>OX451215.1:79110029-79495115 GCA_949628195.1 Phasia obesa
CTTAACAATAGCAATTGACAATTTTTTATCACTAGCGGAGTTCAGCGTTCGATGGAAATGGTCTTGCAAAAGTGCAAGTGCGTAGTATAGCTTTTATGGAAAATCCATCAACAAAATACATATTATGTTTGTTAAATTTTAATGATTTAACGCATTTGCACTTTCGCAAAACTTTTTGCATCAAACATTGAATACCACTACTGTTACATATTGATATGAAAAAAATATTTTTTCGTTCCACCGTAATGTACTTATATTCAATTTAGAGTATTATAATTACTTTGATATAATAAAATATGCAAGAGAATTGTATAAGCTTTATTTACATTAAAAAAATGGGGCATATTGAAATTTTTTTATTTTTTTGATGCCCAAAATTTATACAGCTCTTTATCTCCATAAAACAAAGATACGTACTAAATTTCGTTTTAATATGTCATACGGTATGACCTGTAGAGCGTTCACAAATATTTGGGGATCAGTAAACTTCCCATTGCCCCCTCCCGATTATGCCAAAAAATTTATACAACTCTTCAGCTTCTAATTAAAAGTTTTTTGTAAAGAATATTTTTTACTTTACCATACGTAGAATAAGGTAAAGTATAGTAATCATGAAAAAAATCGAGGTCGGGATTTCGACGGATTTATACGTTTTGAGGTCTCCTGAATCCATTTTGACTATTTTCGCGATGATGTCTGTTTTGTATGTGCCTTTGGTATATGGAGATGAAGAGCTGTATAGTTTTTGGGCATAATCGGGAGGGGGCAAGGGATATTTTACTGACCCCCCAATTTTGTGAATGCTCTACAGGTTATACCGTATGACACATTAAAACGAAGTTTAGTACGTATCTTTGGTTTATGGAGATAAAGAGCTGTATAAATCTTGGGCATAATCGGGCTGTATAAATCTTGGGCATAATCGAGTAGGGGAAAGGGGTAGTTTACTTGCTCCTAAATTTTGTAAACGCTTTACTGTATGACATATCAAAATGAAATTCAGTATGTGCGTTTGGTTTACGGAGATGAAGAGCTGTATAAATTTTGGCCATAATCGGGAAGGGGCAAGTGGTAGTTTACCTAACACCCCAACCCGAAATTAATTAATTTTTCGATTTGAATTTTTTTTTATGTAATATATCCATAAAAATATCTGTTTGCATTTGGTATGGTAAAGTTGAGTGTAGGCCACTCCGGTTTTTTTTTAGTTAACAATTTGTTTTTACTTAAATAGATCTCGATGATACTTTCTTTTTGTAAATACTTGGAAATATCTCCAAAGTCTATATAATATTCCATCTTAATATTCTCCCTTGAAGGTAAATTTAATCTGAAGATAGCCACTAATGAGACATTAAAACCCTTTAATCATAAAAATAAGTACAGTGTTGAAATAATGTGCTCTGAAAATAAAGAGTGTTTCTGAGTTAAAGCTTGGTGACAGCAACGGGGCGTCGGGTACCCCATGCAAAGTAATTATCCTATAATTATTGCATTATTGGAGCTCTGTAAATTGGTACATATGTTACTCTAAGAATAACGTGCGTCATCAATTTAGAGCTTGGTTACACTTTTCTTAAAAATGGTTATTTTATATTCTTGATGATGAGGGTAGCGAAGCCCACTGGCGATCACTAGTTTATTGTTCTAATTTATTGGCAATAAAGGCTTAAAAAATAATTGCAAAGAGTGAACTGGACTCACGTATGAAGCTTTTCGTGCCGCAGTTAAATATTTATAATTTTATTAAAAGTTTTTTAGGGTTCCGTAACCAAAGGTTAAAAACGAAACCCTATTGTTTTCGCTACAATGTCTGTCCGTCTGTCAGCGTCTTTTATCTCTGGAACCGTAATAGCTAGACGCTTGAAATTTTCACAGAAGGTGTATAACTGTAGCCGCTATAGTAGCAAATTCTAAAACTTATAGAGGGTTCCGATAGAGAGGTGTGATTCACGAATATCTGCTTATTTCTTGAACTGTAGGAGGAATACACTAAAAATATGCAAGCAGTAATTAAAACTTAGTTCGCTATATAAACATGTCTATAAAAATTACCCTAAAAATTAAAGGGTGTTCCGATAGTGGCGTGATTTGCATGTATAACGCCTAAGTTTTGAACCATAATAGGTGGACTCTTGAAATTTATAGGTAGACGCTTCAAATTTTCACAGAAGGTGTATAACTGCGGCCACTATAGCAATAAATACTAAAACTTATCGGGTGTTCCGAAAGTGAGGTGTTATTTGCCTTTATTTCTTTAGCTATATGAGGCAACCACTTCAAATTTTCAGACAGTAATTAACACTATGTTCGCTTTCTACAAGTATATAAAATTAACCCTTAAAATTAAAGGGTGATCCGAGAGTGACGTGCTTTGCGTGTATATGTCCTAATTTTTGAACGATACTAAGTAGACTCTTGAGGTTTTTACAGGAGGTTTATTACTATGGAAACTATCACAAATCATGAAAATTAAAGGGTGTTCCGACAGTGACGTGATTCTCATGTATAACGCCTTATTTCTTGAACCGTAATAGATAGATTCCTAAAATTTTGTACAGGAGATATGTTGCTACGCCCGATATGACAATTACTAAAAATTAAAGCGTGTTCCGAAAATTACATGTTTTTCACGTATAGTGACTTTTTTTTAATCGTAATAGTAAACTCTTGATATATTCATAGAAAAAGAATTTCCACGGACATTATACCAAATAATAAAATTAAATGGTGTTCCGACATAGACATTATTTTTACTTAAATGACCTTATTTTTTGAACCGTAATAGGTAGACTCTTGAATTATTTACAGTAGATGTTGTACTTCGGCCGTTGTAACAATTGCTAATTACTAAAGGGTGGTCCATCAGTGACATGTTTTTACGTATATTACCTTATTTTTTGAACCGCAATAGGTAGGCCTGATATTTTTATAGAAAGTGTATTACCATGGCCATTATAACAACAATTCCTAAAATTTAAAGGGTGTTCCAATAACGATGAAATTTTCGCGAATATGACTTTGATTTTAAAAATAAAGGGTGCCCCATAAGACATGAAAAAATTAACAACTTAAATTTATACAGGCCTAAATATAGTACGGAACCCTACATGTGTGAGACCAACTCGCACTTTACTGATTTATTTTTCATTTCAAAAGATTTTTAGGCAGCGAATAATAACTTATTATCGTACCCACCTCAAATTAAAAAGCCAGTTAAAAATAAAAAAAACACAAAAGAACTATTCCATATTTTCTTATTTTCTGATATTTTCTCCTTAAGGTATGCATCTAAAATAAAAATTCAACAATATGATCATCAACAGTGTTACCACAAAAATATTGCCTCATGTTCATTATTTGGGAATGTACCCAAAATATCCCCACTTCAAAAGAAGAATCACCAATTTCCTCTCAAAAAAAATTTCAATATGCCACATTTTTTTTTTAATGTAAATAAAGCTTTTACAATTCTCTTGCATATTTTATTATATCAAAGTAATTATAATATTCTAAATTGAATATAAGTACATTACGGTGGAACGAAAAAAAATTTTTTTCATATTAATACGTAAAAAAATTGAGATACAATTTTTACAAAAAATTTTCTGTTAGTTTTACAAAAAAAATTTTGAAAACATTTTAAAAAATTTTAAAAAAATATTTCGATAAAATTTTTAAAATGAATTTTCGGTAAAATTTTTCAAAAAAACCTCGATAAAATTTAAAAAAAAAAATCTTCAATAAAATTTAAAAAAAAAATTTCGTACAAAAATTTTACAAAAAATTTTCGATGATATTTTTACAAAAATTTTCGAAGAAATTTTTACAAAAAATTTTCGATGAAATTTTTACAAAAAATTTTCGATGAAATTTTTACAAAAAAATTTCGATGAAGTTTTTACGAAAAATTTTCGATGAAGTTTTTACGAAAAATTTTCGATGAAGTTTTTACGAAAAATTTTCGATGAAAATTTACAAAAAATTTTTGATGAAATTTTTACAAAAAATTTTTGATGAAATTTTTACAAACAATTTTCGATGAAATTTTTACAAAAAATTTTTGATGAATTTTTTACAAAAAATTTTCTATAAAATTTTTACAACAAATTATTAAAAAAAATTACAAAAAATTTTCGATAAAAAAATTATTAATTAAATTTTACAAAAAATTTTATATAAAAATTTTATAATAAATTATTAATAAATTTTTGCAAAAAATTGTTAATAAAATTTTACCAAAAACTTTTGATAAAATTTTTACAAAAAAATATTAATAAATTTTTACAAAAAAATGTTAATAAAATTTTACAGAAAATTTTCGATATAATTTTTACAAAAAAAATTTTCGATAATATTTATTAATTTAATCTTTCTTTCCGTGTCATTACGAATTATCTGACTTTGTTAAAAGAAAATATTGCATGTGGAGCTATCAAACTCAGGTGATAATTTTTCTGCAAAAAATTATGGTAGAACACGAATAAAATAATATAAAAAATAAAAACACAAGCATGCCCATATTATTATTACAATTATTACAAAAAACTTAAATTTCGCTTTGAAAGCAAGATAATATAGATATCCGCAAAATCGCAAAAAATATACATACATTCATATGTATTTCATTGTAGAAAATAGTTTTTTTTTTTATTGCCAGTAAGAACGTTGTGCACTTTGTGGTTAGCTGAAGAGTATCAAATTTATTCTTATCAAAACGTAATTATGAAGAGGTTTATTAAGGCAATATAATAAGAACCTAAACATCTCAAATCATTAAAATATATGATTATTTTACACTTTATTTGAGAGATACTGATCCCGGCTGCCAGATTTAAGGATGAGTGAAGTGAACCAATGGGACAATAATATTTCATAAAAATTAGTAACTTTTAAGAACAAAATTTATATAAAAAACTTGAAGTGCTTTGCAGCGCTGAAGCCGAAGTTATAATAGAAAAAATGTATTCCTTTACAAAAATACTTCAAATTTCACAAGCAATTTATAAATTTGAAGTATTTTTGTAAAGGAATACATTTTTTCTAACAGCCTAAAAATATGTAATTGATTATGAGCAGAGTCTAGCAAAATACAGACTGAATTGGGACAGTGGGCGTGATACCTCCCATATAAAGTGAAAAATTATTATTGAGTTAATACGTATAGCCTAGCAAATAATAGATTGGATGGGAACAGTAGGCATCGTACCTTGCATATAAACTAAAGCATTTTTGATGTGAAAATAAATTTTCTTTTCGAGTTAAAGACTGGTCATACTTTCCTTCCAAGTGTTTGTTGTATTTTTGGATGGGTGTAGCGAAGCGCACCGGGAATATACATATAAAAAATGAGATATTCTCCGAAAACGACGAAAAAGTACCCAAAATTTTTGGGTTACTTATCATATAAAATATTACCCGATTTTGTATGACGATTTTTGGGCTATTTTTATTTATGCTTTTGGGCGATTTTTCATACATATTTTGTAAAAGAAAATTTATCCTAGAGCTAGAAGTTTAACTAAAACTAAAAAATCTCCAAAAATTCTATACATGTTATTTATAAAAAGTGTAAAAAGTAAAGAAAATCTAAAAAAAATTTAAGCGTTCTAGACACGGTCAAAATATTTACCCAGCATTTTGGTAGTGTTTGTGAAAATATACATATTTGTGCCTGTTACACAGATGATGCTGGATGAAAAATCAAAAATGTTTAATTTCTGACAAGCGGGATGTCACATTTTTTTTGTGTGTATTGTTTTTGTTCTTCCAGCCCGTACACATTTTTCATTTTTAATGAGATTTCAAGTTGTGCGGTTTCCAAAAATGTCCTAAGAAAAAAAAAGAAATCGTAGAATTTATTTTAGTGACCGTAACTTAAATAATGAGCAATGTGTAAATCTCCAAGATTAAAAAGGAAAAAAATTGCTGCGCATGAATTTTAGACGAAAGTTGCGATTAAAAATTAATGCTTGACAAGTCATCCAGCATGTGTACATCAAAGCATCCAACACACATACACAATTTTGACAAACAGCATTATGATCGTGTCTGGGTCGCTTAATCTTAAACCCCGTCATTAACATGGCTGAATAAAAGTTAAACTTCATATAAAAAACAGTATTAAAAATAATGTTTTTTTCATGTTTGACTTTTGTCAAGACATGTTGATGTGTAAAACCCCGTCTGGATTAGTCGTTAACAAAAGTCAAACTTCATATAAAAAAGAAAACATTATTTTTAATACTGTTTTTTTATATGAAGTTTGACTTTTGTTAAGACATGTTGATAGCAAATGAAGATGGGGGTAATGGAGACGGAAGATAAAAATGACATTTCAAGCTTAAAATATTACAGTGACGCTACTTCAATAGTTTTACACTGGAATATAGCGATTTTATATTGTTTTCATTGTCCTCTTCATTTTCGGCTATTACCCGAAAGGAAAGGTTGCGACCCTCAACTACAGTAAACAGCGATGCTTTGATATCAGGTATTAGTGCCACAACAAGGATTTCCAGTGACCTAAAAATTTTCGAAATCTTCACCAAATTTGAAGAAGCTTACATTTGTAGTGCTACATGTTCATGTATTTATATACTTTATATACAAGTACCCATCCCAGGGTTATTACAACGGATGTTGCAACATGTGCTTTATTTATATGAAATTCTAAAATTTAAATTGGGTATATTCCGTACTTTCACTATTTTATCTATATTTTCTCTTGGAAACGAGATATTTTTACGGGGGAAAAAGTATCCTTTATATAAACCAAAGTACTAAGGTACCTTCTTACAAAAATTTTTATTAAAATGCATGCATTAGTTTTTACGTGATGCGATCACAGACAGACGGACAGATATACAGTTAAAAATTCCAAAAATTGTGCTTTGTATTCGATATCGAATAATACCTCGTCAGTATCGAAATTTTCCATAAATATTTCATATGCAGAGATGGTGTTATTATATGTACAGATTTACTGAAAGCAAACTTTTCACCAAAATTAGCTAATGTATACAACAGTTATTTTCTTTTTAACCGACTTCAAAAAAAGAAGGAGGTTATCAATTCGTCTGAATGTTGCTTTTTTTTATGTTTGTGCCTTCAGAACTCGGTCATTTCTGAACCGATTTTAAAAATTTTTGCGCCATTAGAAAGGTTATGGCTACAGATTGGTCCCATTTTAAAAACAGTTTAAAAGTTTAAAAATTAAAGGGTGTCCCCATACAACATACACGTTTTTTACGTGTATTATGAAATTTGTAGGTCACCCATTTAAAATTAGAAAAAAGTGCGTATCACTATAGCTCCCAATAACAAAAAGTAATTAAAAAATAAAATTAAAAATTAAAGGGTGACCCCATAGGTGACGTAATTTCACCTTTATGGTCCTATCTTTTGAACCGTTATAGACAAACACTTGAAAGTTGCACAGAATGTTCGTTACTATGTCTGTTATAATAAGTATAAATATTTAAAATTAAAAATTAAAGGGTGTCCCATTAGTTGGTTTATTTTGATATATATATGGCCAAACTTTTGAACCGTTATAGACAGACAGTTGAAATTTACAAAGAACTTGTATTGCTAAGTCCGCTAAAATAACAAGTGTAAAATATGAATTTGGAAATTAAAGGGTGTCCCAATAGTTAATGTAAAAGTGATATATATGGCCAAACTTTTCAACTGTTATAGATAGACAGTTGAAATGTACAAAGAACCTATATTGCTTAGTCCGCTATTACAACAAGTATAAAATTTTGATAAATTAAAGGGTGTCCCAATTATTGATGTAATTTGACCATTATGTCCTCATCTATGGAACCGTTATAGACAAATACTTGAAAAATAGACAGAGTGTTCACTACTATGTCTGGTATAACAAGTATAAATATTTAAAATTGGAAATTAAATGGTGTCCCAATAGTTGATGTAATTTGATGTATATGGACACAAAGTTAAATTTTACAAAGAATCTGTATGACAAAGTTCTCTTTAACAAGTATTTATATTAAAATTTGAATTTAAAGGGTGTCCCAATAGGTGACGTCATTTGATATATATGACCCTATCTTTTAAATAGTTATTGACAAACACTTAACAATTAGACAGAATGTCCATTACTATGTGTGTTAAAATAAGTATAAATATTTAAAATTATAAATTACAGGGTGTCGCAATAGTTAATGTAAAAGTGATATATATGACCAAACTTTTAAGCCGTTACAGACAGACGGTTGAAATTTACAATGAACCTGTATTGCTACGACCGCTATAACAAGTATAAAATTTGAACTCGGAAATTACAGGGTGTCGCAATAGTTAGTGTAACTTTATGTATATAGCTAAACTTTTTATCCGCTGTATACAGACAGTCGTTTGGCATTGGTTTGACCTGAAAAAGCAAAGAAACCTGGGGTCTTGTGCCCCTATATACTCCGGAAGTACTGCTCCCCAGGTAGATAATCGACTGATATTTGTTTTAGATTATTGAATTCAAAAATTAGTTTTTTTATCTGAATTGACAGTTTGTGCAATGACATTTAAAAAATCCTGCTACAATCTTCCTCGAATATAATATAATCATTGTATAATTACCGTCTTAAAGAAACATGATTTTAAGTTTGTCTGTTTTGAAGTCGGTTTTTTTTTGCAAGAATTATATAATATACATATGCATAAAAAATCTTAGAAAATGTTATCGCTTCATTGTATGTAATATAAAAAATAAAACTCAACTCCGTAAATATAAAAAATATTTGGTAACATATATCTATTTTAAATTGTAGTTCTAATAAATTTAAACAAAATTTAAAAAAAAATGTTTGAAATTTTATTGAATGAAAACCACTTAAAAATAATAAATACATTCAATAATAGTTAAAACTTTTTCTTCAAGCACTGTGGGTCTGCACTTGTATCCTTTTGCGAGGACATTCAAATGAAACGAAATGCTTTTTAATAACATTTGATTTTGTTATAAATCAGCTGTTTTTCTTAGCAAGTCGAGTATTGTTAATTTCACTACAACTATTTTTGCGTCGTTTACTTTATCAAAATATCAAAAGACAAAGTTGCCCATTAGATGTGAAATATTCTAAATAATTAATATTTATAATTAAAACACATACATATGTATTTTACCTACCTTATAAAAATGAATTTAAACAATTTTTTTAGAAATAAAATAAAAAAAAAACAAAATATAAAGCACTTGTGTGGAAAGTTTTGTTTATTAATTTCATTTCTCTTTGTTCTTTTCGCTATTTTGCCATTTTGTTTAGCAGCATTGCCATTCATTTTGGTTTGTATATTTCATTTGTTAACCATAGGTTAGTGAATCGCAAATGCGTTAGTGCAAGCAAAAAAACATGTTGATATTTTTAACAAGTGTTAGATCGTTAAAAGTTAGTGAATTGCACTACTGCTGCATTCATTATGTCATCAGTTCCAGTCGGCTTCCATAGGGAAATAGCTAAATTTATTTTAACAGAAAACATCAACGTAAAAAAATATTGTTTACAAAAATGGAATTAATATTTTTTTTTCTATATTTACTTGTAATATGGCCCGTCACCTGCAACCAATTTTGGCAATGATTTGTTGAGAACTTCTTTGGCTTTTATTAAAACAGCACAATCAGGACATATGCTATAGCCAGCGACATAAGTGACCAAAATAATTAGGCACAAAATTGGAAAATATTTCATTATACTCGTATGGCTATTTTTTATAATTTTGTATAATTGAAACTCAAAATAAGAACTGATCACTGTATCAACTTTTTTACGCCTTTTATAGCGTTGGCAGAGGCTCTCACTATTTAGGTTTTTTCTATCTTTTTTGTTTCGTAAAGAATAAAATATTTTTAATTTGATTCTCTGGAGATTTAAGATTTAGAGGACAACTTGGAAAAAATAAAATTAAAGTTTAACAATTTATTCATTAAAAATGTTGTTTCTTAATTAAAAGAAAAATGAAAAGAAAAGCATAAGAAATGGATGGATCTACATTTAATTTATTGCTGTTAGATTGTTTGCTTCAGCTTAATGCAGAATTATGCTCTTATGCAAAAGAAATAAAGTCTAACTCTAGTCTACATTGTATATGCATATTTTGTCTTAAAGTACACTTTAAGTAGACTTTATTTATTTTGCATAAGGGCATTAGTCTTTACTCTCCGTGTCATGCCAAATCAGCTGTTGTTATTTTGCTAAATACAAAATTAGTTTTTCCGTTTCGTTTCATTCTGTTGCTTACGGACCTGTTAAAAACAAACTTTTTAAAACGTTCCTAACATGGTATTTTCGTTCAACCCTTTAAGTCGCAGAAATAGGGTACATTGGAAGTCGATATTTGCCTACATGATATCATCAATTTCTACAATATTCATTTCCGACCCCATAAAGTATATATATTCTTATAAATATAGAATTTGATTAAGCTGAAACACATAATTTTATTTTATGGTTATGGTTATTTTATTTAAGGAAATATGGTAAATGAAATCTTCCTACTGTCAAAAAAAATTAAATGTAAACGACGTAGATTTTGAAAAAGATTTTTAACGAAATGTACTAGATTTCGACGTAGTGTAAATGCACTATAAGGGTGCAAAAACTATTTTAATGCTTACATATATACATCTATACATATAATAAAATTGTAACTCATTTCTGTCTGTCTGCTTTTCTTTTGCGTTCGCATCACGTAAAAACTGCTGGATGGACTTTAACAAAATTTTGTGAGGAGGTACCTTAGCATCCTGATTCCAATATAGGATACTTTTTTTCCTCAAAAATATTTTATCTCCGAAAGAAAATGGAGAAAAAGTACGCAGTTATTTTAATAGTAAAGTAAATACATAAACCATAACTGAACTGAACTAACCGGATAAGCCTACTTTATTTTTTATAAAGTAAATACATAAACTGATATGCAGCATAGTTTAAGGCGGCACTAAAAACGTAAGGGTCTTTGATGTGTATTGCTTTCGAAGCAAAATCGAACAAAATATTGCAAGGTCACTGACGAAGTAGCTTATTATGCTTAAGATGCTCTGTTTATAGTTATATATTTTTTATATATATGTATATATGTATGTATGTATGTATATAGGTATGTATGTATGTATGTATATATGTATATAAATATACATATATACATAATAAACTTGAAGTTTAACTGTCAAACTTCATATAAAAAATTGAAAATTTTCGACTGATTAATATGCCTGACCTAGCGTTTGCATTTGACAGTACCGTTATGAAAAGAAAAGAATAGTATTATAAGCGTCCAGGCAATAATTAAGACAATTCATTTAAATTTTTTGATTGTTCCTTTTTGAATGATTTTCTATACACAAAAATTTGAGTTATTGTCGGCATACATCAAATCACTGTTTAAGTTTTTGATTTTTCCATTTTGAATTTTTTTCTGTACACAAAAATTGAATTATTGTCAGCAAACGTCAAATCATTGTTCTATTTACTGTCTTCAAAATATTCAAGACAGTAGTTAAGACAATTGAGAAAGTATGCGAATTAATGAAAAAGTGTGTGTGTGTTGCAATCGTCATGACAGCATTGCCCAATTTGAACTCACTGTTAGAATAAAATTAGAAAACTTTAACCAGAAGATTTTACTTAAAATATGGAGAGTCATATTTATCAGGTAGCATCACTACAAAGGGGAAATTTTAAGACGAAAACTTTTATTTTTTTATACTTATTTTAACAGTTAACTTACAATTTTTCCCCTTAAATGGAAGTTAAACTATCAAAATCCATATAAAAAAATGTAAAAATGGTTGCCTTAATATTTCCCCTTCGTAGTGAGGCTACCTGATAAATATGCCTTACCCTATTTTAAATAAAATCTCCCCGGGAAATTTGCTTTGATAATGTGCCTTGAAATAGGGGGTGTTAACGTTTTTTGTCATTAATTTGCTATTTTTATAATTTATTTAATATGTTTTTCAAATTTTACTTTCATTAAAAAATAGAATAAATAAATAAAAGAGCACAATTGTGGCTTTTTTCGCCTTACACGGTTTTTCATGCTAATCAAGGGATAGGTGTTTTTTGTAATTTTAATTTTACTCACTTCCGTTAAACAGGATGCAGGTGAAGTACCAATGCACAAAGCATTCTATAAAAACAACAAAATTAATTTCAATTAGAAAAATAAACACAAACTCGAACTTACAGCGTGCGGTAAAGGAAAGAAAATAACAGCGAACGTGATGATAGTAATTGTAATAATTAAAAATTTTAATTTGACTAAATACATTTTTTTAACTCAATTAAAAATAGACCACAAAACAAACAATGTGTTGACACCACTAATAGAGTTTTACAACTGAAAGTGAAAAGAGTTGAATGTAGCGGCATCACGAGAAGAAAATAAATTTATTCGTGTCAAAATTATACATGAAATAATAATAAATTATGTTAGAATATAAAAGTTGGTATGAATAAAAAGTATTTTACCCTATAATTTTAAATAAGTTTTGAAAATTTCGACTTGAACAGTTATAAATTATAAGGCCCAACTATAATATGCATAAGCTGACTTAAGCAATTACATATAAATCATATGTGGCAAACTAAAATGTCCTTAACAACACTTTTCGTTAAGTTTCAAATGTCATTTGCTTAAGTAAAGGCCGGGGCACATAGAATCCGTCATACGTTGACTTTTTCAACGCACAAGAAAGAGCCAACTTACACCATGAAATTTTTCATGAAACTGGTTGCATGCAATTTTTGTTGGATGGCAAGAGGTGTAGAGAAGCAAGCGGGGTAAACAAAATGGCATGGCTTGAATTTTGAGGGGATTTTTTGACACTTGCTTTGTGTAATTTTCGCTCGTTAAGAGTTGATTTTAAAAAATAAAATTGTTTAGTTTAATTATGTATACATCTCAGTATGATTTTAATAATTTCTAGTAAAATTTCATTCTTTGTTCAACTCATTTTTATTTATTTTGTATTTCAGTACGAATGCATATATTTTTAAGAAATAACGCACAAACAATAAAAATACGAATATGAAATCAAATGAAAATGTTAAAAATAAATTCAAGCCGATTGCATGAAAAATGCCATCGTAAAAATGTGCTATGAAATTCGCTGCAACTTTAAAAGAGACATGAAAAAAATGGCATCGTATAAATTCGGTCAAAGTTGAAATACATCTTTTCTAATGAGTGTTGCCACAATCAGTACGTCTCCGTCAACGCAAAGTACGAAAGTTGGGCAACTTTTGACGTACGTTAAAAGCTATAATTGTTTTCTCTTTGTTTCTCTCCCTCAAAATTAAATTTTTCTGTTGAGTGACAGGGTTGTCAGATTAATTTTCACCTATTTCGCCAAAATCGCCAAAAGAGTTTTTAGTTAACATTTGCCTATAAAT
Organism: Phasia obesa; assembly: GCA_949628195.1. NCBI lineage: Eukaryota > Metazoa > Arthropoda > Insecta > Diptera > Tachinidae > Phasia > Phasia obesa. Next base: position 79,123,451 of record OX451215.1, read on the forward strand.
ATACAATATTTTTTAATTTAAATTTTTTTTTAAATAATCACAAAAACTAAATTTAATCGAAATAGTTAAATTTCGCCAAAAATAGAAAAAAATTCGCCAAAATATATAAATATTTTGTTTTTTATCTAAAATGATTAGTGAACATTAGAAAGGTAAAATTTTTACCTAAACATACCCATCTATAAGGTATTTGTCACCAAGTTTTTATTTGGAATATGTTTTACAAGAATTAAATTTATTTGACATTACAAAAGATCAGCAGATGAGTGTCATATGCCTTATTTCAATTCACAAAATGTATAGCATGTTTCGGAATCGATCTTATCCAGCATATAAATTTAAAAAAAAATCCAATATTTATTAAAAATTAAATTAAAGTAAAAAATATTGCTTTAAATTAGAGAGAATAAAACAAATTTAATCCTTACTTCAAAACTTCGTTTGTATTTGAAAAATAATTATAAAAAATTCATTGGTATTACCAGTACAAATTACAAAACTTATGTAGCTGTACATAATTAGATAGAATATCATATCTTTTATAATCTTTCTAAAACAGAAGTTAATATTTTCTATTATGGTTGAGAAGTATCCAAAAGTATGTTAGGATTTATAAAAATTTTTGAAAACAATAAATTTTGTTTGGAATTTTGGAATTGCAATATTTTAAAGCAAACTTTAAATAAAGTTTCTAGTTTCCAGAATGAAATCATATTTAGATATTAAATACATTTTTAGATATGAAATGGAAAGTTCGTGAACTTTAAATAAATTTATATTTTCCGAACGTTTCCGGTTTGCATAGGTAAAATCACATTTAAATATGAAAAATAATTTACTTTTAAAACTTAAATTTCTTTGTTATCCATTTTGATATTCCTTAATTCAGTTTCTAATGTAGGGCAAAAGACAGTGTAAAATCGCCAACAATATCGCCAACTATTTTAAAAATTGCCAAAAAGTCGCCATGTCGCCAAATCCAAATTTGATCGCCAAATAAGATTGAAAATCGCCACGTTTGGCGAGAAGTCGCCATATCTGACAACCCTGTTGAGTGGAAGAAAAAATAAAACAAAATACAACAAAATAATTTAATTTAATAGAGTAAAATGGAGAAAAAAGCTTTTCTCGTGTTTTCTTTTCTGATTTAATATCCGTCAACAAAGTACTCATTGTGTCAACCTCTTCCGTTATAACTTTGATTTCAATTGAGAGCTTTAAAGTATGACGTATGACGGATTCTATGTGCCCCGGCCTAAAAGCCTGGTACCAAGGCGAATTCATACCAGGTGTGAGCAGTAGGACAACAACTACAACAAAACAACAACTTTGACATTAGATTAGCAGATATGAAACAATGTATTTTTTGACAAGACATTAGCAAAAAAACGAGAGCAAAAAACACTCAGCTGGGCTATCGACTCCACCTGGTATGAATTCGCCTTGCCTGGTACTCTGTTCAGTTTTTCATGCGGAATGCTATCAAATTACACACATAAAAAATTTCTATGAAAAAGTCATGAAAAAACTGTTGCATTGAAATGTTTCTGGCAACATTTTAACAAGCTGTGAAATAAAGCAAAGAGGCATTATTTCATGTTGAGTTTTTCAAACAACAGCTGATCGCTTGGTTTTGTTAACATTTCTAAAACAATGTGGTATACTTAAAAGCAATAAAATCGTTAAATTCTTCCAAATCGCGAGATAGACACCACAATTTAAATGTCAAATTTTCCTTGTGAAATAATAAATGTTGCTCAACATTTTTCACAAATTCGAACAGAGAACTAGGCTTAAAATACGAAACCGATCCAACATTCCGTACGGAAACAGCTGTTTGTGCTTATAGTTTCTATAATTTATCATTTTTAGGATTTGTGACAAAACATCTTAAGTCAATTTTTTTAAATTCTCAGGATTTTTCTAGCCTGAATAAAAGTTCCTAATTTTTAACATGATATGTATTTCTGTATCTTGAAATATACCCATTGAACTGTATAGAGTAAGCGCCTAACATACTTTCATTTTAGGATAAAAATTAGTAAATTTTCTTAACTCAACTTAAAATGTTTTGTCAAGAGGCCTTACATTTAGAAGTATATGAGAAAAACGTTCTTAATTTAAAAAAAGAAAAACACAACTATATTTACAAGTATATCAGCGTTTGCTGAAGGGTGTATAAATAACACGTAATAGGAATTTTTTAATTTACAGACAGACACCATTAAATTTAGTTTCACATGAGTAATTAAAACTAAACTTTATCAGATTGACACACAAAAAATAATGATTACAATGAAAGTGCATTTTTGGTTTCTATTTTAGAATTAATTGTTTCCTATTTCCAATGCTACCTGTTTCACACTTTATGCTAATAAGTTTATTAATAAACCAACAAGAACAACAACTACAACAAGTGAAAAATTTTTTTGTCAGGAAATAACACACAAAAACACAAATATTATACATTTAAACGACTTTTAAAAAGAGGAGGAATGTGATCAATTCATCTGTATGTTATTTTTAGGGTTCCGTACCCAAAGGGTAAAAACGAAACCCTTTTGTTTTCGCTACAATGTCTGTCCGTCTGTACGTCTGTCAGCGCCTTTTATCTCTGGAACCGTAATATTGAAACTATTGAAATTTTCACAGATACTAAAACTTATAGGGTGTTCCGATAGAGAGGTGTTATTCACGAATATGTGCCTATTTCTTGAACTGTAGGAGGGATACACTTGAAATTTACATATTAAACCTAAAAATTAATGGGTGTTCCGCGAGTGACGTGATTTGCATGTAAATGGCAAAAGTTTTGAACGATAATAGGTAGACTCTTGAAGTTTTTACAGGAGGTGTATTACTAGGGCCACTAAAAAAATAGTAAAAAGGGTGTGCCGATAGTGACGTGATTTGCATAAACATTGACTAATTTTTAAAAATAATAGATAGACTCTTGAAATTTTCACAAATGGTGTATTACTATGACCACTATAAAAGCAATAAAAATTTAAAGGATTTTCCGACAGTGACGTGTTTTGCATGTATAACGACATATTTTTTGAACCGTAATAGGTACCCTCTTCCAATTTGTATAGAAGATGTGTGGCCATGGCCGTTATGACAATTACTAAAAATTAAAGGGTGTGCTGACAGTGACATGTTTTTCATATAGTAATTTATTTTTTTAATAGTAATAGGTAGACTCTTTATATGTTCATAGAAAGAGAATGGCCATGGCCGCTATACCAAATAAAAAAATTAATGGGTGTTCCTACAGAGACATGATTTGTACGTAAATAGCCTTATTTGTTGAACTAGACTCTTGAAGTGTTTACAGTAGATGTTGTACTTCGGCCGCTGTAAAAATTACTAATATCTAAAGGGTTTTCGATCAATGACATGATTTTCACGTATATTTCCTTATTGTTTGAACCGCAATAGGTAGGCGCATGTATATTTTTTATAGAAAGTGTATTGCCCTGGCCGCTATAATAACAATTACTAAAATTTAAAGGGTGTTCCAAAAGTGATGCAATTTTCGCTATTATGACTAATTTGATTAAAGGGTGACTCATAAGAAATGAAAATATTAACAACATAGTACGGAACCCCACATGTGTGAGTCTAACTCGCACTTGACTGTTTTTTTTTAATATATACATATATGTATGTATGTATGTGCCTTCAGAACTCATTTTCGAACCGATTTAAAAAATTATTGAAATATTCAGGTATGTGATGTAAACCGACTCGTTTTCAAATGAAATCGACTGTTTAAAACGAGAAAGATTATTTTATATGTGACACAAATCGACTCGATTTCATATTCCATATTTGTTTCATTCTAATATTGGTACCACAAAAATTCAACCTTAATATTATTTACAATAGTAAACAAAAAGTATTTTCAAAATAAAAATTAAATTATTTATCTATAAAAAATGGCATTTGTCATAAATTATTCCATGATTTTATTAAACGAAGAAAATAAATGTGAAAATTTAAAGCGAAGAAAGTTGCGGGATACATCCGATCCACTAGATTTGCCCGAAAATAAGTAAGTTCAAAAATGCCTTTAACCAACTAAATTCAGCAGACGCTTTTTTCTTATAGATTTAAAGAATTATTCAGATTAAATAAAACAGGATTTATATGGATAATAGAAAAAATTAAACTACAACACACATTCACATCAATACCCATATCCATAGAGTTGGCCGCTGCGTTAAGGTTTTTTGCCGAAGGAAGTTTTCAGCGATCTGTTGGTAACGATGCCTCAATTGCATTGCATCGTACAACATTCTCCAAGTCTTTCAAAAAAATGTTACCGTCTTTGGAGCGAGTTTTATGTCCTGAATGGATTAAAGTACCATCAGATGCCCAGGAGATAATAAGGTCCAAAAAATATTTTTTTGAAAAGTATGGCTTTCCTGGCATAATTGGATGCATAGATGGTACACATGTGAAAATTATTAGGCCGGGAGCACAGGACTACTTATTTTTTAACCGGAAGGGTTATTATAGCATAAATGCACTAATAGTAAGTAGTTTATATTTACCAAATTATAGGCATGTTTTTTAATTTAACTTCTTAGATTTGTGACTACAAAATGAATATAGTGGGAATAGATGCAACAAGACCTGGTTCCAGCCATGACTCATTTGTTTGGAGTCTAAGTGTAGCAAGAGATTTTTACAAATCTCGATACGACAATGGAGAGCATGGATGGCTTTTGGCTGACTCAGGTTACGCACTGGAACCTTTTGTAATGACCCCTTATAGAGATCCTTCTCCAGGATCAGCAGAGCATAAATATAATAAAATTCATGCGTCAGCAAGAAATATTATAGAGAGAACCATAGGGGTTTTAAAAAGTAGATTTCGGTGTTTGTCGAGAGATTTATGGTACAAGCCGAAGAAGGTTGTAAAAATTATAAATATTTGTTGCGCGTTGCACAATATGTGCAATTTTTATAAAATTGAAGAGAGACCAGTAGTGGAACTTATCACTACAGAAGATGTTTTAGACCCAGAATTTGAAAATACAAATGCCACAAGCAACGAAGCCCATAGAATTAGGAATAATATATCCCACAGTCTAATTTAATTTAATACTTATTAATTTAAATATACTTTTTTAAAGAAATAAACATAAAATAAAAAGATACATGTTTTTTTATAAATCATTTATTTACTATGAATATATAGTATATATGTACATAGGTAAAGTATGCGCATTAAAAATAATAATAACAAAAATACCTTTCAAGTAAAAAGCACATTTAAAGTTAATTAAACACAACATAAATGATATGAAAGTTAAAATTTAAAACAAAAATACTTATTTCAAAAAGCGTATTTGGTCTCTTTTAAGCTCCAAAAGTTTTGTTTTTAATACATTTTTTTCATAAGTCAGCTTTTCAATTTCCTTGTGATGCCTTTCAAATTCATTTCCTTGCTTGGTCAGCTCTTTACTTTGCTGATTTATGGCTTCTGTCTGTTCTTTTAGACGATCTGCTACTTTTTCTAAAGATCTGTTAATGCGTTTGGTGTTTGACTCAAGATTTTTCATTATTTCAGCGCTTTCCTTGATGGTGTTTACCATTGTTGCTAAAGTTTTAGAGATCTCGGCATAACAATTCGTCTCATCAGTCATAAATTTTTTTAAACTATTTTGCAAGGTATCCATTTCACTTTTTCTTTTCGGAGGCCGACTAGGTGTTGCTTCTACTTCATTTTCTTTTTCCACTTCTTCACTTTCAAACATTATTGGCACTTTTTCATTTTCGTTTAAAGGCTGGCCAATACAAGCAACAGTATCTTCAATGCCATCAACAATATCGTATAAACCGCAAAGCTTACCAATGGCCTCTTCTCTATTGGAAATATATAACTGGTTATAAGGTCCGTCGCCAGTAGTTCGCGCTTCTTTCTTGTTGGTCGAAATTTTTTTTTTTATTTGGGACTTCTTATCCACCCATGCCTGTGTATTACGAAATAATGTATAATTGAATTCAATGTCCAAAACTTATATTAAGTAAATATACCTTCTTCCATGCATCTTTTGGTTTTGTAGGTGGGCCAATGCTATTTAAATTATCTGCGAGAGTTTGCCAAAGACTTTCGGTTTCTACCCTATCGCCTTTGGAAAAGCCTTTAGCTAATTGTGGATTATTTTCCATAAATTCGATCATCATATCTTCTTGTTGGATATTGATATGTTTTCCCCTTAAAAAACTGTCCTTAATATGTGCGCGAGAAGGTCATTAAAAAATATATACTTACATTTTATGTTTTTAATTATTAAAAAAATGTAAAAACGACGTTAGTTGTCTGCTCGATTTGAAAACTGTAAAACACTTTAAAAAATCGTTTTCTGTCACAATGTTTTCAGTTGAGTTTTTTTATAGGAATGGAGTGAGAAGCGAAAACGAGTTCGATTTGTTACAAAAACGAAGAGAAATCGAAAAATAGTGTAGTATCACACCTTTGCTCGATTTTGTAGCGATTTTCAATCGAAAACGATTTACATCACATACCTGATTATTACAGCTTATTGATCACTTTTAGCTTTAAATATACTTATAATAACAAAAAAATACTTAACTCTCAAATAGCATCCTAATTTTAGTTATTGCCAAGTTATATTAATGGGCCATTTGTACCAGACAAAAACTTTTCAGCGGGAAAAGGTAATCAGAAATAATCAGGTAGGTAATACATACATAGCTTGTACAATACTTTGTTTCCAGAATTCATTATATTGTTTGTTAAAATTTTATCGAATATTTTTTGTTAAAATTTTATCGGAAATTTTTTTTGTAAAAATTTTATCGAAAAGTTTTTGTAAAAATTTTATCGAAAAGTTTTTGTAAAAATTTTATCAAAAATTTGTTGTTAAAATTTTATCGAAAATTGTTTGTAAAAATTTTATCGAATATTGTTTGTAAAAATTTTATCGAAAAATTTTCGGTAAATTTTTCACTTTTACGGCTTCCTAAGCGCTACCTAAACGGTGTTAAAAATCATTCCTAGGAAGTTCATATGTTCTAGAAAGTTGTTTACTGAGATCTTAGGTTTTGTAGTTGATTGTTTCCTTGAATTTTGAACGGTTTGCTACCTATGGACCTGAACAGGGGAAAAAAGGTAAAAAAATAGAATTTTTTAAAGTTTTTTGCGATTTTGACCTTGAAGATGAAGTTTTTTTGATTTTATATGTTTACAATTTTTGTTCTTTATGACAAGAGCTACAACTTTGCCTCAGAGAGTATATCAAAATTCCAAACGGTTTGCAAAATATGAGCTTGAGTAAATGATCATTTTTTTGCAAAAATGACATCGAGGCCCCACTCCTTTGAGGGCCCATAAAAAAAACCTGGAGGACTTTGGGCAAAACTGGGTGACAGGAGTCTTTTTTTTGGTCTTTTATAACGTAGTGGTGTCCGTATATGGTTATTTTGCCATGACTTAAAAAATTACACAGTGTGTTTTTTGCAAAAATGACATCAAGGCCCCACATCTTTGAGGGCCCATAAAAAAAACCTGGAGGACTTTGGGCAAAACTGGGGACAGGGGTCTTTTTTTTGGTCTTTTATCACGTAGTGGTGTCCGTATATGCTTATCTTTTCCGTGTTGCACTGTGTAAGCAAACGGTCCCGATTAAAGATTTCCAACGAACTCTTTTCGAGGCAGTTCTTGTTCCCTACGTCTCACATCCGTAAAGCAGGACAGGTTTAAGGTATTAAAAACTTTAATTTTCAGGTTCTGCGAGAGATCATTTGATCTCCATATTTCTCTAAGTGTAAGCATTGCATTTCTGGTTCTATTGATTCGATTTTTTATGCCCTCATCTGATCCATTTGCATTGGATATAGTACATCACAGGTACCAAAACTATTAACATCTTTGATTACGGTGTTGTCCAGAGTTAGATTGCAACTACTATTGCTATTGCTTCGCATTAGTTTCGTCTTCTTTAGATTTATCTTTAGGCCAACTTTGAGAGCATAATAATTAATAATAAAAAATAATAAAGGTACAAATAGTTTGCTTAATATTTTGCGCCGCAAACAAAAAATGTTTTTAAAAAATTTAAAATCGCGCAACTTTCTGTAATTTCTTTTTTTCGGAAAAAAAAATACAGAAAAAAAATACATAGTTTATAAGACAAAAACCATTATGTATACACTCGTAGTATAAAATTTTTTCATAAAATAAAATCGCTTAAAAATGGGTGATCTTTTATTCAAACATTTGGGCAATTTTTCATAATAAAAACTATAAAAATAATTTATTCTTCAAAAACGACGAAAAAGCACCAAATTTTTTTGGGTTATATGAAATTTTACCCAATTTTGTATGAAGATTTCTTGGTCTATTTATCATTTTTCCTTTTGGGCGATTTTTCATAGGGTCACTTTGCATGCATATACATATGTACGTGATAATATAATCACTGTGTAATTATTGTGACGAATGAAAATGCTTTCTCAATTCCAAAGGTATACATTGTTTTTCTTTATAAAATAATATATTATATATTAGGCTATATATTGCTACGAAAGAAGAATTAATTCTTTATAAGCTCTGAAAAGAAATACGCAATAATCCCAACATACCATATAGCAATCAAACTACAATACAATTTGATAATAAGCTTATAAATAATAGTCTGTTTTAATCTTTTCTTAATTTCGATTATAATAATATTTATAAAATATAAATTCACCAGCAGTTTTTAACAATGATTTATAAACTATTATTATACACAAATGTTTTTAAACAATTCGTTTTCTTTCTTGACATTATTTTTTTAACCGACTTCATAAAAAGAAGGAGGTTATCAATTCGTCTGAATGTTGCTTTTTATGTTTGTGCCCGCAGAACTCAGTCATTTCTAAACCGATTTTTAAAATTTTTCTTTATTAGAAAGGAATGATTTTAAAAGAAGTTCAGAATTTTGAAAATTAAAGGGTGTCCCCATACAACATACGTGTTTTTTACGTGTATTATGAACCTTAAAGGCCACCCTTTTAAAATTTTAAAAAACTGCATATCACTATAGCTGGCAATAACAGAAATAAAAAAATAAACTTAATAATTAAAGGGTGTCCCCATAAGTGACGTCAATTTAAATATATGAACCATTTGAACCATTATAGACAATCACTTGAAAATTGGACAGAATGTCAAATATTTATAATCAGAAATTAAATATTTATAATTAGAAGTTAAAGGGTGTCCCAATAGTTGATGTAATTTGATGTATATTGCAAAACTTTTGAACCGTAACAGAGAGACGGTTAAAATTTACAAAGAACCTGTAATTCTAAGTCCGTTATAACATCAAGTATATAATTTAAATTTGGAAACTAAAGGGTGTTCCCATAATTGATGTAATTTCACCTATATAGCCCTATCTTTTGAACCGTTATAGACAAACATTTGAAAATTAGACAGTATCTCCACTACTATGTCCCGTATAATAACTTTTATAAATATTTAAAATTATAAAGTGTATCTCAATAGTTGATGTAAATTGATGTATATGGCCAAACTTTTGAACCGTTTTAGACAGACATTTTAAATTTACAAAGAATCTGTCCATTAAAATAAGTGTTTAATTTAAAATTGTACATTAAAGGGTGTCCCCTAGGTGATATTGTTTTACCTATATGGCCATATCTTTGGAACGGTTTCTTTTTATTACTGTGTCAGTAATAATAAGTGTAAAAAAATAAAGGGTGTCCTCATATCTGATGTAATTTGTCGTATATTGCTTTATCTGCTGAACCGGATAGACATTTGAATGTATAGAACGTATAAAACTATGTCCGTTAGAGCAACAAGTATAAGAGTATTTGATTTGGGTACTAGTTCTTACAGATTACTTCCTTTTAAATTTTTAGTTTAGATTTCTGAAAAACTTAAAAATAAATGTACAACATAGAGAAATTAATGTTTTGGGATATTAGGCCACCACACCATAAATTAATAGTTAAAATTTCATTGCCGGATCTAGGAGTTCTTGTTATTGTAGTAAAGGATCTCTTTAAGCGTCTCATTTACTTCTGGGGCAATCTTAAAAGTTGTGATTAATATATTAAATATTTTGTATGCAACAACAATAAAAACATTACTGCATACACATTACAGCATACACACTCACATTAATTCAAGTATAAAATAAACACACCCTCTCTCTTCAGCAGAAATGTACACACGTATTTACAAAACTACAAACAAATGAAAATCCGCGTCGAATGTTCTATACCATGAAAATTCTAGACCAGTGTTGGGATCTGACCATGTTTAATTTGTACCGCCCCAATGATGAAATTTTACCAAATTAGAATTAATTGTACTAACATTTAGCATTAAGTGAAAAAACAAATAAAATATGTGTACATACAATAGCTCGACATTAAAATAGGACAAATCAAAACTTTTATTCTAGGGTTCAAATACCTTTCCTCAATTTACAAACAAAATTAGGAGCTGAATACTTTAACATTTCCAAAAAGTGTTTGAAACTGCACCAATACCACCGGGTCTTAATCCGACAGAGGAAGCCATGAGTCATTTGAAAGAAGAATTAAAGAGTGAGCTAATTACTAATTAAAAAAAGACATTACGAAAATGAAAAATATATCAGCTGAATGCTGTCCGAAACTTATTGCGGCGATGCAAAAACGTTTAAACGCTGTAGTTCAGCAAAAAGGCCTTGCAACTAAATAAGCTAACACTTATACCTAACACTCGTACGTAAAAGAGTATTAAAGTAAACAATAAAAATACAGAAAATAAATCAATAATGTTCCAATTCAGTTTGTTCTAGACAGGATTGGAGAACTATGAAATTAGAAATGTTGTATTGATTAAATCCTAGTACTGTTTTCGAACTTGTAAAAAAATGTTGAGCAACATTTATTATTTTACAAGGAAAACTTGACATTTAAAATGTGGTGTCTATCTCGCGATTTTGAAGAATTTTACGATATTATTGCTTTAAAATATACCACATTGTTTTACAAAATTTTCCACATGAAATAATGTCCATTGGCGTTATTTCACAACTTTAGTAAAATGTTGCCAGAAAAATTTCAACGTTTTCCCACAATAAAACCAGAGTACTATTTCTGCGACATTTTGTCATGACTTTTTCATACAAATTTTTTTATGTATGCAGTCTGACAGCATTTCGGATAAATAATGAACAGAATATTGGGCTTTAGTCGCAATTTACATAGGACAGAAACAGGGCAGACATTTTTTGAATTCTCTTTTGCTCTTGCTTAAACAATTTACATTGGACATAAACAAGACAGACAGATTTTTGCACATTTTATTTTCTGTGTTATATTCTTGAAAAATATACCTAATGTGTGGAAATTCCATTTTCCGCACATGCACATTCTACTAGAAACTCATTAAAATGAGGCCGACTTGAGAAATATAAAGTGAAGCAACAAAGAAAAAAGCGAAAAGCAGGAAAGAGAAACGAAATAATGTCCAGTACACTAGTCATGAAATACACACTCTACCTCTTCAACCCCTTGCCTACAAATCTCGTCTGTCTGCCCACTTTTCTGTCTAATGTAAATTGCGACTTAATAAAAAAATTTATTTAATATTTAAATTTTACCAAAAAAGCATGTACCAGTGTACCATTGATGTGTCGATTGTACCAAATTTGGTACAATTGTACCACAAATCCCAACACTGTTCTAGACGTTTTTTCTCGCCTATAAATAGAATAACAGTATTGTTTTAAAAGTCTAAAAGATCGGTTGTCGTGTTTTTAAGTCCCGTTCCACTCTTGCAATTTTTGTTTCTGAAAAATTTGTTAAATACTCTTTTGAAGTTGCATTCGTGTCCATACTTTATAAATTGTGTTTCTGACGACTGTATACTTTTATATAGTCATTCTCATGTCGAAAAGAGAAAAACAACAACAACAATAGAGAGTCGCAGCAGAGTTTCAAGTACACGAAACATTGTACCGCTGCCATTTTTATTTCCTCTCCCAACAAAAAATTCATGTGTTGCAGAAACAAAAATTGCAAGTGTGGAACGGGACTAAGACAGTGTTAAACAGTTTGTGTATTTTTAACAGTTTTTTCAATAAAAGTTATTCAAAGCTGAATAAATAAAGTGGCTGACAGTAAAAGTAATATCGGTGTGTATTTCTTTTGCAATTAAAAGAACCCACCGTTATCATTTTCATCTTTTAACGCCTGAAATTTTTAGATAGGAACATAGAAATTCCGTTGATTTTAATGGTATTTGTTGTTACTTTTATTGGATTAACATTGGATTAAAAAAACAAATGCAAAATCAATAATTCCAACGTGCAGTTTATTTTTTGCAAAATTTAAATTAAAGAAAACATATTTGTTTTACGGATTTTATTCGTTTGATTTTTCATTTAAAATTAAAATTATTCTAGTTTAACTGAATTTTCCATTATTTTATTTTTTCAGTTGACTTAACGCACATCATTTTTTGGGTGTGTAAAAGCTTTCTATACTTCAGAATAAAATAAAACGAAACGAATTGAAAACGAAACCTATATGTGAGAAGGTTTTGTTTTATGAAAACAGGCCCTAAAAGTGTAAAACAATTTTAAAAAGCTTTTATCACCTATGAATAATAATATAAGAATTAAAATTCTCATATCCTATTTCTTAGATAAGTTTGTTTAAATAGAAAATTAATTGAAACTACCTTGTTGATAGATACGTATGTAGAATGCTGACGACGGATGTAGCGATCCAGAAAATGCATTACATTCTGATGGTGTCTAATTTTTCTTTATCTCTTTATAATAAAGAACTTAAGCCTAAATAATTAATTAAAAATGTTTATATAATTTTCTTTTATTTATATATTTTTCTTATTTCTTAATCGAAAAATATCAGATGGAAATTTAAGTAACGTAACGTCACGCCAGTTACTCAGGCTAATAAAAAAAGAAAACGAAGAAAGATTTTTAAATTTGGAAAATAAATTTATATTCTTCCAAATCCTCTTAAAAAGGGTTTTATACAAGAAGTCTTACGTTTTTTGCAACATCACGTCAGCACATATTTTTGCTTATATCTTAACATCCTTAGGATCGATTGTTTTATTTTTACTAAATAAAGTGCTACTTAATAAATTTGCAAAAATAAAGAAAAACTTAAAAATTTTATTTTTAATTATTTTTTTAATTTTTGTCGTACAAATGACACACAACACGCCACATTGTAAATGCCTATATATCTAATCTTCGCTAGAAATTCGATTGTTAGAAAATTTTCTATTTGCTACTTTCAGTGTATTTTCTGAATTTTAGAATTTTTATGAAATTTAAATTTTTTGTTCAATATGCCATTAAATGGTTTTATTTATATTTTAATTTTAAAATTTGCTTCCTTTTGCATTAAAAAAACCTAGAGCAAAAGTTGTAGTGCATATTTGCAATATTTCTAAAAAAACAGGAAAAATATTAAATAAAATTATTTGTAAAAATCACAGATAATTTTATTTATTATTTTCCTTTTTGTGTTTTTATTTCTATTTTCTATTTTTCTTTTGTACATTTTTATGAGTTTGATATTTTAAAGAGAATTAAATACTTTGTACAAAGTACATTTATCGAAAAAAACACAAAAATCCGTTACCACCTATATTTTTCAAAAAAAATCTGTTTCTTAAATGAAAATCTTATTTTTGCTGTATCTTCTTAAATAAGCGTCTAATCGCAAAAACGACAAAAATAAAAAAAAAATCTATTTCTTAAATGAAAATCTTATTTTTGCTGTATCTTCTTAACCCTCTGCAACTGACGTCGTAGTCTGACAGACACCGCAAAAATAAATTTCTTTCGTAATTTTGTACAATTCAAGGCTACGATCTCTATACGCACCTTACCTTTTCTATTTATGTTTCTACGTTGGCCAGTGTGAAAGAAGTGTTCGTGATCAATTCACATGTGTGGTTGTGCGATAAGGTGTCTGTAATACCCACACATCAGCATTAGTGTAACTTTCTAGCAGACCACCACATCAGTATTATTGTAAAATTACATAGTGTCTGCAAGACTTCACATCAGTAATATAATAAAATTGCCATAGTGTCTTTCAGACCTCACGACACAAAAAATGCATTTCTGCTTTTACTGTTTTTACTACGTACATATATTTTTCAGGAATGAAACTGCGACAAAACTACTTCCATCTAAAGAACTTCAGCTGGAACTTTTAAAAGCAACAAATAATTCAATGGCTCGAGACTATTGACGACGATGCTATAAAAGATCCAAATTTTGATCCAGAACAAGTTATATTTGATAGCAACGAAATTTGTTTGGATGCGGGTTTTAAAGAGGAAAATAATGGCTTTACGGAATTTCAAACAGAAATCTTAAGTGAGAAAATATATAAAAATCGAACAGAACTTATTTACACAAATGAGACTGAAATAAAAGCATTTATATATTCATGAAAAAACTCGTCTTTGGCAATTTTTTATAGAATAGTGGATATGACAGGTATCAACTAATTCCTTTCTTACCTAGCATGTGAAAACATGGAAGCCAAAATGAAAAGAGGAATGATGCTAAATCATATAAAAACACGTGTATACAACTAAAGGTTTCCATTAGTCGAGTTCTAGAGACTAAGCCTCCTCCACCTCCAAAAATCTAATAAATGTCTAAGACAGTTAGTGGTAGAATTCTATGTCATCTATGTTCTTGCTTAAAGCTTTTTTACTTGCAGTCTTCCAGCCCTCTGTCTGAAAACCGCAAAAAAAATATAAGTTTTTGAGACCGCGTAAGAAATGATCTAACCGTACGATATGGCTAAAAATCAAAACATAATATACTTGATATGTGTTTTCAAAGATAAAGAAAGAAGTTCCTTCATATTTGTTAGAATAAGTGTTTTTTGTCTTGTTTTTAAGAGAAGAGTACTATTTTTGTTGTGTTAATGATACTTAATAAAATTAAACCATTCCTTACAAAAAACGTTTTTTAATTCAAATTTTAATTTTATGTATGTTTAAAACTATTTACTCTTATAGATTAATAAGCAAAGAAGATGCCATTTAAAAAATTAAACATTTGAAATGAAAAAGAGGGTTAAATAAGCGTCTAATCGAAAAAAGGACAAAAATCCGTGACCACCTATATTTTTTTAAAAAAAATCTAAATGCAATATACATATGTACATATTTAAAAAATATGCTCACGAACTGCTTCAATAGCACTGAAAATTTACAATAAGCAAATTTGCACTATAACCATCGTAAAAACCCCTAATATTTTATTTTTGTTGTAAATCTGATTTTTTGTGCAACTGCTTGTTAAGTGAACCTTTGGTTTTTTTGATAATTTTTTTTTTTTTGTGAATTTTCGGTTTTGTTAATTTTTTTTTATTTATATTTTTTAAATGTAAACATATTTTGTGAATATGTGTCATTATTTCTAAATTTTCAGTTTTCAATACAACAGAGCAAAAACAACAATAACATTCGAAAAAACTACACCATTGGAAAAATGCGTTCGCCGTACATTTACTATGTATATCGCACAGTGGTTTAAAAACTTTTTATTTTGGATATAATTCGGTAGCTCATGAACCAATAAAAATATATCAATAAAATTGTACAGAGGTTGACAAATAGTGTTTACTAGTAGAGCTCTCTTATCTGCATTAGTTTAAAATTTCGTAGAAATATCTCAAACCGTTCAAAAATCACTTTGTCGTAAAATTTCCAGTTTTAACGGAACTACCCAGAGCTACCTATCTGAATTTAAAAAATTTCAACATTTGAATTATAAACTTTCGCTGGCCTTTTAAAAAAATGTTTGCCCGAAGTACCCCACGTTGGTTTTTAAGCCTCTGTGTATCTTTGTTTTTAAAAGCAAAATATTAGAAATTAAAAGATTGGTGTACCAAGAATATTCGCAAGTTACTTTGTGCGCAGTGTATCCATTTCAACATCAACATAGGGTTATTGAAACCGGCTTAAGTCTAGTTCCGTTAAGCAGCACCAATTAAAAAAAATTACACAAGGTGATAGAGAATTAAAAAAATAATAAGAAAATGTAAAATAATAATAATTGGCGGTCGCCCTTACTTCCGAGTTATGGGCCTCTGAACTTTTCATATAAAACTGTGATTGTACACTACATTTTTGAACAAATTAGGTGAATATGATATCATTTTAAAGCTTTTGAAAATATCTATCATGTGGTGCTCAAATTTTATAAAAAAAAATTTACCTATTAGGAACCAATAATTTTTTTTTTTTTATGAAAATATGTTTATAGGAGCAGAGCTGTAAAGGAATCATTCATTTTTGAATTAATTCGCGAATCATTCATGCTTTGAATTATCAAATTTTGAATTAATTTTTTTCACACAAAAAAAATGAATTGAATGAAATTTGAATCAATTCAAATGAATTAACCACAAGTGAATTGCAATTCGTTTCCAATTCAAATAAATTTGTAAAATGAGTTGCTATTCATTTTTCAATTCAAATGAATCTAAAAAAAGAATTGCAATACATTTCCAATGCAAATGAATTTGTTAAATTGAATTGCAATTCCTTTTACAATTCATTTGAATTGAATTGATTATGAGTTAATTCCAATGAATTAGAACAATGAATTGCAATTCAATGAATGAAATCAAAAATGAGTTGCAATCAATCAAATTCAAGAGCATCTAGGGGAAATAAAAAATGGAAATTTCTTCTACCAAAATGAAAATATTCAATAAAAGAGGGATTTCTTATTGATTTCATTACCATATCTATTGATTTTTTTTAAAAAGGTATTTCTTATTGGTTTGATAGGTTCCTATATGATCATGTGTAAATCATATCGCTCCTTTATTGCAACGAAGTCACATCTCGAAAAAAATCAAACTTAGCAAAACGCACTTTAAGATTTAAAAGTGTAAATATCTCATTGCGTAATATATATTTAAACAAACCTAGTTTTCAGATTGAGATATAAGGCAAATTTTTTATTACATATAAAAAATCTATCAAGAAGTTATTTTGCTTAAGTGACTTCAAATTTTTGATTTTTCGAGATATGACTACATTGCAATAAAGGAGCGATATTCTTAATTTTCTTAATAAGGATATCTTCTTAATGTAATCAAGTTTGCTTGTTATTTTATTTACATACTAAATCAAAATCGAGGGTTTGTCTGTTAAAACACAAAATATTAAATATACCTTTGCTTTTTAATTTCATTACTTTGTAAACATATAAAAAATTTTCGATTTTGAATTTGATTGATTGCAACTCAATTTTGATTTCATTCGTTGAATTGCAATTCATTGTTCTAATTCATTTGAATTAACTCAAAATCAATTCAAATCAAATGAATTGTAAAAGGAATTGCAATTCAATTTAACAAATTCATTTGAATTGGAAATGAATTGCAATTCATTTTTTAGATTCATTTGAATTGAAAAATGAATTGCAACTCATTTTACAAATTTATTTGAATTGGAAACGGATTGCAATTCAGTTCAGCCTAATTCGTTTGAATTGCTTCAAATTTCATTCAATTCATTTTTTTGTGTGAAAAGAATTAATTCAAAATTTGATAATTCGTAACGAATTAAAATCAAAAAAGAATGATTCATTTACAGCTCTTATAGGTAGTACGTAGAAAACCTTTAGAAAGCGAAGCCGGTGTTGGTTATACCATAGATGAGAAAATACTTGCTCCCGGCCGAAGGCCGGCTATGCAGGAAAACTTTTGTAAGCGAAGCCGGTGTTGGTGTTTAGAAAGAAACATAATATTTCAAATTGAGAAACTGATGTATTTAATAGTGTATTAATAGGTATAAAAAATCGAAAAAAAAAAATAATTCAGTTCTTAATGGGTTATATTTTAGCACCATTCTATGGATATTTCCAAAAGCTTTAAAATGATACCCATATTGACCAAATATGTTCAAAAATGTAGTGCAGAATCAGTTTCATATGAAAAGTTTAGAGACACATAACTCGGAAAATAAGGTTGACCGCCAATTATTTTATTTTACATTTTCTTATTATTTTTTAATTCTCTATCACCCTGTATAATTTTTTTTAATTGGTGCTGCTTCACGGAACTAGACTTGTTCCTTGAAACCTCTACATAAGGACACTTTTAAGCAAATTTGTATTTTATTTCAAGTATTTATTTATTTATTAATTTTTATATTTAGTATTTTCGTTTAAAAATATATTCTATTTGTAGGTACATATGTACATACATATAAGTATAAAATGTTTTAAAATTTAAAGACAAAAGAAACAAAAATAAGTTTTTAAAATAATCGAATGTACATATTTTAATAAAACTTTAAACAAAGAAACATTTTAGGTTTAACAAACTCTTAATGCCTATTTGTATTTGTGTGGTTGGTTAATAAATGTACATTAAAATTTCATGTACATACATACATATATAACTTGTTGTTTAAATATAAAATATAATCAGAATTTCTGGATAGCGCAAAAAAATAAGGGGAAGGAGAGATTTACCATAATTGCTTATGACACACCGAAATAATTCATTTTTAGGCATTGTGTTTTCTTACAATTTTTTGTTCTCCATCACACTCGAAAGTTACTTCAATTCCATTGGGTAACCAAGGACGGCTCCAAATGGTAACATTGCACCTTTTTGTCTTGCCATATGCATCAATGAGATCGGCCACAATTTTGGTCAAAGTTCCAGCTACAACTTGCGTTTGAGCGGAGTATATTTGACCAAGTCTATTAGAAGACAAAGAAGTGATCGTTATCAGTTTTTATATAGATTATTTTCATAAGATAATACTAAAAATACTTGTAATTGGGTCCATCACCAGCACTTAGTTTTTCTAGAGACGCATTTAATTCATCTTCAGCCTTTTTTAGATCCGTGGGGTGGACGCCACCCACAATTTGTTCCTTAAACAAAACGAAGATATAAAATTTATTTGATACGTTCTCAATTTAAAAGCAGCCAATTTGAAAAGACATCTTACCTCACTCGACATTGCGTTAATTATTGTTAAACTTGAAACGATTAAAACAAACAATTTAATCGCATACATAATTCTGGACTTTTGTTTTCTTTGTTTACAAATATCAAAATATACACTGAACGTACCATTCGTAAAATAAAGGTAATTGATAAAAAAAAATTCCAAACAGGGATGGTTAACGCAATTAAATAACCTTTTTATATTGTTCTTTTATTCAAACTGAAAAATTATTAGTAACTACCTATAATAAAAATATAATATACAAATGAATTTTGGCTTAAATCTAGTTTACGGTCACATCATAAAAATTAAAAAAATAGCCTATTGTATGTAAAATTTAATTATAAATAAAATATAATAAAAAATATGTAAAATATAAAAAAATTGGTGGCGACGCACAATGTCGTGACTTCATATAACGAGTGGCCATAAATAGAAAAAGTTATTGTAAGGAGCTGAAATTTGGCACATATATTTAGGTTGGCAAAGCGTAACAAAATTTAAAAAAAGTCGAAGCAAGGATACGTGTCCTTCCCGTATATCCTGAAATTTATAAGTGACTGACTATTTTGTTTTTAAAGTACATATTTTGGCTAAAAACTTCACAATTTTTTTACAGTGTTGTTATAAATATTTGAATTTTAGGATTTTTACATTATTTCTGCTACATTTCTGAATAAAACAAATATAATTGCATGCATTTTTATTGAAAAATGAATTCTTGATATTTATTTTTCCAAACTCGTTTTTTGTTACTTAAAAATTGTGAAAAAATTATAAAAATAATTCGACTTTAAAGCCGTGTAACTTTTTATAGGTATAACGCACATGAAAAACCAAACCAGCTCTGGAATCGTGGGAATAACAGCTTTCATCCCATATATATTTTATTCATAACTTTTAAAGTTTTTTTTTATATTTTTTTACTTTGCTACACTAAAAAAATAGTGTATAATTTAAAATTGGCGAACTTAAGCGCAGCTAAATTTTTATTTTTATAAATTAACATACTTTTTGTTATAAAATGAAAGAAAAAATATCCCGGTAATACTTGAAAAATTTTTTTCTTCACTATTATATGTTTGCTTATTACAACAAGTTTTGTTTTATTAATATCATTCTTATAATGATGCATACAGTTATCGACATATGTAATGAAAAATACCGTTTATATACTTAAAACATAATACAACAACTAATCTAGTACAAATTTGGTTTATTTGCCAACTAAATTCAATTATTTAATCCTACGAAGTACATGCTCATTTTTATTCCTTTTTTATACAAAATTGTAGTTATTTCAAACCACAATTTTGAAGAGTCATATCTTTAGATAAAATTATTATTTTAATCTAATTTTATTTACGCTTATTAGTAAATGCCATTAGCCATTTTTTTAATTTTCATAATTGGATTTTTCTATATATTGCCACGCTCACAACACTGTGCGACGTTCAGTTTCGGAGTTACGGACCCCCAAAGTTTCTATGTAAATTAAGGTAGGTACATACATATATCTCGAGTATTTTATGACGGAAATAGGCAATATGGGTATTATTGGAATGGCCGAAGGGTGGCTATGCAAAACATCGTTAGTGAGCGAAGTCGGTGTTGTTTATATCATAGAGGAGAAATTCCTTGCGCCGGCCGAAGGCCTGCTACGCAGAAAATCTTCAGAAAAAGAAAAAAATTAATTATTTAATATTATGCTAATTACCCATAACGTTTTTTAATAAAAATGCAATTTATTTGTTGGGGGAAAAGATTTAGTTCCTATACGCATTTCACTGGTTGCTCAGGCCAGATCATCAGGAAACCTTTTTCCTAATTTTAGAGAAGCCAAAAATACTCTATAAGTAATAAAATTCTACAAAACACAATGAGAAGTATGCATGTTGTTTAATATTTAGTTTATTTAAGAACAAAAATTTAGCGTCTTAACAAAGTGTATAGAATAAATGGAATGAGAAAAGATATAATAAAAGCAAGGCGACTTCATACCAGGTGGAGTCGATAGCCCAGCTGAGTGTTTTTTGCTCTCGTTTTTTTGCTAATGTCTTGTCAAAAAATACATTGTTTCATATCTGCTAATCTAATGTCAAAATTGTTGTTTTGTTGTAGTTGTTGTCCTACTGCTCACACCTGGTATGAATTCGCCTTGAATAAAAGTAAATGAATGTTAACGGCGTTAACATTGTTTACAGGTTGCCATAGCTGTAAGAATTCAAACACATGTTATAGAATAATATTACAGAATATTAAAGCTTCAACAAAACACCAACAACAAACCACGTTTTTATTTTTCCTTACTGTCCTTCTACAATTGGATGGTTCTTTGCCATCACTGAATGCAGACGTAAGGTTTGATGAAAAGCATACACAAGATAATTTTTTTCTCGCAAGAGAATCAAAAAATAACAAGTGTTAACAAAGGTTTGCACAAGCCAACAAAAAAATTGCATTTTAATTAAAAAACGTTATGGGTAATTAGCATAATATTAAATAATTAATATTTAAATTCCCAAAAATTTTATTAATAAGAAAAATGTTTTTCTTGCTCACTCGAATCTTTTTTTTAATTTTTCACTAATTTCTACTTTAGTTAGATAGTACTTTTAATTACCTTTCCAATATTACCCATATTACCCTATTCCGACGTAACATATTGAAGATATACCATAATTTACATCCAAACTTTGGTAGTCCGTAACTCCGAAAGTAAGGGTCACCCCCAATTTGTTTGCTTTACATGTTAAAATTAAGTTTTACCAACATTAGGCTACTTTTTTATGATGTGTCCGTTAGCTAGATTTGTTCCTGAATTTTTGAAGTCAAATCAGGCTTAAGTTCGTTATATTCTCTTAAAGTTGAAAGAATATTAATTACAAATTAGGTGATGACTTTTAAAGAAAAATTAATTTATTTTAGGCACTAGCAGCTACGTTCGTCTTTAGTATTCTTCGCATCTATCAACTTTGAGTAGTGTTAAGTTGTAAACATTATCTATTTAACCAACCAAACTCAGATAAAGGAATAATAATAAAACTTTATTCAATGATCATCGTTAGTTGGTGCGAACGAAGTATACCACCGCCTAAAGCTTTCCTCTTGTTCGATATTTTGCTTTAATATTTACCACCTTATATTTGGTTATTTCAGCCAACTTTCGGTTAGCAATGAGAGCAGGAAGATCCCTCTTTCAGGCCTCCACAAAGGGACCACGAGGACCAAAATAAGTCGGTGCTTAAGCACAAAACCGACGACCTGTGCAACCTAACGTAAACCGTTCCTAAAATTAATTAATTTAACGATACAACTAATTCTACCTTACGAATTGCTTAAAAATTGGGATATTTATTTATGTAATAAATAATAAGTTTAAAAAAGCAATTCTCATTATTAGAATTTACTTTTTAAAATGAAGCAATGCAAAAGTTATTATATGTAGTGTACATTGCAACAAAAAATATTTCTGATTTAAAAGTAGGTATGTAGTTGCATATTGATATTTTACTAATATTATTATAGCTATAACGTTAAGACTGGGTATTGATTATGTAGTCAGTAGATTCATCATGGGAATCAAGTGGATGTATCTGACAATATTAGCCTTCAAACAAGCAAAATAGAAAACGAGCAATGATTTAAAAATATCGTTCAGATCGGTAAATGAATCATTCTTTTTTGATTTTAATTCGTTATGAATTAGTAAATTGTGAATTAATTCCTTTCACACAAAAAACGAATTGAATGAAATTTGAATCAATTCAAATGAATTAGGCAGAAATGAATAGCAATTCGTTTTCAATTCAAATAAATTTGTAAAATGAGTTGCAATTCATTTTTCAATTCAAATGAATCTGAAAAATGAATTGCAATTTTCTTTTCATAAATAAATACTTGTTCAATTCACAAGCCCCTGTTATCATGCTATACGGTTTATCGTCAACTTATTTTACAATAGTTTATGTTTGTTGTTGGTAATTTGCTTTGGAAAATTTGTTATAAAAATACAATTTCATTTCATATGTTTTGAAAATATTGTATCGAGACCATACTTGGGACTATGTTTTTTATTTGAATAAATTATGAAAATATTTGTAATATGTAATCATCGGTGCCTTTATTTTATATTTAATGTTTTATATTTATAGTGCTTTTACCCCGAAAATTTATTCAATCTATATTAAAATTACAAATTGTGTAAACATTTTTTTTTATTATACATATTTGTAATTACTACTTCCCATGCATGATTCAATTTCATTTTATTATTCTGAACAACGTTGCATTGCTAAAAGTTTTTATCATAGATAACACATAGATAGTCAACTGAAACGTTAAAAACCTAAGTCTCTTGTCAAAAAACCTAAGTCTAAGAATGTATTGGTAGGCAAAATTGTATAAGTGTCGGTTTAAAAAAAAAATTCCCCACAGCACCTAAACTGCACATTGTTGTAGAAAATATTTTGTAAAAACAGAATATTTTTTTACATTCAATTTTAGATGTTAAAATTAAACAATTCTTTTGCTTTTTAATAAAATATTTATATGCGAAAAACGTTAGATTAAATGCTAATTTTAAATATTTATTATATTGATTTGAACATTTTCATCCTCTAAAGCCCAGTACGCAGTTCTACGTAATTTCAGGTTTGATTTTTTGCCTTTATTTCTACAAAAGTTAAATTCAGCATGTGGTCGTTTGTGGAAATAAAAATCATGTAGTCGTGTTTTTTAAATTTTATTGTATATTGTTCACAATAACATTAAATCAACACAGAAATGAACCAAAAATATTTTAAAAGTTTATAAAAAAGAAATGTCATAAATTCCGTTAGCTAACAATTGCCTGAACATTAATTTTTGTTTCAGTTGAAGAAAAAAAGTCTACACTTTTTGTTAGAACATCCCTGTAATAGTCAAAAATTCTGTTTAGTTTTATTTTTAGCTGCGTACTGCCAAACGGAAAGTTGCCCGAAAATTTTCAAACCTGAATTTCAGGCTGTTTTTACACATACTTCTTATGAGAAACTCAAATTCAGGCGAGCTGCGTACTGGCCTTAAAAGACAAAAAAATACAATACTGTGTGGAAATAAATTTCACCAAAGAAATGTCAACAAAATTAAATTTATTTTGTATTAAAAAATTTAAATTACAATAAATTGTTAAATATTTTTTTGTGCAAAAATTCAAAATTGTTTAAATATTTGTAAAGAGCAATGGAATATCGCGTAATGGTGCCTAAATGTGAATAAAAATTTCACTCCCCTAAGGGTGTTGAATTCACGCCGTACCCGTATGTGTGAAGACATTTGTAGCCACGTTTTGACATTTGGGGAGTTGGCCATCTATGTGTTATCTATGGTTTTTATTTTACCATTTCTTTAATCTACTATAATCCTTTACAACAAATTCGTAAGCTATCTGAGTGCATATCTGAATGCATACACATGCAATTAGTAAAAGTATGATTTTATTATAAAAAATGGGAAGGAAAATTGTAAGGTTACAAAATATTTAAACTAGGAACAATATAGTCAAACTTTCTGTAGAAAATATTATGGAAGACGTATGTAATTATTTTTAAAACTTTGCCATCTTCACCCATAAAATCGAAATAGAGTAAGTAAAAGCAGGTTTTAATATTTTTAATTTCATTCAAAAATTTCTTCGAATTAAAAATTTTGTTTTATTATGAGATTCGTTCGTTTTTATCAATGCATATTTCGGATTTTAAGCCAAAAGACATCTATGTGGCAATTTTTAATTGTCCAATCAATTTCAGTATTGTTACTAATGACAAAATTATTTTTTATAAAATTACTCAAATTGGATAAATATAGAATTTATTTTTGAATATAAATATTGTTAACATTAACTTTCTGACTGGAATTCTTTGGTGAGATTATTTATCTGACTTAGAACTAACTTAAGAAATACAGTGGATCAATAAAGTTTAGGCACACCATGATTTTCAAGAGTGTTCTGTCAATAACTTTGCATCTGGTTCACTTAATAAAATAATTTTGATATCGTTATAAAGATTGATAGTTATATTGACCATTTATAACAAAAAAGAATTTATATCTTATTATTTCTAACGCTTTAAAATTAAAAAACAAGCTATGTCTATGTAAAAAAAGTTTAGGCACAAACTGAATTTAAACTGTTGTATAACGGTAAATTTCCACTTTTTTATTTCAATTCATGTTTATGCACATGTTAAATCCTCAGTAGGCGAGAGTTTTAAATGTAAAAAAATAATCTTGGTATTTAATTCGCGACGAAAACAGGAAAATGAGCAATCGTTCAGAAATTTCCGTAGATGTCCGTAAAATTATTATAAATCTTCATGCACATGGAAAATCCTATCGCGAAATTGGTGTTATTGTACAGAGGCCCTATACCAGTGTAAGAAACATCATAAAACATTATGAAAAAACCAACAAATTAGAGCGTGAGAGGAAAAGTGGACGTCCAAAAAAATTTACATCTCGTCAGGAGCGTAACATTGTTGCTACAGTAGCTCAAAATCCTAAGATTTCAGCTGTAGAATTGTGTCAGCAAATGAAGAAAAGTTTTGGTGAAGACCTTAATCCACAAACAATAAGAAATACGTTGCACAGAGCTGGATATCATGGAAGAGTTCCCCGTCGCAAACCTTGTCTTTCACATATAAACAAGAAAAGGCGGTTAGAGTTTCCAAAACTCCACATTAATCAGCCTGAAGCCTTCTGGAACAGTGTGATATTTAGCGATGAATCGAAGTTTAACATTTTTGGTTCAGATGGTCCACAAAAAATTTGGCGAAAAGCAAACAAAGAGCTTCAAGAAAATAATATTATTAAGACTGTGAAGCACGGTGGTGGTAATGTTATGGTTTGGGGATGTATGGCGGCATCTGGAGTCGGAAATCTTGTCTTTATAGACGACAAAATGGACAAGCACTCTTATTTAAATATTTTAAAAGAAAACTTATCTCCAAATGTTGCGAAGCTGGGCTTAAATGGGAAATTCTTGATCCAACAAGATAATGACCCAAAACATTCTTCATATCTTGTGCAGGAATGGCTTATATACCACTGCAAACAGTTAAAAACCCCTCCGCAATCGCCAGACACGAATCCTATAGAGCAAATTTGGCACTTACTGGAGAAAAAATTACGGAAACATCACATTACATCCAAAGAATCACTTAAAGCGCCACTTTGCTTAGAATGGGAAAAAATACTCCTGATGAAACATCTAACTTGGTAAGAAGTATGAGTAGACGTTTAGAAGCAATTATCCAAGCTAAAGGAGGTTCGACCAAATACTAGACATGCAAAACCCACGAATAAACCGAACATTTTCACATGTGTGCCTAAACTTTTTTTACATAGACTTACCTTATTTTTTAGTTTAAAAGCCATTGTATATTAGAAATAATTAGATATGAATAATTTTTCGTGTAAATGGTCAATAAACCTATCAATCTTGAAAACAGCATGAAAATTATTTTATAAAGTTATGCAGATGAAAAGTTAGTGGCGAAACACTTTTGAAAATCATGTTGTGCCTAAACTTTATTGATCCACTGTATATGTACTTATATCTCCTCCGGTGAACTCGAAGATTCTAATCAGTTAAGTTTTGGTTTTTGTGCGCTATTCTATTTTCTTTATGTTGTATAAATAGTTCAAAAGTAATATATTTTCTCATTCTTACCAAAATTAGCTATAGCCTACCATTCTAAAAATCCCAAAAAGAACTACCAAATTTGAGAAAAAAAAATCCAAAAATTGTAACGTTGGTTTTGAAAATATTTATTGTATTTTGAGTCTAATTATTTTTTGAGTAAAAAACGATACAATTCTACAATTTCAAAGCCTGCTCACAAGTTGTTTGGGTTAAAGTGTATTTTAATAAACTTTAAACGATACCAGGGAGCCTGTGAAATGAGCAACTGTTATTTTAATTCTCTTATTAGAAATTATTGTCAATAGAAAAACATTATTCAATTATTGATTTAAGTTTTTTATAATCATTGAAAAAATATTTGTTCTGAAAATAATTTAAATACACAAAAAATTATATTTGGAATCGGTTATATACATTATTTATTTTTAATCACGCATGATTCCTTTTGAAAATGTATTAAATAAATATTTTATGAGTATAAAATATTTATTTCCAAAAAATATTATAATCGAAATTGATTACTATGGGGCATGGCACAATAAACAAGGTAGACTCGCGGCGAAAAAAGAGTACAACTCTGTAATAAAAATACGTACATTTTGTTGTTGTATAAATAATTTTTGGCTGTCAAAATAAAAAATGTTAGTACATTTTGACACTGTAAAATGGTGACAATAAATAGTCAGCTGAGCTCTCGAGTTTACCTGTTATGAATTCGCCTTGCTATGGGGAAAGCATATCCAGATAGCTACATATTTCGCTAGTGCTCAACTAGCTCATCTGTGGATTTTTCCCAATTTTTCTGAATAAAACTCAGATTCTTATGCTTAAAACTTAATAGACTAAATGAGAAGTTCAAGAAGTCTAGAAAGAAAGCCAAATCTAAATTTCTAAACAAAATAAAAAACCATAGTAACCATCATGATATAATAATAGAAGGTAATTCCATTCTCTCTTTTTGTCGCCATATTAACGTTCTGACGTTTGCGGGAATTATTTAAATTTGTGCTACCATATCACATACTTTGTGAAATCCCATTTTGCGTTTTTTCCTTTATTGAAAATTTAAAAATTAAAAAAAGAAACAACCCTTAAATTTATGTGTTTAAATAAATAAACGAAAATTGTTTTCCATACGGTAGTAATAAACTTTTGCAAAAATTCACAAATAAGATTTTTTAAAAAGTTTCCGTTTTCTTATTACGTACAACTTACCAAAGGCACCCCTGGTATGTTCATTAGAGAAAATATATTTGTTTAACTTAGATGGGAAGCTAATCTGTCAGGAGAATCAAGAAAAATTGACAATTTCAATATCATAGGAACTTAAAATTAAAAAGTTTGGTTAATTTTATTATGAATGAGGGGGCTGCATGCAAAATAACTCTATGCAAAATTGCTTAAAAGCAAAAATGAAAAATAACCCAAGAAATCCGCAAAATATTGAGTGCTTTTCGTAATTTTTTAAAAATTTTCAAATGGACAATTACCCAAAACGTTTCAATGAAATATATTTTATATTCACCCTTATTCTACTTGGCGATGGCGACATCGTCGTCACTTTTGACCGGACATCATTTTATATTGATGTCAACTTTAATTTGATTATAATTTTGTATTTCCTAATTCTCTTATGACGACGTCGACGTCTTTTAAAAAAAATTTGATGTATTGAAATGATTTCAAATGCTTAATAAGAATCTCATTTAAGTTTTTTTCTATCACGTCGAGATTTTCCATTTCTTTAACTAATTTTCCCTATTGGGTCAAACTTGTTATTTAAATCTTTTCTATTTTAAATTTTATTGGAACTTCAGTCGTTTTTAAAAACCAAGGCGACGAAATCACCGTCGGTACAAGAATATTCTTACAAAATACCAAATAAAATTAAAAAGTCATCGATAAATGTTGATGTCGACAATGGGAATACCAATTTAATTTAGTGAAAGGCCGTCGTATTATGTCGACAACGCCAAATGTAATAGGAGTGATTATAGAGAAATTCATCACTAAGAGTGTAAATACAACGGTTTTTGTCCTAAAAACTAGCTTAGTAGTTACGTTGTCTACCTAAAACTACAGAATTGTTAATATTAAAGATTTATTAGAATTAAAAAAATATCAATGCACTTACTGCCAGTATTGAACTTTTTATATTATATTTTTTGCCAAATTTCCATTTTTTTTCCAATTTTTGTACGGTAATTATTCATTTGGCGATTTTTAATTTTCGTTTTGTGGCGATTTTTCCTAAGGTCAATTAGCATGCATCTTAAATAAGATTGTAATATAATTTTTTTCTCAATATAAAATTGTACTTATAAAAGATTAAGGAAATCACAATCTACACCATGATTTATTCCTCATAAGTTTCATTATTAAACCAAAGTACGTTTTTATTTCATGTTATTTAAGTAAATTACACACTTTCTTAAAATAATTTCCAAAACAGTTTTTTTTTCGTTTCTACTTGTGGCAGCACTTTTTTTGCTGTTTACATATAAACATACTTCAATAATTCCGGCAAACTTCAAACATTTTTGAAATGGAACTACCTTGTATTATTATACCATGGTAACCATTTCGATTTCAAAAAGTTTATTTTATTCTTCTTTCAATTTTCTATTAAAATTTTTTAATAAATTTTCAAAACGAATCATGCGTGATTAAAAATAAAGAATAATTTAAATATTTCAAAATAAAAGAAAATTTCAAAAATATAACATTAGTATTTATTTATTTGTCATCATTTTATTCCTGGGGTCTAATCCCCACATTCTAGTAAAATCTCTCGTAATTTTTCATTTTGGTATCATGGCACTCGATATCGAATAAAAAGTATCG
This sequence comes from Phasia obesa, assembly GCA_949628195.1. Taxonomy (NCBI): domain Eukaryota; kingdom Metazoa; phylum Arthropoda; class Insecta; order Diptera; family Tachinidae; genus Phasia; species Phasia obesa. Next base: position 79,153,012 of record OX451215.1, read on the forward strand.
TAATTTCATTCGAAAGGTAATGATTTTAAACCGTGTTTTCTAGTTCACTTGTTGACTTATTATTAATCTATTACAATTTGATATAAATAACGATTCGATACATGTTAAATGGCATATTTAGCTTACTCCACTCGTATCGAATTTGTTATTCGATACTATAGATTACTTGATATCGAATGCGCTGATTAGGCCCCTGAACTGTATCAAGGAACTAAATTAAAATTGATCCCTTGATTATGAAAGTGGTATAAGTCATATATTTCTTGTTGCGAGATATTAAGAGGCTTGTATTTTAGAGGATTAAAAAATATTTTTGTATTTTAGAGGATTAAAAAATATTTTTGTATTATGGAATAAAATATTTTTTACAATTAAATAATGCCAACAAATAAGTATTTATTATGATTGTAAAATTTATAACCAGTTTTGAAAACAAATGTGGTTTTGAAAGATTGAAATGACTTATACCATTTTCAAAATTAACTGCATGACCTTATAAATTACTTAAACCATCAAGGAAAATTTTTATTAGATATTAACATTTTATTCAAACAGATTACATTGTTACTAAGTAATTTATTTTTTTGTATTTAAGGAATAAAGTGTTTGTGGAACATTTTGGTTATATATGGGATATATGGTAGTAAATTATTCATATCTTTACGTTTTTCTTCTGCTATTGATGTAATGGTTGTGTATAATGGAGGCAAAATAATATTTTCGTATATTCTTGGCCTTTTTCTTTTAGGTAAAGAAGGTCGAACACTTTGAATTCGGAATTGTCATGCAAAGAATTTTTATAAAACATCTTATATGGAGCATTTTTTAGAAATCTGATCCATTGCATGTTTAGCTAAGACACAGCTTCTCAATTCTCTTTCTATTAGTCGTTGATTCTCTCAGTTGTTTCGTCAGACACACACACATCTTCTCCTTCTCTTTCTATTAGTCGTTGATTCTCCTAGTTGTTTCGTCGAAATGAAATCTCTCTGAGCCATTTGTTCTACTAAAAATGGGTTTCCCTTTTTACATAATTCTATTAAATTATAATAATGCTCAGAGATGTATAATGTTTACAATTCACTGTAAAAATGCACTATATTTTTACATTAATAGGATTACTTGATCATATCTGAACCGCTATCTAAAGAAATGACAAAATAACTTATAATTATTTTGCCAAACTTTGAAAACAGACTGACTTATACCACTATCAAAGTATACAGTAACTGTATTTTGTTTACCAACCAAAAAATAAACTTAATTTACCCGCTTAATTTTCATTGCATACTGCGAATTACTTCAGATTATGTTATTTTATTAGGATTTGATATGAAATAACTGATAAACTCGATTTTTAAAATTTTTGACTATACCACTTTCAAAATCAAGGGCTCAATTAATTATTAAAAAAACAGAAAATTCTTAATTAAACAGATCTTTGCTTTAATTATTAGAAAATATGTTTTTATTTTTTATTTTGAGAGAAAGAAAACACAATCAATCTGTTTGACAGAATAATTTAGCAATAAGATTTTTCGGTTTTAAATCATGTTGGTAGATTTAAAAAATTAAAACAACAAACAAACAATTGTAAGAAAGGTATTAAAATAAAACACCTTAAATAAGTTTAAAACTAAAGACTGCATTACAAGTTTGTTACATTTCAAGAAAATTCGATTAAATATTTAATATAAAAAATTAAAGAATTGATAAAAGAAAAATACTAAAAATAGCTATTATATAAATAAAAAGAATATTTAAAAACAATTTAGATAAATTATCTATACACTATAACAAGAAACTCACTTTGAAAAGAAACTTAGTTAAATTGAACAGAAAGGAAATTGTTGGCACACTGGGTGATTGGTTATTTAATGATTTTTAGATATAATTGGAGTAAACAATGTTAGTGGCATTATTTTTGGTGTAAATAAAAGCCTTTAAATATGTATGGGCACATGATCCAATAGCTGAGCTCGATCTGAAAAAATGGCGCTACACATCTCGCATTCAAAGTAGCGTTGAGGCTTACGCACAGCGGTAGCAGAGTTTTGTTGGGCAGCAGCGGAAGCATCGGCCGCAGAAACTACTGCCGATATAGAAGCAAAGGAGTTATTATTTGTTGAGGAACTTGTAACCGTATTGTAAGTATCCACCATATTATAATCTAAATATGATGTTGTGGATGAAGTATTTTGTGCAGATTTTAATGATTTGGCTTCGGTTCTGGCTGATTTCGAAGACTTTGATGTAATCGTATTCGAAGACGCCCTCTTATTATGGTTTGAAGTTCCAGTGCTGTTTGATTCAGCCCTAAAATCTAAATATTTACGATTACTTAGCACCCTCTCATTACGGAAAGACTTAACATTCTTACGACTTTTGGTGGAAGATACTTCCAATTCAAGATCACCTTGTGCGGAGGAAGTATTAATAGAACTAGCACTATTAACAATTTCTCTTAAGTCAGGTGATGTGGGTTCTATTTTTATCAAATGTTGTTCTGATTGTTCAGCCAAGAATTGGGTGGAGGATTCACTAGTAAATCGTTGTCTTGATTTATCACACTTTGAAGGTGATCTAAGAAATTCATCCAGATCATTGCGTAAACACGAAGCCTCTAGCAGTAAGTGGGCATCATAGAGATCGTTTGCGTTTGAATGGCGGGTGGTTGACTGCGTTCGCGCGGATGTGTTGTGATTTGAAAGTGAAGGATTTTTCACTAAATGATGCTTTTGCTGGTAATTGTGATTATCTTGTTCCTGTTTTATATGCAAAGGACTTGAGCTAATTTGTTTAGGTGGATGTAAGGCAGGCGATATAATATCGTAATCATCCACTATGGCGGAAGTTTTAGTTCGTACATCTATACTTGAAGTTTGCGTGCGGGTTATAATTGACTTGTTTTTCTTCTTTCCATTCGTTCCGCCTCCGTTATTAGTTGTTACAGTCGATTTTTCTGTATGTATCATTTGTGGACCCTTAGTCTGTTTGTCGCCATTGGTTTTACCCTTACGACCTCTTCCATTTGTTGACGAAGTCGATTCTTTGTCTATTCTATTTAGCTGCACCTGTTGTGTTCTCTGTGCCGTAGAAGTTGTTTCTTGTTTACCTTTACGCTTTGTTGGGCGATGCTGAAGCTCTACTAATTTGTTCTCTTCGATGTTGGGCGATGTGGTTGATGGTCCCACTACTAAAGCGTCTATACTTTGTAGAGTTGTTTCTAAATTTGATAGCAGGGACTTGTAGGAGTCTTCAGTATGTTTTGTTGGCCATATTTTATCGCTACTGGTGGAATTGTAACGTTGTTGTTTATGAGTGTTATCATTTATGCCCACATCTAAATCAAACTCTTCATGATCTTCTAAACCGTGTGATTTGGTTTTATTTTGAGGAGTTTTACTTTTATTATTGTTTTCGGCTTGTTTGGCTGGTGAGACATGCTTTTGCTTTGTTGTTTTGCTTAGTAGGTTGGTGGCTGCTTCAGGGAGAGTATTGTTTTCCGTTGTCATGGCTAGTAAATCATCAACATTGTCGATGTCAAAGTCAGATAAATCAATTTCACTACCAGTACCACCATTATGTTTGACTTCACGTTTAAGACGTGCAAGTTCATGAGGTTTTAGTTTACGTCGGCGTTTATATTTCCGTGGGCCAGTCTGTGTGAAAAGATGAAAATGTGTTATATTTTGGAAGATTTAAGATTAAGAAATTAAAATAACAAAATCAATCAAATGAAATTGAAATAATGTTTCTATTATATTTAAAGGCATTCACGCAAATGCTTGAGAATGCAGCATTCATGTATTAAAAAAACTCATAAATCTAAGAATTCTATCGCCTACTAAGGCCTTACAAACAAAACAAAAATTACAAGATATTAAAAATCGCTTACCACTGGTTGCCTTTGCATTGCTGTGTTCATATCACTGTGTTGTATTAAATGTTGTATTAAATCTGAAGATGACGTTAAGTCAGCACCACAAACTGTACAATAGTAAGTACCCCTTTTGGCATCCAAGCCCGAATGATGAGAACGTATATGCTCTCTAAGCACTACACGTTGATTAAAAGCACGCGGACACACGGAACAGGCATACGGTTTTTCTCCTGTATGTATGCGTTCATGTTTTCGTAGAGTACCGCCATCGGCAAAAGCTTTCCAACAAAAACGGCAACCATATGGCCTTTCGCCAGTATGTATGCGTACATGAATTTGTTGAGAGCTTCGAGATCCAAACGTCTTGCCACATTCTAGACAGGGAAATAGTTTGCCCGCAGATGTAGCACTATGTGAATGGCGGTGATTAGAAAGAGTACGACCATCGGGAAATTCTTCGTGACATACATCACACTGCACGGATTTATCGCGATGCGAAGCCATGTGGCGTTTAAGTCTCGCTTTGTTGTGAAAATTCTTGCCGCATTTTGAACATGAGTGACATTTTTCGCGAGAATGATCCCAAGCATGTTTCATTAAAGCTTTGCGATCTCGACACTCTTTGCCACATAAAATACAAGAATTTTCTGTTAGTTCGTTAGCATGCTGGGACTGTATATGTTTTTTGATAGTGGGTTCCTCAAAAAAAGATTCACCGCATAAGACACATCTGGAATTATGAAAAAAGTTATATTTTGCATAAATTATAACAGTATAACATAACCAAACTACATACTTAAAAGGCGGGTAACGTGCATGTATTTCAGCATGGGCCAATAAGTCTAAGGCTTCGGCGAAGGTTTCACCGCAGGTATTGCAACAATGTTGACCTCTACTCTCTATGTCGTTGTTATTGGGTTGATCCGTAATCATACTTTCTTTAGCATGATACTTGGAATGCCTTCTCAAGAGATCCTGACGATGAAACGACATGCCACATTCACTACAATAAAATTCACCATACAACTGTTGTTCGGACTCTGATTCGGTTTGTGTTTCATCTTCGCCCTCATTGGGATCATATTCAGAATTGCTATCTTCAAACTGATGAGTTTTTTGGTGATCATGTAAACTATTTTGATCCCAAAAGAATTCGTTACACTGGGGGCACTCAAAGGGAGAATCATTACGATGGGTCTATTTAAGAAAAAAAATTAATTTATTTCCTTACTTCGGATAGCCAAGTGTAAGGAGTGTAATAAATTTTAATAAAAATCAGATAAACTTCAAGGTTGTGCTGTCAGTCGTAACATTTAACAGTTGAGCACACAGCCCTCAAACACCTGAAGCGTTTGCCTAAACTCCATCATCATTTTATATTGATTAGCTATTAAAAAATGTAAAATTACGAAGGGTTTATTTACCTTTGTATGCGAAAGCATAGCTTTTTCCCTTGAAAAGGCTAGGCCACATTGTTGACAAACGAATGGCTTACTATCGTGAATAACGGAATATTGTAGGATGTTTTGCACTTCGTCGTTTCCTGGGAGAGTAGATGTATTCTGAGACAGTTTTACCTCTGCCGTGTTAGAAGACAAAGTATCACATTCTACAATGCTGTATGCCGATGAAATAACTATTTCACTTGACTCACTAGTATTTGGTACTTCCACTACATAGGAAGTGTCTTCTTTGGGCTTAAGGCGACTTATACGCCCTCTTGGAGGCGCTGAAGTAGTTTGTGTAGTTGTAAGCACATCCGGAGAAGACGATGTTACGTTATTTTCTATCATTATTTGTTGATGAGAAATAGAGGTAAAGTGTTGATGTTTACGACTAGATTTTGTTGGTATGGTTACCGAGTCTTCGGGTACGCTCCAATCTTGCTCATAGTAATGATCATTGGAAGTACGTTGTAAAGAGGAATTTGTATCGGTAACGAAATGTATAACTGAGAAATACAACAATTGAATAAAATATTTTCTCTTAACAGTTTCATCTGTTATTATACTTACAATCATTATCATCCATATGAGGTTGTTCTGTTGGTTCTTCAGCATGTCCTTTGAGATGGTTAATAAGATCTTGTCTTCTTAAAAATCTTGCACCGCATAATTTACACAAGTGTGGTCTGTCTGTTTGATGAGCTACCATGTGATTCATTAAACTAGCTTTTTTACGAAAACGTCGACTACAGAAATCACAGGGGTACGGTCTCAAGGCGGTGTATTCATCTTGAACGGTTGGTAGGGGAACTTCAATGTCTAAGAGCACTTGAGAACCAGAACCTATAATTTGTTCTGCGGGTATTTCAACCCTTAAAAGAAAAATAGTATATGAAGGTTATTTAATGGAATTTATGATTATCAACTTATTGTTAGGTGGAGAAGCCCTTAGAGTTGTGTATATGTACATATTTAAGGTGATCTGCATATATACATATAATAAAACTATAACAGCACCATTTCTGTACATGAAATATTTTTGAAAAGTGTATTGCTGGTACAGATATAAATAGGGAATACAAAACCAAATTGAATTTGATTTTTTGAATTAGTAAAATTTAGCTAGCTAAATCCGCCAAGTACTGACTGTCGCTTAACAGTCTTCAATCTCTTTAAAAACTACAGCAAGCAAGTAAATAGCAAAATATAGAAAATACTTTTTTTAAATAATAGCCCAATTCACAATCTTGTGCACTTGATATTGTAAATTTATGCAATTGTAAAAATTGTAAATGGATTTTGAACGGGTTTTATTTCAGTTTGAAATACTTGTTGCAAAACATACCACTTCATATTGGTGTTTTGGCTTCAATTACTGAATTTTTTAATCCACAAAACTGTTGTTTAGAAATTATTTCCAACAAGGGCTTGAAATATTAATTTACCTACGAAAGCAAGCGTATTCGTCAGTAAAATTTAGCAGGAACAGTGTTACATTGAAAGTTACTGTGCTAGAAACAAAAATATTTAGGGAATTATGAAACCTCCCTCATAATATTGTCATTATGGCCAAAACTCGACAGTAGTCCAGTATTTAATAACAATTAACAGGAGTGTTGCATTTAAAGCTGACGTCCTAATAGACGCAACTTGCCCAAAATGCTCTCGTAATGGATGCAGATGTGTTCTTAATAGCGTCAAAATTCGATAGCAAGGCAGGTCAGTAATAGATATTACATAATATTTTATTATGTCCATATGGGTCCATTTTTTACGGTTTTGATATTTCGATTTTCTTACATACTCACATAGCACTTGAAAAATTTCGATAGTATCGATAGTTTTGAAGAAAACTATCGAAGCTATCGAATGGGCCGGCTATCGATAGTTTTGCAGTTCTACCACATAGCACTAAATCGTCAGAGAAGTAAAATAAATTAAAAAGATGTGTACAAGTTTTATTTTTATTTATCGCATAAAATGTCTAAATATGATTTATATATAAGATTGTAACAGATTCTAACGATTAATTTTTTTTTAAGAAACACCTAGGTTTAAATAAACTTATGTATGTATTTTTAACCTTGCATTTCTTGACTTTGAAGCGTACATAATTAAAACATATTCTTACCTTTCTTCGCCTTGATGCTGCACCCAATCATCCGTGATGACTTCTTCCGTAACCATTTGTGGTGTATTCTCGTCGAAATGTTCGACACTATAAATTCCACCGCCAGCATTTTCATGTTGCTGTATTAGTGCAGCTTGTTGCATTATTGTATCGCAGTCAATATGTTCTCCGTCACTTGCAGTTACAACTACACTTTCATTTGTATCGTTCGCTGCATTAGTGATTATTTCTGATATCATTTGACCATCTCGAGCCATAAAGATAAGATTTTCTGCAGCAATTTGTGCTGTTGTTGCTGAATCGGTCTCATCTTCTGTGACTATAAAGTCTGAAGAGGAATTGGCACTGGCCATAAGGTCCTCATCACGCGGTGGCTGAGGATCAATCAACAACTGACCAGCAGTCTTCATATCTCCGACATGAGAGGAAAGATTGGATGAGTGGTGCTGTATCCACTGTATGCCACCATAGCCATGATTATTCATAATGTATTAATGTGCAATTGATGTTCAATTTCGGAAAACTCTGTAAAAGAACAGTTTAAAATCTGTTACAATTTTGTTTAATAATTTACACGTTTATTTAAGTTTGCCCCCTACTAAACACAATTTGGAATTTGAGAAAAAAAAACACGTTGATGCAGTTGTTAAATTGTTTATTTTTATATATGTAAAACAAATGGGTGGTAAATGAAAAACTAGCAACAACAACACGTTTTTTTATATTATTTTGCAAAAATAATATTAATATGGCAACATGTTCACTAGCACAAATAACAAACTACTCATCTCTTTCTTTCACAATTTAACATCCACAAAATCAAAAACTGCACTATCGACAAACTCCACGAACTAAAAGCGGCGAATAATTTCTTTTATGAAACTTATTTGCCCCAGTTACTTTAATATTTAGAATCCATATACGTATTAAATAATTCAAAGTTTATAAAAATTCATGATTTCTCGATCCAATTTCCAAATAAGGTTATGGTCAAATGAGGTTATAAACACTTATTTACAATTTTTTGTTTTGTCAATACACCGTTTTTAGATATTTTTTACAAAATTATATCAAATTTCCACTAAGAACCAATAAAGGTCAGGCGTATCAATCAACTTTATTACATCACATGTGCTTTCTTCGACCATTGGGAAAAGTACGCTCTATTTTTTCATATAATTTTTTTAGTTTTTGATAAGTATTTCATTTTATTTGTACCCTTTATCTTCAAAACTTTTTGAGGTTATTTTTATGGAAGTCTTCATAGTTAAGTTTTTTATTTGTATTATTATAAGCTTACAATTTTATAACATTTCACTCCACGGCACGGCGAAATTTTTAGGAAATAATTCACTAAAAGTAGCAAACAGCGTACGATTTCTACGAAAACTGACACGACAGCCATTGTACTCTGTTTTATGCACAATCAAACAAACGAATCAGCACAGAATAGACTAATCAAATTGGAGGGTGCAAATTGCAATTAAAACAAAAAAATGATAAAGCGGTTCATATAATAATTTAAAGAATAGAAATTGGACTATTGTTTACATGAGCGTATTAAAAAACTTGTAATTTTTAGTCTTTAGTTACAAATGCATATACGAGTATAGGTGTCTTTTGCATTATTATAAAATAAAGAAATTAAATAAAATCTCCATATTATCAAAACTGTTGACCTAGAGTTGCCAAATTTCTTCTTATGGTTGAAGTCTGAGATTTGTAAACTAGCAAACAGAAGAAATATGTTGGAAATACCTCTTTTACAATAGGACAGAAAATGAGATTTCTTGGCAAGGGGTTGAAGAGGTAGAGTGTGTGTTGCATTACTATCTATACAAATCTCGTCTGTCTACCCATATATATATATATATTACTTATGATCATATATTACATACATACACACATATTTAACGTACGTACTAGCTGTTTAATAACTACAATGACCGGGTATATTCGCTTTCAGCAATACGAGCGTTTCAAAAGAAAAGTCCGTCAAGCGACCCCGCCTGGGACTATTAATAATGCCCGCAAAGAAAATAGTCGCTCCACAGGTCCTGAAGACGTAAGCGGTGTGTTGCAAAACGGTGCTATTTCCTTTAATGTAGGATATTTGGATCATATATTGAAGTTTTATCAGCACAATAATTGATTCTAATTCGAGCTAATTAAATATCTAATTGCATTAGCAGAAGTCAATTGGATTTCTAATTGTAAAGATAAACCATTTTTTTTTTGCTAATGGCAACTAATTGCAATTAGTTTTACCATTAGAATAAAAATTTAAATTATCTAATGGGAATTAGTTGAACTAATTTTAATTGTATAATGACTTAGAGAATTTCACAAAAGAAGGTTAATTAGCAATCATTAGCATTATCTAATCATTACTTAACAAGTAGAGAATATAAACCAATTAATTGATGCAATTCTAATGCGAATTCTAATTGGAATTTAACATGTATGGAATGTATGTATGTATGTATGTATGTATGTATGTATGTATGTATGTATGTATGTATGTATGTATGTATGTATGTATGTATGTATGTATGTATGTATGTATGTATGTATGTATGTATGTATGTATGTATGTATGTATGTATGTATGTATGTATGTATGTATGTATGTATGTATGTATGTATGTATGTATGTATATAGAGTGACATATTTTTTTAAATGCGTTTGATTTTTATATAGATGCGATCTCTGTTTTAAAACCTAGGTGCATTAAACATATCGACATCATCAGGATACCGAATTTAAACTATCAAAAATAATATGCACACGTTTATAGATGAACGATTACTTTGAAGCCAATATAGCTACATGGCTACACGACCACCGTTGTGGCTGTCGTCAACTTAGTCTAATTTCTATTTTATTCAACAAAAGAAAATATCACAAAATTGTAAATTACAAATTTATATACAAACAAAAAGTTTTGGAGGAAATATTTATTATTTTGTTTTCATTTATCTTCTATTTCTTTAAAGCATGAATAATGGGTTTTTTCTCATAATTTAAGTAAAGAGTCAACAATATGGATAATGCTGTACATGTCTGTATAAATAAAATCAACGCGGTGAAGGGTATAGAAGATTCGGCATGGCCGAATATAGCACTTTTACTTGTTTTTATTTCAAATTAAATCTAGTCTCACTAAAGAGGAAAAAACCACTAAAAGAAGCACTGACTCAGAAAAAGCACTGACAAAAATTTTAGCTTTTGTTATAAAAAAATGTTGCTTCCGCGTTATAATTTTTATACTTTAAATCCATTTTTACAATTTTGAATATGAAAAGTTGTCTTATTGTGTGCTCTTAAATGTCTACAAAGACTATTTTAACTGTTTCGAACAAGCATTAATGTACCCCAGTGTTGCGATCTGACAATGTTTGAATTGTATCGCCCCATTTTTTTTTCAATTTATTTATTGTATCTTCAATATTTTTGAACTAACAATAATTACTCATATCTTAAGTCTAAAATAAAAATATACTTTCAAGTCCAGCCATTGCTAGACAAAAATAATGTTTGTTTCACGGGTTTTGCAATCATTTGCGGGTCTTCCCTCTAATGTAAGTCCAAGAGAAGCAGTTTCTCTTCTTTTTAGTCGAATGTAACCAGGTTCATTCAGCATGAAAGGGTTTGGATGAGATTCAAGCCTCTTTAAATATGTGACTGCATGTTTCGCTATTTCTGCTTCGATTGATGGCATGTTTAGTGGATGTTCGAATTTTTTATATACCAGGGAGCAGATGTAATCATACGTAGTATCTTATTTTGGCGCCTTTGAATTTTTTCTACATTGCTAGCTGAGGCAGTGCCGCATAATTGAATCTCATAACACCAAATTGGTATGAGGATCGTCTTGTACAGTAGAAATTTACAATCTAAGCTCAGGGTGCAGTTTCTGCCAATAAGCCAATTTAGTTGTACTGCTTTTAGTTTCATTTGTGTTAACTTTAAGTCAAAGTCAAAGTAAGGCGCCGGTCAAGATGTATACCCAGGTATTTGACATCTGAAAGCTGCGGTATCATTTGGTTATTTATGCGAATAGGAGGGCATGAGTCCCTACACAGTGTGAAAGTTATGTGAGTACATTTTTGTTCATTCACTTTTATTCTCCATTTTTCCAAATTGAGTATGTGGTCTTGTAAAAGTTGTGATGTTATTTGGGCGCTTTCATGAATACTTAAAAAAGCTGTGTCATCTGCAAATGTTGATGTGTAGACGAGGGTGCTAATTGGCATATCTGATGTGTACAGTAAATACAAAATTGGTCCCAGAATATTTACATCGCCCCAATGATGAAATTATACCAAATCAGCATCAATTGTACCAAAATTTGGCTTTAAGGGAAAAATATACATACAATAATGTGTCGACGTTAAAATAGGACAAATTAAAACTTATATTCTAGGACCTATAATTATTCTTCCAAATGACTCGAGGCTTGTTCTATCGGTGACATTGGTGGAGCTTCAAGCACTTGTTGGAATTTGTAGAGTATTTAGCTCTTTTGCAGTCATTACCTAGAAATTGAGGTAAATTAATACCCTAGAATCTAGAATATTCACTAAAATATAAATTTTAAATTTTAGCAATATTTTTTTTATCATGAAATGAAACTATTTAAAGGTACTACGGGATATTTTAAACATGGTTGCGCAATAGACGGAGCTGTTTTAAAATATGTACATAATCACAAAATATGAATTACTTACTGCCAAATAGCCAATTGAATAAAATTTGTATTTGATTTGTATTTTTACTTTATATTTGTTATTAAAATACAGAGCTTTACAATAATTTTTGGAATGGTTGTTGAATTTTGAGTAGTGACTGTTTGTGATTTTGTGTGCGATATGTATATGCTTGTACCTTGGAATTTTTTTCATTAGCATTGAATTTTCATTGGCATTATTTCAAATAGTTACAATGAAAAAAAGTTTTACTACCATTTAATGCTACTGTTTTATTTTTAATTACAATTGTTTTTACCAATGGTAATGGAAATGTAATGAAATTGTATAATTGCTAATAATAATTGATGAAAAAATCATGGTTTTTATTCAACACAAATTTATGAATGCATTTGGTTTTAATAACTACGAATAAAGTACCAATTTCATGCCTGCAGCACTACTATTGCATTCATTCTAGTTTTGAAAATCTGTACTGCACATTCTCCAACGGGTTAAAAATTTGTCATAAAAATTTAATTCTCAGAAATTTTTTTCTGATATTTTTATCTGAAAAAAAAATGCACATAATAGGAGAGCAGAGAATGGAGGTAGGACTTCTGTAAAAACATCACCACAAAAAGGTTGATTGCAAATATGGCTAATAATGATAATGCTTTTTAATAATTTAATCATTAATTAATGGTAATGATTTTGTTTTTTAAATAATTACTAATGAAACTTTTCCATTAAAAAGCATTACCATTAATGAAAACAATGGTAATTAAAATAAAATTTATTAGCATTATTTAGAATTCAATGCTAATGAAATTGTCAATTAATTACTCGATCTAATTAATTAGTCCCATGTATGGCCTGTACAAATGCAATATGTTCATACAAGCTTTTCTTTAAACTTTTTTTAATTTTCTTTTTTATATTAATTTTTATTTAGATATTATTTACATATATTTTGTACATATTTTGGGAAAATAAATTTATATTTTTTGACAATTTAATCAAATATTTTCTCTAGTCTGACCACACGACAAACATGTTTTCCGAATATCTATTTGCTTTTGTTTGAACAAACAAAAATTAAGAAATAAATGTGCCTAGTGTGACCACAAAACAAATTTTAAAATGTTTTAAGAAAATTCAAATCAAACACCAACAAACAATTTTGAGGCAAACATTTGCCTAATGTGTCCTTACCTTTAGAATTATACATAATTTTTAGTTTTTTTATACAGAGATGGGTACCTTTATATAAAGTAAATATAATGCATAATATTGTCTATAAAGAGGTTGTTAATTACAGGTTTTTAATTGTGTAAAATTAGGCTATAAGAAAGATTAAAAATTATTTTATTACAATAAACCACTTTTTTGACAGTTTATGAGTCAACAAAATTACAATAACAAAAAATATTAACGGAATTTTTTTTATATAAACTAATTTTAATCATTTAATCTAATTCCTTTGAAATTTATTAAAATAAATATTTTACACAAATGTCATAAAATGTTAATCTATACATACATATAATAAAATAGTAACTCATTTCCGTCTGTCTGTCTGCTTTTAATTTGCGTTCGCATCACGTAAAAACTACTGCATGGATTTTAACAAAATTTTTTGAGGAGGTACCTTAGCATCCCGATTCCAATATAGGATACATTTTTCCACAAAAATGTCTCATTTCCAAGAGAAAGTGGAGATAAAGTGAAAGTATGCAATTTCCGGTTTAAAGGTACTGAAATTTTCGGTTTAAAACGGATATTTTAAACAAAATTGCGCAACAGATGGCGCCAATTGAGTACAATTTGTATTTGATTTGTATTTTTACTTTGTGGAATTACATTGTTATTTATATATTTTAAACATTGTATGTATTTTAAACACCTTTTCAGAGATGATAGTACTGTAGTTACCCTATGGTTTAAGCTTCGAGAGCAATAACTGATGTAAACACCAAGAAAGCACCTGATTTTTTTAAAACGAGCAATATGATGCTAATTGAGCGCTAAAAATAAATCTTTTTATATTTAATGCCATTTTTCGTCTTGAGAACTTTCCATCAGATTGGAAGATTTCTTTGATAACTATTATTCCGCGAAAAGATAACACAAAAGTAGAATCATACCATAGCCTCTTATCAAATATGTCAAAGCAATTCGAAAAGATTTTAATTTCCAAGTTAAACCCAATTCTAAGCGAGATGGGATGTATTCCGAATCATCAAATTGGATTTGAATTGTTTAGCTTAATTTGCCTAAAAACTTCTATAACTTGCTAGAAAGATATTTAACTAATCGAAAGTTTATACTGAAAAGAGACTTTTTAAGTTCACCTCAGCCAATTGCCGCCAGAGTACCCCAAGTATATTGTGTATATTGGGACCCATATTATATTCGCTGTATACTTCGTATATGCCAACTAGCAACCGAATCCACACATCGACTTTTGCCTTTCTAAGCATTCACGAAAGTCTCCAAATAGCATCGCGATATTTACAAGTCCACATATTCAATTTAGAAAAGTGGTTTAAGAAATGAAGAATAAATGTGAACGAACAAAAATGTACTCATATAACGTTCACAATGCATAGAGACTCATGCCCCCCTATTCGCATAAATAATTAAATAATGCCTCAAGTTTCTGAATTCAAATACCTCGGTATACATCTTGAACGGCGCCTTACATGAAAAAGCCATATAAAATCAAAGCTAACACAAATTAAAGTTGAAAGCAGTCCAACTAAACTGGTTTGTTGGTAGAATCTCAACACTCAGCTTAGATTGCAAACTTTTGCTATACAATTCGATCTTTAAACCCAAATGGCGTTATGGAATTCAGTTATGAGACACTGCCTCGGCCTCAAACTTGGAAAAATTTCGATGGTTCATTCAAAACTCGAACATCCACAAAGAACTAAATGTGCCATTAATTGAAACATTCATCAACGTATTTAAAGAAGCTCAAACACATCCAAAGCCGCTGGCCAGTAACATCCTAAGCGACCGCGGCTGCATTCTGCTAATATATTAACTTTTTTCGCTGAACCCCAGAGAGATGAAACCAAAATGATGACATCAACCGGAAAATAAATTTGAGCCCGGCATTGGCTGGACTTAATTAAGTATGATTAAGTTTTAAGATGCAAACACTCATTGTTACTTCAATTATATTTGAAGATTCAATAAATAAAAATGCAAAAAATAAAATATTTGAATATGTAAAAGCACGATGCACAAAGGGTTATTTTGCCAATCTAGCCGGGCATTAGACCAAAAATTAATTTTGAGAAATGTAAAAATTTAAGTACGCAGCACATACGAAATTTTGCATCGTATAGTGAATTTTCAAGGCTTTTGGTTAAGATTTGTCGTTTTGGGATACTGCACAGTGGTTAGAAAACGATTTATTTTGGACATAATTCGGTATCTCATGAACCATTGAAGATATCTTAAATTTTAATTTTACAGACGTAAAGCAGAGGTGTTTTTGAGTGGGGCTCGGTGCTTTCCACTCCGAGGAATTTTCCAGTAATTTATGAAATTAGCTATCTTTGAATAGGGCTGGAGGGGTAACAGTTAAAATTTTTGGCCTGATTTTTCTTTTATTCGCATTTGCTATAGGTTTTGTTTAAAATAGTTCCAAAAAAATTGACTAGTGCCGAAGTAGGTTTAAATTATATAAGCAAAAAAATCATACCACCTTTTTGGGCAAAATCCAGAAAAAAATGTATTTTTACATTTTCCCAATTGACGATTATACGATTTTGAGAGGTTTGCAGTATATTTGTTTGTGGCTAAACGAATAAAGATTTTGTATTGATTATTTTTTCTGTGAAAGGCTATATTAGCAGCTACTTATAATTATTTTTTTATTTAAAATTTTTATGAAATTAAAAAAAAAGAATTTTTTTGTTCATTTTTTTTTTGTAAAAAAAATTGAAAAGGTTTTTGAGAGCGAGGGCCACGCAATCCAAAAATGTTATATATCACTAAAAAAAATTTCGATCTTTACTCTTACTCTGTAGAAAAAAACGTTGCGCGATTTTTTGTCGATTTTTCCAAATTTCACTTTTTTTCTGTTTTTGCTCATCTTGCATAGGTAGATACGAGTAAGAAACCTTTTGGTCGGTCATAAAATGTTTTTGCTTTCTAAGTTGTTTTAAATAAATTAATTGTTATTATTTTAAATGGAATTTATTGTTACTAATGTAAATTATTTATTATCTATACATACATACATACATACATACATACATACATACATATAATAAAACTGTGATTTTCTACCTGTCTGTCTGTTTGCGTTGGCGTTACGTAAAATCTACTGGATAAATTATAATAAAATTTTTTGGAGAGGTACCTTAGTATCGTGGTTCAAATATAGGATATTTTTTCCCCGTACGAATATCTCATTACTGAGAAAGAGAGAGATCAGGTAGTGCAAGTACGCAATTTTACCGATTTAATTGCACAGCAACTACTATTTTTGCCAGCGGGTAATTTAGAATTTTATACAAACTTTAGATTTTTATAAAAAGCCTATGTTTTTGAGTAATTACCCAGGGATGGGTACATTTATATAAAGTAATTACATAAAGCATATCTAAAGCACTATAAAATTAAGGGTCTTAAAGTGGATTACTTTCAAAATAAAATAAGGACGCTGACGAAGTAGTACCTCCCCCTGCCCATAAAAACTTAAAAATTTTATTTTTATGGTATTAAGGCGTATTTAATGCATGATTTTTTTTAATAATTACGTTATTTTTACAAATAATATTTTATGTCACCGCCCCCAAAAGGTGGAGGGGCGAAGAATGGCATTTTCGAATCTTCAGGAAGTTTAGGTTTGCTGACTATAAAAGTTGCATTTGGCATACAAAAGTTATTCAGAGTTATTCAGAGGTAGGATTAGATCTTCTAAGGGGAACCTTTTCTCCTTATAACTTTAACAGCTTACGACCATAAGATTTTTCTGCCAAGTTTCATTAATCTAGGGGCACTCAGTAAATTCAGAGCCAATACAAACTAAAAAAAGTAATGTCCGGCTAGATTGGCAAAATAACCCTTTGTGCGATGGATATCGCATTGCCGTGCATTTTGTATTCTTGTGTAGGCGGTATGACAAAACTTCTGGAATTGGGCCACGTACTGATACCCTATTTCCAAAATTTGTAGGAATGACTAGGACGTAAGAGATTCGCATCAAACGAAGAGGACATCATTGAAACAAACGTCTATTTTCAGGGCCTTAAAAAATTTATTATTATTTGTATCGAGCTTAAAGAAAACTTTAAGGAAATAACGAGCTATCTTGCTGTGAAAATATTTTTGATTCAATTTCAAATTACCCTCGCATTTTAAACATTTTGTTTAAATAATAAATACGCTTCATATTGCATCTGTTTAAAATTTTTACAATAAACAAATTTACAACTTAAAAAGTGAAAATATAAAAAAATGTAAAAAACACCCATGACCTGTGTATGGATGCTGCTGCTGCCTACTGTTGCAGTAACATGCCACCCACTAAAAGAATTTCTTAGCCTCCCTATCAACAAGAAAACAAATAAACAATTGCTCTTGTTACTATTTTTTTGTTTTTTTTTGTGCCACTTTAAGCGTGTGGGTATGTAAATAACAAAACGAGAGAAATTTCCTTTGCAAACAATTTGAATTAATTGATGAGAAAGGTGGGCGGAGAGGGCTGAATTGAACCTAATGGAATGTAAAAGAGCGGTAGTAGTTGTCGCAGAATAGTACACATAAATATGCCAAACAAAACCAAAATCATATGTTTTGTTAGTTGAATTTGAATTTGCTATGAATTTAAATTGTTTGTGCGCCGAGTACGAGTTTATAAAAGTGCGAGTAAATATTTTTATTCATTTTTATACCCTTCACCACAGGTAGAAAGAGTATAAAAGTTTGTTATTCCGTATGTAATTTCTACAATATTCATTTCCGACCTCATAAATTACATACATATTGTGTATATATTCTGGATCTTTATACATAAAGAAGTTGATTTCAACTTTGCCAAGGCACCAGAAGAGATAAAAAAATTTTAGCTCACACTATGCCAGGCATAGTTTCGAAAATTTAGCGAATACAATTCAGCAACATCATACCATTCCATTCGAGGTTGTGGGCTAAAAACCATGCCCACCAATATTTTTCACGTTGTTTTTATTTTTTTTTTCGGTTGCAATGATTCTCTTTTGCTTTTTTGTTAAATAAATATTAGACCGCGACCAGTAGATCTCCTGGAGTGCATACAGATGATCTTGGGCCATCAATAACCCCCTGCGAGGAACGATTTTTATTTGTTTTTAGATTGGTAGGGTTTTTCTGTTTTGATTTCTTTTAAAGGCCTTTATAGAAAGCAATACACATAGAAGTAGTAGTTTTATGAAAAATTAAAAAAAAATTTAGGAAACGAAGATGTCTCACAAAAATTTTTCAAAAAATTTTACAAAAAATTTTCAAAAAAACTTTAAAAAAATAAAAAAAAATTACAAAATATTTTCCAAAAATAATTTTACAAAATATTTTAAAATAAAATTAACATAAACAAAAATCTTTCAACTAATTTTTTACAAAGAAATTACAAACAATTTTTCACAAAACTTTTTTGTTTAAAAAATTTTTAAACAAATATTTACAGTAACTTAAAAAAAAATTTACAAGAAAAAATTTTATAAAAAAAATCTATAAAATTATTACAAAAAAATTTGTATAAAATTTTTACAAAAAAATTTGTATAAAATTTTTACAAAAAAATTTGTATAAAATTTTTACAAAAAAATTTGTATAAAATTTTTACAAAAAAATTTGTATAAAATTTTTACAAAAAAATTACTATAAAATTTTGCAAAAAAATTTTTACAATAACTTTTCTATAAAATTTTAATAAAAATTTTGACAAAAAATTTTCTATAAAATTTTTACGAACAATTTTCTATAAAATTTTTACGAACAATTTTCTATAAAATTTTTACAGGTTAGAATTTCAGGTGGAAAGAATTGAGAAACAGTTATTTTTTAATGGTTTTGTTCTTAAATAGATGACTTTGTCAAACTATGTTATGTCTATTTGACAATGTCAAATGAGACATAACTAGGGTTGCAATATATTTGGATTTCTACCAAAACGTAGTGATTTCAAAATTTATTTAGCGATTTAATTTTTGATTTGGCGACATAGATATTCTTCATTGACTTCTGGTCAACATTCCATTTCATTGTTTTTTATATTTTTTTGTTGCATTTCAAAATGATTTCATTATATATATTTATATGAATATATATGCATACTCATATACATAGTTATATATATATATATATATATATATATATATATATATATATATATATATATATATATATATATAAAATCAGCATGGTAAAGGGTATAGAAGATTCGGCACTGCCCAATATAGCACTTTTACTTGTTTTTTGTTATTGTTTGTAATGAATTTGCTCGCATTTTTTATGTTGTGTTGGCCGATTGATCGGTCGGTTGGCTTGCTTGTGAACGGTATTTAACGAGAGACTTTTGTGAGATCGAATGTTTTTTAACAAGTATTAGTGTATGTTTTTTTGTTCTTTAAATTAAATGGGGAGGTTTTGTAGTGTAGTGGTATGCGCGAATTGTATTTTCATTTTACATTTTGTTGTGTGTACGTGAAAGCAGTTGATCAGTACAACGCGTTACGACGGACGCCGTATTTCATCCATCCATCGTGGTGTATGAGCATTCTCCATACGTATAGACCAAAACTATTATACTAAAGCGTGCCTGGTTTTTTTGTGTTTTGTATGACTTTCTTTACCCAGAAAAAAAGAATTATTTTTCGTACGAATTAACGAAAGTTTCGGCATTTGTTTTTGCAAGTTGTTCTTAAAGTAAATAAAAATATATCAAGTAAAAAATATGCGTAACATTTGTGGAGAACTGCTAAAAGAATGTGTTAAGTAAAAATGTAAGAATCGATTGTGTAAATGAGTGAGTGCGAATGAGAGTCAGTCAGCTTGTTTATAAGTAAAATACCAAAAAGCCTTAAAGTTTTCTATTGCAAGTAAAACAATAAAACTGAAAAAAAGTTTTAAATTAAAAAAAAAAAAAAAATAGATTGCTTTGCAAATAAAATAATAATTGTTAATAAAAAAAGTTTGCAGATTTGTTGTTACATTTTGTAGGGAAAAATCTAATTATCATAAAAAATAATCATAAAAAAATTTCAAAATTTGCAAAAAAATAACGATAATTTATTAAAAAAATTTTGACTAAAAATCTATTTTTTTCGTAAAGAAAAATCTTTTGTTTGGAATGATGGTAAAAGAATTATCAATAAAAAAAATAATTTTCATATTTAACGGCTGCAAGCGCAATATTTTAAACTTTGTAAACTAAAATATTTTTGCAGAACAATTTCAACAAGAAAACAATTTTGACAGTTTTGACGTTAAAAGTCAGCTGTCGATCATCTTCAACTCTTGCAGTATTAAAAGAAAGAAATTATTATAAGATGATGGAGTAAATTATGAACAAAATATGCTTAAATTATGTTTACAATATAATAAAAAGAGAAAGAACCACTTCGAGTATAAGTGAAATAGTTCAAGAGAAAAACATGAAATTAAATTATTTACATTTTCTGTATCATAAAAGATCTATTCCACTTTATAATTATACAAATAAAAATCAAAATACAAAACACAATAGCGATATTCAGTGTTTGATGCAAATGGTCTTGGAAAAGTGCAAATGCGTTATAGGTATCATTCAAATTTAACAAAAACAATAGGTATTTAGAAAAAAGCTATGATATTATTCACTTTCACTTTTGCAAGACCATTTGCATCGAACACTGAACACCGCTAATATTTTTTCAAAATATTTTTCATACAAATAACTCGGATGAGTTTTCGAATGGACCCTTCAACAAAATAAATTGAGACAATACATTCTATTATTAACCATACATAATACATGGTTACCCTGTAACTATACCCTGTTGAGGTTTTAAAAAGCCCAATACTTTTTTGATTCTTTTTAAACACATACATACTTCTTCAGTTCGATACACTTCATCTAGTGATTCTTAAATTTTTCAAGTCCTCTGCGATGTAAGATTTAAACGGTTTTCTAAAAAAAGTTGTTTTTTGTTTGGTAAGTGTTTTAATAAGGAAGCTTGTCAGCAGTGTGGCCATTTGAACATTTTTGCAGCTAAATTTAGCATTATTTTTTGAATTTAGTCACAACTTTTTCATTTAGCAGTTAGTACTATTTTTAGCATTTTTCAACCACTTATTTAGTATTTTTAGGCATTATTTAGTTTTAGAAAAAAAGTCCCCGGGGTACTTATTGTCATTGCGGTTTATTCTCAAAGCTTTGACGCAGTGCTATCGGGGAAAATGGGGGCACCAGACGCCAATGTTCCTTGAACCTTAATCTGGAAGAACCCCACCCTAATCCACGGTGGAACAGCATACGCCAGAGATGCGTGGTCAAGAGGGTGCTTGGCCGTTAATATGCGAACTCTGGATACCAGTCGATCTCCAGTTTCAATGTAGACTTACCCATGCATAAGGCGCTCTGTGTGGGTGAACAACGTTTTCTCCAATAATAGCCTAGAAAGAATTCAGAAGGGATGGACAGGAACGCCTGGCAAGGGGTGAACAGGTTAATCTCTAAAGGCTCTCCTATGGCGTTGAACCGGGATATTTCGATAGGGATGGACAAGGAAGCCTCGTTAGAGGTGGATAGGTTAATCCCTTTAGGAACTCCGGTTGCCACAGGCCAGGGGACGATATCGAAATAGAATGACAAAGAAACCTCGCAAGGGGTTGACTGGTCAGTCTATGAAGATACTCCTGCGGCTATGGAGGTAAATGTGGATGAATTGGACGCACCTGTCCCTGTGGGCTTAGGCAAATCCTTTTCGGAAGCAGTCACCTCAAAACGTTCCTTCAACGTCGAGTCGGAGTCTCTACAGCTCATGCCTAAAAGTGAGTGGGAGAAGAGGAGACGGGGAAAGGAAAGAAGCTGAGACGGCAGCGCTCATTGTGTGTGAATGTCCAGCACTGGCTTGCATAAGACTCAGGACCACTGGTGGATGCCATGGGGGACCTGAGCCTTGAACAAATGCTAGCAATTACTAGAGACTGCGTGATGAGAAAGAAGGCTGACAGTTACCAATTCACTATAGTCAAGATTAAGGGCTTGTTGTAGCACATGACTCAATGTAAGTAGGTTGTCGTCAATTACATTTCGGTTGCCTGTAATCATAGAGGACGGAAGGGGGTCGAAAAGGGACCCATTATGGAAGTGGTCTGCTTCGATATTCCCCCTACATTACATACATACATAGCTTTAGAAAAGCCATGCAATCATTTTGGTCTTATTTAAAAAAACTACCACAATTTTTTGTCGATTATAAGTAATTACTACAAATTATGACATGTATTTATTTGACTTTCCAATAATGGCATTCTGCATTATTCTAAAATCGAGAGAGTTTTCACCTTACAGGTTTATTAATAGTTATTTCATACCGCAGTTACTTTTCGGACCACTAATTGCAAAATAAATAAATTTTCAAAAATGTATGTATATAAAAAACCAATCGATTAATCGAGTTGGCACTTACTAGCTAGTTTGTGTTCGAGTATGACCACTTGCTCATGAGCTTATGAGCTCACCTATTAGATGAGCTCGCTCATGCAACTTTTTATTAGTTACTATCGAACTGCTTCACTTACAAAAAATAATCCGATTCCTAGGGTTTAAGTACTAAATATATTTTATAATATTGCAGACCTGAGTTTTGGCCATTAAGCGACAAAAGGCAAGAAATAAAAATAAGATTATATTAAAAATAAAATCATATTAAATAAAATCAGCGCTGAATTTTCTATTGCATGATGATGAGCACATGGAATTAAAAACCTTTAGAAATTAATAAGAGCCACTCAAAGTACAGTTGTAAGGTAAACTTTGAATTCAACAGTTAAAAAAACAACAAACGCTTTACTGTGGGTTGAAAGTTTGTATGAACAAAATATTTTTAACTCATAACAAAAAATTTTCTTATAGCTAAATCCTGAAAACCTTTTAGTTTAAGACTTATCCATAAATAAAACCACATAACCGTTGGTCAGCTTTTTAGGGCCACTTATTGTCTTTTAATCAGTTTTGTTTTATTCAGATGGTATATTATAAAGCAATTTTATAAAAAAAAAAATACTTTAAATTTTAGCATTATTTTAAGCCAGATTTAGCTGCAAAATATTTGTGGACCTGGCCACACTGTGTCAGATATGGCGATTTCTCGTTAAACGTGGCGATTTCCTAACTTAATTGTTGACCGAATTTTTGATTTGGCGACATGGCGACGTTTTAGGCGATGTTTAAAATAGTTGGCGATATTCCATTGACTTTTGGTCAACTTTTATAACTGAACATAAAGAATGTCGAAATGGATGATCAAGACATTGAAGCTATAGGAGTGAACTGTTTTTCATATTTAAAGATGATTGTAATATAATTAAGAAATAGACTTCCTATAAAGATAGTTTAAGAACAATTTCCAATCAAAAATCTTGCAATTCGTCATAACAAACAATATTCTTCGTTTTAAAATACTTTTTAATCCTTTTGAATCACTATTGGATATATTACCTCTTGTTAATGATAATGATAATGATATTCCCAAAAATTTACAACAGTTTTGTACTTGATGTTACGATAAGTATGTTCAGGTCTCCATTTCTTATATTATTATTATTTTTAATTGCACTTTTCACTAAAAAATTTTGTTATATCAAAAAAAAAAAATATATATATATATTTTGGCGACTTTTTTTTCTCTTTTTAGCGAATGATAGCTATTTCGATAATTTTTTTTTGTGATTTATTAAAAATATTTTTAAAATTAAATTAAATTGTACATATTATAGGCAAATTTTAAAAAATCTATATTGGTGATTTTGGCGAAATAGATGAAGAAAAAAAATCTGAAAACCTTGTTTTCATACAGCAGATGATATTTAAAAATTTTTGCAAGATATTTCTTGTGTTATGCTCATGTAGTGGTTCTTATTTGCAAAATAACTTAGATATTGTTCTATTGAAAACAATAAGAAGCAAAATATTTATATCTGAGCTTATAACGTCTCCCAGAGTTGCCAAATGATTGTAAAAATTGTCACGTGGGTGGAATTTGGAGCTGGAGAAATTGCGCAACTTCAACCGGTCTTAACCATAAGTCTATGGGTGTCATTTTAGGCAGGCTAGCCAGCGATTTAAAGTGCCAGGAACTATACGCTCGCGGTAGCAGCTAATAATACTGCACCATCCGGCCCTTAATATTGCTAAGGTAGTTCTTGTTTACTGAGAAAGAAGCTTCTCATTGTCCGCAATCGCTGGATGGTGTTCATTTAGGACCCTTTTACATCTATAGCCATCCATCGATCCTAAAACCGCCTGCTAATGTAATGGCCACTCGGTCTATTAGAAATGGAATAATATCCCGAATGTCATTGCGATAGCTGCGAAAGTCCTGCCGGATGTGGCGGGGATACGGATTTTGAAGGTCCACTTCATGGTTAGGTTTGGTCAGGCTTTTGGGATTAGGGTTTGTCAGTAGCTGATTGTGCTGCCTGACCCACAGTATCCTGGTCACCTCATGAAGATGTTCTATGTTAGTCATTCTGACACATTCGGTAGCGATTATGAGTGCATTATTTTGTATAGTTTGTAAAATTCGCCATTTAGTGTCACTAAGGAACGAGGTCCATATAAGGGCAGCATAACTAAAGAGAGAGCTTTGCTTTGAAAGTTGTTATTATGATCTGATCTGACTGTTGGTGGTACTGGGTTCATGTTCTTGTATATCTTTCCGTCAGTAAACGTTTTGCGTAGAATCAGTAGGATCATTTTAAAATTTTGTGCAATTAGTCTGTTGTACATTTGGTATTTTCTTGTTATGGGTTCAAACAAACTTATAAATTATGGAACTATAATGCATTGTGTCGGAGATAGGACATTTGGTGATGGGAAGGAGAATAGAGAGTAGTATTTGTGGACATTCGATTTATTCATATTGAAAGTAACAGGAAAAATCGACCATATTCAGGGTTGTCACAATGTTGTCGGAATTGGATTTTGGTATCATGAATTCCAATGTTATCGGTTTTAAGTTACAATTGTTAGTTTTAGGTGTCACAGAAACCAATATTATCGTTTTTATTTAAAAAAACCAATCAGCTAACAGCTGTCAGTTTTAATTTACTCGATTTTGTTTTTATTTTTTGCAGACGAATATTTTGCATAAATGTAAATAAATAAAAATTTTATTTTATAAAAGTAAATATTTACAGATTAATATTTATATTAAAAATTAGGGGAAACCGTAAAAATAGCATCTAAAACACCATAAAGAAATATCCTTACATTGCGAGAGGCTTCACGCGGTATAAGCCAACCAATAAGCAAAACCGACTTGGATTTTGTGACAGCTCTGATTGCCTTGTCGCCAACCAGTTGTTTATATGCATATCATACATACCTTGCTCTTGGTTCCAATCTGTAACAGGCCATTTGTTGTATAAATACGAATGGCAAATGCTGATGTCATCTGCAAAGTTTAACAAAGTATTTTAGAAAAATAAGAAATAGGACAGGAGAAAGAAGAGAGCCTGGCGGTACCACTGAATTAATCTTGAATTTTATTAATGAAATTTAATCTATAGTAACTCGTATAGTGCGATGCATAGAAAGGCTCGAAAAACAATGTTTTAACAGAAACGCACCATGCCATATTCTATCAAAAGCCTTAGGAATATCTAGTCACTAACATACTTTCGCCAAAATGGTGTTTGGAATGACATATTTTCTTTTTTGATTTAGGACTTTTTGTCAGCCACAAGTTTGGCTGTATTTCTTAGACAAACTTCGAGGTTGTCTTTCTATACCATTTCCGTGTCTTTCCATGAATGCTCTTAAAAAAGAAATCTTAGCCATATACATTTGGGCTTTTGACAACACAACGTAAGAGGAGTTAGGAATATTTGCTTACTATTTATCCAAAAAACTTGATAACAATAATCAATCAGAGCATATTTTTTATTAAAAATTCAGTTTATGCCTAATCTTTTCAGTATTTAAAAATTATTTTTGATTGCTTAAAAATTAATAAGGAAACAAATAGACTTAAGATATTGTGTCCATGGATGACAGATCTGAATACCAAAGTTTCCATCAAAATTATAATTATTAAAATAAAAATATTTCACATACTTTCGTGGGTATTCTTCTCTCATGTATTTCGTTAAAGCAAACACCCACAACAACTGCATAACTACATGCTCCCCCTTGGAATCTCATGCGATATAAAATTGGAATGTGATTTTTTTTAATTATTTATAGTTTTTTTTTTAGTTTTCATTTTTTGTGTTGTTTCGTTTTCCATCAACAGCATGTTGGGCTACTGTTTGCTGCTATTTCTTCCAAATAGAAATAAATACTAAAAAAAAAAAATTGTTTTTTCTTTTTCAGTTAAATGGGTAAAAAAAGTTTAATGTTTTTATTTGCAAATCATGTTCTATTTGTAAGATATTGCACATGTTTTAAATGCCGCATTCATGCGAATTAATGTGTAAGAAAACCAAACTTTAGAATATTTACTACTTGCGATTACTGGTCTTAATATTTATTTGATGGCGATTACAAGTTTATAGGAAAATAACAATAATAATAAAATATTCTGAATGTTGGGAGGGCAGAAAGCCAAAAGAATTAAATCCTCAATAAATACATTTTAGAGTAAACAAGTAAGACGTCTACATTCGACTGCACAGTGGGGCAGAATCAAAATATTTTGGAAATAACTCAGCCATATGTAAAGGGCTAGGCTGATGGATTCAAAATTTGGCATGAGCAATGGAGTATCTTAGCATATGGTGAGCACCATACACTTCCCAGGGGTGGCTCTATGTAGTCTCAAAGTTGGGTACCTCGCCCCTGAAAATTATTTTAGAGCTCGGCATTTCTCCATATTTTGTTTGATTTATAAAAATTATATTTGTTTTAAAATGAGGGAGTTATAAAAATTTTTAAATTAAAATGTTTGATTTTTCGATACCCTTGTCCTGTAGAAATTAAGTAGGAAAATATGATTTCACTGTTGGCGCTGGTGTTTAGCTCATCTAAAATTTGGGTTAAGGTTTCCTGAAGAGCTAAATTGAGCACCTAGGGAAATGGCCATAGAAACTAGCTTACCTGGTAGTAATCTATTTTAGTGAATTTATAATTTGGGTTAATAGTCTGCTATTAATTAAAAATGTATGCAATTTACTCAACTTTTCTGATTTTAACAGTGTCGCAAAACGACAGATCTCAAGCAAAAGCTTTTATATTTCTTAAATTTAATTTTAGCGTAATGTTCGGCTAGATTGTCCAAATAGATATACATATATGGGACTGACTGAAACACTGCATATTGTTGGCATTTTTCGATTAATTTTCATTTTATTCATAAACTTTTTTTAAATAAAATTTTTAAAAAGTTAATTTTTAGTTTGTTTGTGATTTTGCGTTTTTTACGGTTGATTTTAATTATGTCCGCCGCGGCTACGAGTTACATAGTTCAATTGTTGATTACCTTTTCCAAGAAATATGGCCGTGTGACATCAATGTTGGCTTGAATATTGGCTTCCAATGCTTCAAGAGTTGCAATGACTTAACAAAGCTCTATAAAAAGTAATCCAGAGGCGTGAAATCGTGAACAGGACCACTTCTGAGAATAAGGTTGTCCCCAAATTGATTTTGCAATAAATAAATAAATAAATAAATAAATCTTGTGGCAACAAAATATCGTTGATGTTTAGTTGATTAATTTTTGAAAACAAAAATTCAGCCAGCATGGCTCGATAGCGCTCGTCGTTCACTGTAACGCCAGTTCCTTGCTAATTTCGAAGAAATAAAGACAGACGATGTCGCCAGCGTGTAAACCACATCAAACAGTCAATTTTAATGGACTAATAATGATCACTAACAGTTTGAAAATTGCCTTTGCTCCCAATTCGGCAAGAAAACTTCATCACTAAACACAATTCTTTTATAAAAATGCTCATCTTCGGCCAGTTTCTAATGAGCCCAATCAGCCAAAATACGATGCATACAATGGTTGTTTGCTACAATGCTATTTTGTATTATATTCTATTTTGTAGGCACGTAATCCAAGATACTTCCGTAAAATAGTCCACAAGTTGAGAACGAAGACGAAGACGAATCAAGATTTCGCCGTCTTCTTCAATACTCCGAGCTACAGTAGCAATATTCTCTTCGGTACGCACATTTCTTTGTCTTGTTGATGGTTTTGAATCGAGAAGAGTAAAATTATTGATCAATCAACAACTGCAATTCGTGAAGTTGTTGATCGAACTAGAGTTCGATTTAGCAGAGATCATGCCAAGCTATAATCCAGTAGTTCAGATCGTCACTAGTTAAGGATTCACTGTACTACACAATCGCACGATTCGTTTACATAAAAATCTGACGGAATTCTGTCCTACTCACAAAATTGTTTTAAAATAGTATTGTACGTACCACACTATTATACATAAAATATTTTGCAACTCTGATCGCATGGAGAAAATGAATTGAGTTTGAATATGGATTTTTTAAAAGGTTATCAAATCGTACAGTCTTGTCAAAAGGTCTAACACTTACTTACACTTTTAATTCGCAATATCATACTTTTTAAGAACACACGCCATTTTTGACAGAACGACTGATTATGATAGGGAACGTATAACCGGAGACAGATATTTCATCTAGCGGTTGTCGTCTCTGAAAGATTGTATATAAATGTATGTGCCAATTGGTTGTTATAAGATAAAATATTCATACTCAATAGTATGTACTAAGGTCAAAGCAAGTTTAATTCCGCAATGTCAGCCAGCGTGTTTTTCCTCTTTCCAAATTTATTTATGGATTAAATTAGGAGAATATTTCTGCAACAAAAGCTAATTCGTAGAAGACTTTTTGCAATCTTGCTTTTCGTAGGGCTAATGAAAGTTTGAGAATCGCTGAAACGTATCGAGATAAAAGGAGGCTATGAAAAATAAAAGGGAGTTGAAGAATGATTTTTTTCTATGTCCTTGTAAGGACTTCTCTTGTACTTTGTTTAAAAATTACATACATATCGTCCACTAATTCATAAATAGTCACAATTTAAAAATTATCAAAATCGATTTTGCCTTTCATAAGCCACTTCACAGACGATCAATAAAATTTCGTTTGCTTCTCTGTCTTCTTTAATTACAGCTTAACCTAAATAAGCGCGTAACGACGTCTTGCGCCTAACTTTTAACAATCCTAAATAAGAGCGCAACGTTTTGTAATAAATAGTAATCGGGTATGTTCTGTAATCCGAAACCGAGTGAAATTGAAATCGAATAAATTTTTAAAGAAAAATATAACTTAGTTTCGCCTATTATTTTACAACATTAGCAATCAAGGATGTTATGTGAATGGTCTTTAACCAAATGTATAAAAAATAACATCAAAATGTTGTAAGATTTAAAAGTTATGACAATTTAAAATTTCATTCGGATTTAATTTCACTCGGTTTCGGATTACAGAACATACCTGAATGTTAACATATTTTGTTTAGTAATATCTCAAGGTGAATTCATACCAGGTGTAAGCAGTAGGACAACAACTACAACAAAACAACAACTTTGACATTAGATTAGCAGGTATGAAACAATGTATTTTTTGACAAGACATTAGCAAAAAAAACGAGAGCAAAAAACAATCAGCTGGGCTATCGACTCCACCTGCTATGAATTCGCCTTGGTAATATCTAATAAATTTAAGCGCAAAATAGAGATAAAATCGCTAGATAAAGCAGAAAATAACTAAAATGGCACCACTTTTACACAAAAAAAAGCAATAACATTTAGTTTGCACACAACTTCACTACCTAACACTTTGTCTAAATTGCATTTTCCAATTGCCAATTGCGTTGACGCAGCTTTTTAGGTTTGCTTCATACATTTTGTATGTACATGAGAATTTTTAACAATTATTGTACACCTTACGCGCTTGTTTAGGTTTAGCAATTAGAAAAATACCGTTACTATGCAACTGAATTTGATTATGAAATTACAACCATGTGCTTAAGTAAACCACAAACGTTACAACTATCCTACCAACTTCATTAGGTTGTACGCGACTTGTAACGTTTTTGAGCTGATTGTATTAAAGTTGTGTGCCGATTGCACGAAAGATCAAAAAGTTTTAATTTTTTGTCAAGTTGTACCAACACATCTCAACGTTTGTGTGCCTCTCGCATACAATTTTTTGCAGTATTTCTGTTTAGTAAAGTTATAATATTATTTGAGGACGATGTCAATTATGCATACGTAACGATATTCAACGTCATCTTACTTTGAGAGAGCTGGGTTGTTAAATGAAGTAACACACAAAATCGCACACTAAATTGTATCGTTTGTGGAACAACAAAACAAAATGGCTTAAAAATTACATTTTTATTTTATATAGTTTATTTGACCTTTTTGTTAATATTAATTTAACTATTTCATTTTAAGCTTTAGGTCTTTAAATAATTTTATTTATATTTTTTCAATATTTTTTCAATATTTTTTTTTTTTACTTTTAATTGTAATTTTTATTACCGTTACTTTTATAATTTTTTCCTGATGATGCTACACAAAGGAGTAGCGAAATATTGAAAAATATAAATAAAATTATTTAAAGACCTAAAGCTTAAAATAAAATAGTTAAATTAATAATTACATTTTTATTTTAAAGGAAGAACAATAGAAAAAAGGCATAAAAAATATGTATATTTAGCCAATTCACTATGTCTGCTATTGTGTTCTATTGTCCTATTGTCATAAATAATTATGACTGTCATAAAAATGTTGTTAGTATTTCTCATTAAAAAATATTATATGACAGTCGTACTTTGAAACCTATGTTTTCTCATCGTGCTATTGAATTCAGTGATGCCACACTCATATTTCTGCGTTTTTTGTTTGGAAAAGTTGGCATGATTGATTTAATTATATGTTTTCTGTTGTTTTGTGTTGTTGTTTCTGTGTAGTCGTATGACGTTTAAGGGCAGTTTAGACAGTAAGACTTTACGTACGTAAAATCTAAGAGAAAATAAAATAAAAATCAATCCGTATGAAAAAATAGAGATTGAAAATCGTATGGTTTTTTTCTTACGTTTATACCATTGGTGTTGAATAAAATGAAGTAAAATTGAAACAGCTGTTGTTAAAACAATAAAAAAAGTGAAAACAAATAAATAGTACGCGTACTTGTGAAAAATATGCCAAATTAAAAAAAAAAGTAACAAGGAAAAGGTTCTTGGTGTTGTACTAGCCATTGCCATAATAAAAAAAACTGGAAACCAACAACTAAAACAAAATTAAAAAATTATCACGCTCTTTTGCCAAAAGTTTTTTATTGTTTACAAACTTATTTGTAATGCCAACTGGATCTATTTTGTACTATATTTAGCGGTTTTCTGCTATTTTGACAGGTTTTGCCTTTGAAAAGTTAACATTAATAAGAAAAACTCAACCCTGATCTAATGAAGTAGAATAGTTTTTGAAAAATTTCAAAACATAAAGAGAGCCGTAAGACTGTCAAATTTCCATCCGTATTTTCTCTCAATGTCGGACAGTTTCATTACATATTATGTTTAGACGATACTACTTGTACTCTTCTACACAAAAATTTGACATGTCGTATTACTTGTAGTATAATGTAAACCGCCCTTTATTGAAATACA
Source organism: Phasia obesa (assembly GCA_949628195.1). Taxonomy (NCBI): domain Eukaryota; kingdom Metazoa; phylum Arthropoda; class Insecta; order Diptera; family Tachinidae; genus Phasia; species Phasia obesa. Next base: position 79,185,019 of record OX451215.1, read on the forward strand.
CAATGGCTGACATACGACAGGTCGTTGACAGTAGTGCTATTTGACCCTAAATAGCACTTTAGGATTTAGGAATTTAGCAGACATAGGCGCATTATTATAACTTGCCTTTAGCTAAAGTCAGGATTTTGTTGGAGCGATAAGCAGTTTTTCGTTATAATAATGAGGATAATGCTCATTGCTATAACTTGTCCTTATAGTACGTGATAGTTAAAAGTGGTTTTTAGCTTACTTTTAATAACGAAAAACTATTTATCGCTCCAACAAAATCTTAACTTTAACTAAAGGCAAGTTATAATAATGGGTCATAGTGAATTGGCTAATTGTTATTTAAGAATATAAATTTATTTATCTTAAAAACACGAACAACTAGGTGATTTAATACACTTCGAACTCTGTACAAAACATTAAAAACAACAACAACAATAAAGTTAAAAAGATACAATAACAACGAGCGAACGAATGAACATCAAACATTTCCCTTTGTTTTTAATTAGTATTCCAAGCACTCAATATTTTGTTTATAACAATCTCAGTTGGTTTTTTGTTTGTTTTTGTTTTCTTATGACTTGACGTTGTTTTTGCTATAAAAAACGCACATTGTATTATATCGATCGTTAAATAAAAACGAAAAGCGAATAAAGAACCGATAAAAATAAACAATAACTTCTCGGACTCTTTCTACTTGTATGCAAAAGTCATGTTAATAAATTCACTTTACTGGTACAACATGAGCGCAAACGCGCGATTTCATCTTCCAAGACAAAATAATGAAACCATGTTTTAAGCATAAGTTCATGTTTAAAATGTTCTATTTATTTTTTCTTTTTTAAAACTTTAATTTTAATATTTATATGGAAATTGCAAGTGTGGTTTTTGCTTTGTTAAAGAAAAAAAGATACAAAACTTAAAATCATAAATTCATGTTTGAAATGTTAGCCAATTCACTAATAAATTAACTTAACTTTTTTGATATGTTTTTGGCAGTTTCACTTGAATTTTCGATAAAAAATTATACATAGCCCTGCTTGAAATATTAAATAAAAAGTGAACTAACAAAAAAATATATAAATAAACTTTTAAGTCTATTGGAGGCACGACACAACATAAAACAGCTGCCTTAAGTGGCATTTGAAGCTTTTGCAAATTTATTACAATACAGTAGTAGACAAGAAGCTCGCAGCAAAATAATCTGGTAAGTAGTTAATTTGTGATATATTATTTTATATTTTTCAAATACTATGAACTGTCTTACAAATGTGTGGCTACAAGGAAAAAATGCTTATGTTTTATTCTGTATTTTTTAAAATTAGGCTACTTTAAAATGTTGTAGGTGGTTTTTATTAATTTATTCCCATTGCAATTAAGGATATTTCTTCCTGTCGGGACTTTATAAATTAAGAAATATGTCATTATACATTCTCATAAATAATACATTCAAATACATAAGTTATAAACGATAAAAAAAACTTGGAAGCTTAAATCGTTATTCCACAGAAATAATATTTCCCTAAGACTTAACTTTTAAATATATAATATATAAAAACAATTGCTTTTAGTTTAAAATTAATTTAGTTTGAAATTAATTTAATTAATTCAATTGATGGAGTTTCTAGTTTAATCGATGAAAAGATTGTTAGACAAGATTGCTATTTAGTCGAATATAACTATTAATACTTGGGTTATTCGCTACATGTAGCTAGTAGTACTGGCAATAAATTGAGTAGTGGGTACCAAGTATCGAGTACTTGATATTTTTTTTTGTACTGAATACACAAGAGTTGTTAAGCGTTATTTTTAGAAATAAATGAAATATAATTTGTCGACTACTACGATAAATTTCTTTTGCTATTATGTAAATGGAAGTAGTGAGTACTATTGAGTACTCTTGAGTAACCAATTGAAAAGTATTGAGTAGTATCGATTAATTGAAAGTAGTACAAATTGCCAGCACTAGGTTAAGCAGGCAGCTCCAATACAGCTCACTTGGGTCCAAGTATTGGTCCCTTTGTGTAAAAAGCAGCCAGCACTAGTAGGTAGTTTCAAATTAGACTTGGGTATGTCAATTAAAGTTCGTAATTAGTTACACATGCAATTACTCAATTATATGTAATTGAAATTTTTCAATTACAATTAAATTTCACTATTTGTACTTGTAATTGACATTTTTTAATTACACATAGCATGTAATTTGTAATTGAAAAATTACAATTAAAATTTTTTTTCATATTTTATTTATTGTATCGTCAATATATTTGAACTAACAATAATAACTCATATTTAAAGTCTAAAATAAAAATAAATATAAATAAAGCAACTGCTAGACAAAAAGATTGTAAGTTCAGGCTAGAGAAGCAATGTCATTCCGTCTTAGACGAATGTACCCACGTTCATTTAGTATGTTGCGGGCCAGCGGATTTGGATGTGTTTCAAACTTCTTTAAATACGAAACTGCATATATCGCTATTTCTGCTTTTACTGATGGCACGTTTAGATCTTTGTGAATGTTCGAGTTTTCTTGGCGCCTTTGGATTTTTTCTATAGCTAGCTGAGGCTGAGGCAGTCCCCCATAATTGAATGCCATAACACCAAATTGGTTTTAGAATTGACTTGTACAATAAAAGTTTGCAATCTAAGGCGAGAGTTGAATTTCTGCCAATAAGCCAGCTTAAATGGACTGCTTTTAACTTCATTCTTTAGCTTTGATTTTATGTGGCGTTTCCAGATAAGACGCTGGTCAAGATGTATGCCGAGATAACTATTTTACGTCTGAAAGCTGAGGTATTATTTGCTTATGCGAATAGTAGGGGTCGATTCCCTACGCAGTGTGACAGTTATGTGAGTACATTTTTGTTCATTCACCTTTATTCTCCATTTATCAAAAATTTTTTAAAATTTAATATGTGATCTTGTAAATATCGTGATGCTACTTCGGGACTTTTGTGAATGCTTAAAAAAGCTGTGTTGTCAGCAAATGTCGATGTGTGGACTCGGTCACTAGTTGGCATATCTGAAGTATACAAAAAATATAAAATAGGCCCCAATTTACTAGCCTGGGGAACTCCGGCTTCAATTAGCTCAGGTGAGCTTACAAAATTTCCCTCTTTCGCAATGAATTTTCGATCGGTTAAATAATTACCTAACAGCTTATGTAAGTTTACGGGCAAATTCAATTTTAACTTGTAAATAAGGCCAGCTGACATACCTTATCGAATGCTTGAGAAACGTCGATAAAAAGTGCAAAGTTGTATTTTCTTTCTTCAAAGCCCTTCGTAACTACGTTGACTAACCTGTGAGTTTGTTCGATTGTACTATGCTTTTTCTGAAGCCGAATTGATGGTTTGGAATCTACCTTTGTGCGGTCTTTTCCTGGTTTAGGAATCATAGTTAAAAAAGAATAATCTTGCGAGCTATACGAGCCAACTCAAATAATATTTTGTTATTGGTTTTATCAAATCCAGGGGCCTTCTTGGTGTTTAAATCAATTATTGCCCTTTCAATATCACTAAATTGAAATCTTAAGGGTACTGCAGCACTAGCTTCGACAGTTCGCAACTCAACTATATTAGTCGATAAATTTAGAGTAAAAACCTTTTTCAAATGTCCAACAAATAGATTGCCTTTTTCGGTATCATTTTTCACAATTACAAGTAGTTGTAATTTTTATTTGGAAATTTTCAATTACAAATTACAAGTTATTTTAAATGGAAAAAAGTAATGATTATTGCCTAATTACAATTACTTATAATTTGTAATTGAAAATTTCCAATTACAAGTCTTTACATGTTAAGTGTAATTGAAAATTTTCAATTACAAATTACAAGTAGTTGTAATTGACTTTAGTCTCTGATTTGAATTACAATTACTTGTAATGTGTAATTGAGAATATGCAATTACACATTACCTGTAATTTTAATTGTAATTGAAATGTAATTGAGTCTCCCCATGTCTGCTTCTAAAATAATTTTTTCCATTTTTCTTTAAACATTTTTCGCCTAAGGTCTGGTACTCTGTTTAGTTTTTTATGCGGAATGCTGTCAAACTACATACATAAAAACTTTTTATGTTGCAGTAGTAGTACTCTGTTTTTACTGTGGAAAGACATTAAAATGTTTCTGGCAACATTTTATCAAAGCTGTGAAATAAAACAAATCGGCATTATTTCATGTGATTTTTTTTAACAACAGCTTTTGCTAACATTTGTAAAACAATGTGGTATACTTAAAAACAATAAAATCGTTAGACTCTTCCAAATCGCGAAATAGACACCACATTTTAAATGTCAAATTTTCCTTGTGAAATAATAAATGTTGCTCAATATTTTTCACAAATTCGAACAGAGTACTAGGCTTAATTCGTAAAAGAGTATTCTTGCAACCATATTAAGTAGTTAGAGAGATTAAACGAATTTAAAGTCTACTTAATAATTGATTTTCATGTTAATAAATGAAAATAACTTTATTATAACGTTAGACCTTATGTTTGCTGGGTTCGATTTTACCATCTTCAAATCAACGTTACTTAATTTTTAACAACACTTTTATGCAGACCTTCGATATTAAGCGGCCTAATATTAAAAAGCAAGTATGTTAAGCGTGCCCAATTGATTAATTTTCCCCGGATATTTTATCTTTATTCCAAACCATATTTATTTATGCGGTAGTCGCAGTAAAGCAGCCAATTAATTTTTATGTATGCACTTTTTTGCTTTTAAGAGTTAAACTCTATGTAAAATTATTTTTCAAAATAAAATAAAATATTATAAATAGTAACCCTTAACTGTCAGCTGTCAAAATGTTTTCTTTTTTAATTAAAAAATTATGCACATAGTGTCAAATTCAATTACATATGTATGTATATATTTTTAAAATTTTGTTTCGTATATTATTTAGATGTTGTGTTGTAAATTTCTCGCATGTAAATTTCTCTACTTTTGAGAGCCACTGTATATTTATTTATTTGTTTTTTAAACCACCACCTACATTCTTTGTTGCATTTATTTATTTTCAAAATTGGCACAAATTATTTAACGTACGTACAACATTTGCTCTACTCCTTTACATTTACATGACGCCATTAATTGAAGTCGTTGCACCGACCAAACATTATGCAGAGAGCCCACACTCGAAATACGCGTACAAATACACATTATGAATAATTTCAGTTTAAAAATTTTTTTTTTGATTATTTTAAATGAACTACAGATATTAAACAAATTTAGCACAGAAAATTTTTTAAACTAATTCTGCGAAAGAAATTCTAAAATCGTGATAAATATTTTTTTATATTTACTTTTTTCACTTTTACATTTACTATGCCATTATGGCTTTTGAAATGGCAAAGGAGATTACTTTGGTAAGGTAAGAAAATATACACAGGAGGTATTTTCTGAAGTCATGAATATGTAATAATTTTAAAATATTATTAATATAAACACGTATAGCAGTAGTGATAATGAACAAAATGCTCTTTTTTAATCCGAATTTCAAATGTGTTATGTCTGAGATAAAACTTTGGTTGGTTTGTTATTCGATACAATAATGTCTGCAATGTAAAAATGTCATCAAGATGATGACTCTTTCTCTTTCTCATTCTCTTGAATTTTTAATTTTTTTAAATTGCTTACCAACGCTCCTCTAGTATTCAAAAACATTATTAGTTTAAGGCTGGTATATGAATAAATTTTGTATAATTATTAAACTATGGGGTAAAATCGCGTTATATGTATTTAAAAGTTTTTTTATTTTAAACACAATTATTTTTATACCCTTCACGACAGGTGGAAAGGGTATATATAAGTATGTCATTCCGTTTGCAATTTCTACAATATTCAATTTCCGACCCCATAAAGTATATATATATTCTGAATACATAGAAAAGTATACATAGAAAAGTTGATCAAGGCAGCAGACGAGATACAAAAGATTTAAACCCAAGAATCTGCCAGGCATAGTTTCGAAAAATTTGGGATTGTAATTCAGAAACATCAGATCATTCCTTTGGAGGCTACGGGCAGAAAACCACGCCCACCAATATTTTTTTCACGTTTTTTCATTTTTTTTTCGGTTTTAATGTTTTCTTTTGCCTTTTTTTGTTCAATAAATATTAGACCACGACAGGTTGATCGCAGGTAGTGCATACAGATCTCAGGGGATCAATAACCCCCTGCAAGGGCCGATTTTGTGTTTATTTGGTTGGTAAGGTTTTTCTTCTTTAATTTGTATTAAAGGCCTCTATAGTAGCCAATAGACCCACAGGGTGCCCACTGGTAACAATGAGCAGAAAACAGGCTCATTAGAGGGATTTAGATTTTTTTGCTTTAGTCTGACCATTCTAACGCAATATAGACTGCAGAAAGTTTTACAAAAAATTAAAAAAAAATTCTAAAAAATTTCTTAAAAATATTTACCAAAAATTTTTAAATAAATTTTTACAAAAAATGTTCAAATAAATTTTTATAAAAAATTAAAAAAAAAAAAAATTACAAAAAATTAAAAAAGAAAATACAAAAATGTTTCAAAAAAAATTCTCCAAATAATTAAAAAAAAAATTACAAAAATTTTTCAAATAAGAGGGTAACACAATATCTAGCCATATCTAAACACAAAAATGAACTCGAGTACTTCCTTAAGAAGGAACAAATTGATGTCATGCTGGTTGCAGAGACTCACATAACAACAAATAGCTTTTTTAAAATAAATGGCTTTATCTTATATGACACCAAAGACCCCCGTGGCAGAGCATGTGGTGGTTCAGCAATACTAATAAAGGCTCGAATCAAACATTATTTACTGTGTGATTTTTGTGAAGATTACCTACAAGCAACAAACATCTGTATTGAAGAATTTCATCAAAACTTAGTTATTTCTTCGATTTATTCACCTCCTAGGTTTCAAATATCAGAGAGTCAATACAGCGATTTCTTCAAATCACTAGGTCCCTGTTTCATAGCATCAGGCGACTACAACGCTAAACATACGTTTTGGGGATCACGCCTAATAACTCCAAAAGGTCGTGTTTTGTTTGACACAATTTCAAAAATGCGTCTGAACGTGATATCGAGTGGACAACCCACCTATTGGCCTACTGATCGACAAAAAATACCGGATGTTATTGATTTTGGCGTGATTAAGGGTATTCCAAGAGAAACGATTAAAGCTGAAGCGTCACTTGAATTATCCTCAGATCATTCACCCACTATCGTCTATATATGGGACAAACAAAACATCATATCACCAATGACTACCACAAGCATTAATTGGTTGAAATATAGAAAGTATCTTAGTACTCATTGCTCGGAAAACATCCCGCTAAGAACACCTGAAGACCTAGAGCGGAGTCTTATTGATTTTGACCAAAACCTCAAATCAGCTGCCCAACATTCAACAATAACCCGACAATTAGATAGATACAATCAAATTTATTCTGCCGATATCGAACGGCTCTTGGCTGAAAAAAGAAAAATTCGTAGAGAATGGCAATCACAGAGATCTCCTCAACTCAAAAGCAGACTTAAAGAATGCACGAACCGGCTAAGAGACATGCTGGAATCTCGAAGAGTAGCATCCCTGAAAAACTATTTGGGAGACCTAGACGCAACTCCTTAATCAGATTATTCGTTATGGCGTGCTTGTAGAAACCTTAAAAGGCCTGTCTTACGTAAGCCTCCCTTGCGAACTTCAGCTGGAGGCTGGGCAAGGAGTGATACCGAAAAAGGAAATTTATTTGCTGGACATTTGAAAAAGGTTTTTACCCCAAATATATCGACTGATATAGTTGAGTTGCCAGTTCTCGAGGCTAGTGCTGCAGTACCGATAAGATTTGAATTTGGTGATCTTGAAAAGGCAATAACGGATTTGAACACCAAAAAAGCCCCTGGCGTTGATAAAACCAGTAACAAGATATTAATTGAGTTGCCCCGTGTAGCTCGCAGAATCGTTCTTTTTATTTTTAATGCCATTTTACGTTTTGAGTACTTTCCCACGGATTGGAAGGTGTCCTTGGTTACCATGATTCCTAAACCAGGAAAAGACCACACAAAAATTGAATCATACAGACCTATAAGCCTTTTGTCAAATATGTCAAAGCTGTTTGAGAGGATGTTAATAACTAAGCTTAACCCTATTCTAAGCGACAAAGGATGTATTCCAAACCATCAATTCGGCTTCAGGAAAAAACATAGTACGATTGAACAAACTCACAGGTTAGTCAATGTTGTTAAGAAGACATTTGAAGAGAGAAAATACTGCTCTGCGCTTTTTATCGACGTTTCTCAAGCATTCGATAAGGTATGGCGTGAAGGCCTAATATATAAGCTAAAACTGAATTTGCCCGTAAACGTATATAAGCTGCTAGATAGTTATTTAACCGAACGAAAATTTATTGTGAAAGAAGGAGATTTTTTGAGCTCTCCCCAGCCAATCGAAGCCGGAGTTCCCCAAGGTAGTATATTGGGGCCCTTTTTATACTTATTGTATACTTCAGACATGCCAACTAGTAACCGAGTTTGCTGACGACACAGCTTTTTTGAGCATTCACGAAAGACCCGAAGTAGCATCACGATATTTACAAGACCACATATCCAATTTAGAAAAATGGTTGAAGAAATGGAGAATAAAAGTGAATGAACAAAAATGTACTCACATAACTTTCACACTGCGTAGAGAATCTTGCCCCCCTATTCGGATAAATAACCAAACGATACCTCAGCTTTCAGATGTCAAATATCTCGGCATACATCTTGACCGGCGCCTTATATGGAAACGGCACATAGAAACAAAGTTAACACAAATGAAGTTGAAAGCAGTCCGACTAAACTGGCTAATTGGCAGAAATTCTACTCTAGCTTTAGACTGCAAACTTTTATTATACCAGTCAATTCTAAAACCAATATGGTGTTATGGCATTCAATTATGGGGCACTGCCTCAGCTACCAACGTAGAAAAAATTCAAAGGCGCCAAAATAAGATTCTACGTATTATTACATCTGCTCCCTGGTATATAAAAAATTCGAACATCCATAAAGATCTAAACGTGCCATCAGTTAAAGCAGAAATAGCGAAACTTGCCATAAGGTATTTAAAGAAGCTTGACACTCATCCGAATCCACTGGCCCGTAACATACTAACTGAACCTGGTTACATTCGATTAAGAAGGAGGGACACTGCTTCTCTCATCCGTACATCAGAGGGATAACCCACAAATTACAGTAACCGTGAAACATACATTTTTTTGTCCAGCACTGGTTGGACTTAACAAGTATATTTTTAGACTTAAGATATGAGTAATTATTGATAGTTCAATTATATTGAAGATACAATAAATAAAAAAATGCGAAAAAAATATATCTATAGTAATGGTGAAGGGTATATAAGATTCGACATGACCAACTAGCACTCTTAGTTGTTTGATATGATTTTTATATTAATTACTATAATATTGAGTCATAATATTGAGTCATAATATTGGCTCCGCCAAAAGTAAGAGTACTCAAGAAGACGATTTGATAAAAAGTCTTCAGATTTGTGGTAAGAAGAAGTACATATTTCAAAAAGGAACGTTGCAAAGCTGTGCAGAAAAAAAAATGTTTTGTAAAACTTTTGTTTTCATAAATTTTAAACAAAATATCTGACCTTGAGTCAGAAAAATTGTTCTGGTGCATATATAATGGGATACAGGAGTGTAGGGGAAGGTTCGGATTACAAAATTGTACAAGATTTTCTTAACGTGGTTTGACGGCAAGAAGTTATGCTGTATTGCGTATGAGATTTTAGGGCAATCTGGAACTTATTTTAAAAATAGTTTAAAAATTTCTGAAGGATACAAGGATTTTATTTTTTTAGAAGTAACAGCTCATAATCTACATATATATTTATACAAAATTCATTTTGCATTAAAATCTTTTAAAACAAAAAAAATATATAATCATTAAAAATTAAAATTTTCTAAAGTATTTTTTAAATTTAGCAAATTACTGAAAAAGTCCATTTTGGATCACCCTGTTCGCTGTGATATAGTAAAAATAGAGTAGTAATTTTTTGGCTCGCGAACTACATTGGTATTATATTTCAAATGAGTAATATAACTTTCAAATCGGTAACAAAAAAAAAAATATAATTTTGGCCGCCTTCTCAAAATATGTGCCACAGTGCTGCGCTGATAAATAATCGCAAAGAAAATCGATTACAATTTGCTAGAGACAATACGCCAGGCGACATTTAAGAGTGAGTTCATGAAAAAAATCATCAAGCAACAGAATAGGGCAATTCCATGTCAAGTCAACAAAAAAAAACTGTTTTCAAATTTACCACTTCCGATTTTATTGAAACTTTTATTGTTTATATTCTTTGACTTTCTGAAGCCAATATTTAACATATATTTAAAATAACTCGTAATCCCACCATGGTCGCACTCTGAACTTTTTATGGTGTACACACCATGCCACATTTAAAAATATATTTAAATTTTAAAAAAATTAAAAAACACTATCTCAAAAATTTTTATAAAACTTTTTTTTTAAATATAAGAAAAAAATTTGTTAAAAATTAGTTTTTTTCATGATTGATATCAAATTAAAATGAGCTATTATTCAACTTCCTAGGAATTAAGAACTGGAATTAGAATATATTTAATCCTCAAACGAATATGCAAATAAATCAGTCAAGTGCGAGTTAGTCTCACACAAGTAGGGATCCTTACTATGTTTAGTACGCCTTTAAAAACTCAAGTTGTTAATTTTTTCATGTCTTATGGGTCACCCTTTTCTTTTTAAAATCAAAGTCATATTCGCGAAAATTGCATCGCTATTGGAACACCCTTTAAATTTTAGGAATTGTTGTTATAACGGCCATGGTAATACACTTTCTATAAAAATATCAGGCCGACCTATTGCGGTTCAAAAAATAAGGTAATATATGTGAAAAACAAGTCATTGATGGATCACCCTTTAGCAATTAGTAATTGTTACAGTGGCCGAAGTACACCATCTACTGTAAACAATTCAAGACTCTACCTATTACGGTTCAAAAAATAAGGCTATTTAAGTAAAAATCATGTCTCTGTCGGAACACCCTTTAATTTTTACATTTTCCATAGTAATAAACCTCCTGTAAAAATTTTAAGAGTCTACTTATTATCGTTCAAAACTTAGGCCATATACACGCAAAGCACGTCACTCTCGGAACACCCTTTAATTTTAAGGTTTAATTTAATAGAAAGCGAACATAGAGTTAATTACTGTCTGAAAATTTTAAGTGGTTACCTCCTATAGCTCAAGAAATAAAGACATAAAGGCAAATAACACCTCACTTTCCGAACACCCTAAAAGTTTTAATATTTGTTGCTATAGCGGCCACAGTTATACCACTTCTGTGAAAATTTCAAGAGTCTACCTATTATGGTTCAAAACTTAGGACTTATTCATGCAAATCACGCCACTATCGGAACGCCCTTTAATTTTTAGGTTTATTTTTTTAGACTTTTTTATATAGCGATCTAAGTTTTAATTACTGCTTGCATATTTTTAGAGTATTCCTCCTGCAGTTCAAGAAATAAGCACGTATTCGTGAATAACACCTCTCTATCAGAACACCCTATAAGTTTTAGAATTTGCTACTATAGCGGCCAAAGTTATACCTATTATGGTTCAAAACTTAGGCCTTATACATGCAAATCACACACACATCGGAACACCCTTTAATTTTTAGGTTTATTTTTTTATACTTGTTTATATAGCGAATTAAGTTTTAAATACTGTTTTTAAATTTTGAGTCTATGCCTCCTAAAGTTCAAGAAATAAACACATATTCCTGAATAACACCTCTCTATCGGAACACCCTTTAATTTTTAGGTTTATTTTTTTATACTTGTTTATATAGCGAACTAAGTTTTAAATACTGTTTTTAAATCTTGAGTCTATGACTCCTACAGTTCACGAAATAGGCACATATTCGTGAATAACACCTCTCTATCGGATCACCCTATAAGTTTTAGTATTTGTTGCTGTAGCGGCAACAGCTATACATCATCTGTGAAAATTTCAAGAGTCTACCTATTACGGTTCCAGAGATAAAAGGCGCTGACAGACGGACAGACGGACAGCCATTGTAGCGAAAACAATAGGGTTACTTTATTACACTTTGTGTACGGAACCCTAAAAAGGGATATTTTCCCACTTTTATACCTGTATAGCTAAAAAAACTATAAGAGATTAAATTTTTTTAAAATTATATTTGGATTCAGAGAGTCAAAGAATATAAATAAAAAAAGTTTCAATAAAATCTGATGTAGTCATTTTGAGTGCCTTGTTGATTTGACGTGGAATTACCCAATAATGCTCCTTTTTATAATGCTTCGAACAAAATTAATAGAAAGAAGAGAGAATTTGAACATGAACATAAACACGTATTCGCCACCTATAACAACATGAAACAATTCATAATGTTGATCTGCCTTATGTTAATGTCTTGTTGTAATCGATGGCTAGTGAAGTCGGGATGGTAATGTTCTTCATTTCATGAGTAATGTAGACGGGGCTAAGAATAACTTGTTTATTTTTATTCTTCTTCTTAAACAAAAAATCACATTAGATTGATAGCATTTTTTAATGAATTTTACCAATAATAAATTAACACTATTGTAATCTACTACAATCAATACAATAATACCAAGCGGTTGTGAATTGACCCCACATACATATGTATGTACACACATACGGGTACATATATATGTATTCTTGCAGTAGAGTAGATGCCAGTCAATCAATTTTTTACGAATGTAAATATGTACATCAACATTGTATGAAAACACTCAAGCGTATTATCATTATTATTTAATTAGAATATTTTAAATTTATTTCAATACTTTTTCATTTCAATCAATTAACAAAACAGAAACAAATCTTATTAATAAAGCAAAACAGCTGATTGAGAACTACACATATACATATGTACATATGTTACAAAAAATATGTAGTCAGTGTTATTTTTGTACTTTGTACTAATTAACTTAAATATTTGTGTTTTCTTTTTACAGTTGCGAGTGATCTTTAATAAACTTCAGGGTGAATTATTTAGAGGTTTGGTATTTATTTACAAAAAAAAAAAAAAAATATTTGTTTAAATCAATTATTCAAAGCTTATTTGTTTATGCAAATTTCCAACAAGAAAGGTGTAATTTTTAAAGGTATTGTGTTGTGCCAGAACTGCAATTGAAAAAAGTGGCCATTAAAAAAACAAATCACATTAATCAAATTTAAAGGTAAAAATAAAAAAAATTGTTGTGTTAATTTTATTTATTTTTAAATAAGTAAAGCGCTAAGCTTGAATTTTGCACGACCCTGATATGCGAGCAAGGGTAAATTTGTGTGTTGCTAGTATTAGTGAAAGTAAGTGAAAAGTTTCTCACAATCTCATCCCTAATTTATATGCTTTAGAACAAAGAATGATAGAAGACAAAATTACGCCATGCACATGCTTCCCGTTAGCTGAAGTTTTTCGGCCAATATAACGTTGCCAAGTCTGTAATCAACAAATTGCTTCAAATAAATATGTACAAATAAAACTAAGTAATAGGCAAAAATTGGTAACCCTGCAAATAAACTCTCATAATTTATATTAAAAACATTCATAATTTCTAGGACTGAGCTGAAGTTTCCAGTCTTATCACCATAAGAATGTTTCTCGATTATTTCACTTTCAGGATGTTATCCAAGCTATCTGGCGTTAAATGGCTTCTTTTTTGTATTAAGTAAGGTCTCTCCACTTTCCTGGGCAGATGCGACCATTCCCCTAATATTCAATCCCATTTTCACTGGAGTCATTTTATAGATTAACTTTTTTATTCTTTGCAAGGTTTTATCTATATCCAACAGCTCAGGAGAAGAACTTTACATAACGTATTAAAATTTAAGGTCGACTGGTATTCAGAGTCTGCTTACTGCTGAAGAAACTCTTATGCTAAAGCTTCAAATTATTGCTCAGCACCCGTAACCCTACTTCTGGTTTTCGAAACAAGCCGTACTGCTGATAAAATGTTCCACTTCAGTACAAGTACAGTAACTCAAAAAGGGAGTACTCATCTTGAGTTGAATTAATCAAGTGCATGTTTTAACTTTAAAAATATGAATAAATATAAATAAAAAAATGCCCAATTTTACTAACTAAAACAAAAATAAACAAATAACTTCATATAATGCTTCAAAAAGAGTAGTTTTTTTCTTAAAATGTCACTTAGAACGCAAACTTTAATACTTGATATGTCTTCTAGTCTTCTTGGAATAGAATTAACCAAATTTTGGGTTACTTCGTGCGGAATTTTAGACCATTATTCGTGTAGAGCATACATTGACTCATCGCTGTTTCTTATTGGCTTTGTTCTAAACTTTCTGTCTAAATTTTCTATGGGCTTAATATCCGGGGATTGAGGAGGAGTTTCTATCCATTTTGGGGTATAATATAAAAGCTATAACTTTGCATTCTACACTGTGAGCTTCGGGTCGTTGACCAGTGTGAATCAAAAGTTACCAGCAATTAGCATATTTTGGGCGCTGGACTAGAGGTGGCTTTTAAAAATATATATATATTTTTTATGGTCCTCCATCACGAGGTCGTCGTGATAGATATCTTTCCAAAATAGACAGTTATTTTTTTCATAACATGAATTTATTTGGAGTGAGCACTCACTTATTAAAGATAGAAGTCAGTACTATTTTTATTTCTAGTTCCTAAGTCTAAATTTTAAAAAATTTGTTAATTTATAATTTTATTAAAGATAATATAATCTATAAAAAATATAAGTTGATTAAAAAAATTATGTTTCATTTTGATTCAAAATTTGATTTTAAAAAAAATCAAGGTTGTGCACACACTTTCTGAGTCAACTGTATGTACCTATCAGCTGACTACCGAAACGATTTTTACTAATGCTTTTCTCGGCATGAATAGATAAAGTGATAAAAACAAGTGTAAACTAAATTGCACAGTAGGTCGAAATGGTGCCGAAATGCACAAAATACATTTCTCACAAAGCCTGTAATATGATAACAACATTAAATAATTTGTAAGCCATTTTGGGTTGTTTTATGATAAAATGGCAATCACCATGTTACTTAATATTCACATGGAAATTAACAAAAATTTTACACTAAAAAAATCACAAAAAAGTCACCCTATATGCGAGTATTTTAAGAAAATAAGTCTACAAGCAAATTAAAGAGTTCCAATTCGTAAACAAATAAAAATAAAGAAAAAAAAAAAACTAAAAAAATATTAGAATAAAAGCAACAATTTATGAATTAAAAATTAAGTTTGCGTTGACGTTCTATTTATTAATTGCTTATTGTCCATTTTTTTTGCTTCTGTCTGCCCTCTTTCTTGTCCTTCACAACTAAATATGTATAAGAAAATATTAATTTTTATTTGTAAAAATAAAAAAATAAATACAAGGAGAAGTAACCGAGTGAAATAAAATGACTGAAAAGATGAAGATGATGAAGAAAGTGTGCCAATATTTTTTTTATTTACTTATTTTTAATTCTTAAATAATCTTTTATTTGCTGTTAAAAATAAATAAATGTTCTACATTATTGTTTAGACTAATTATACAAATAGAAACAGATGAGCGAAAAATTAAAAGTATTTAATAGGAAGAGAATGAAAGTCATTAAAAAAATTAAGTTTGCATCATGTATTTTTTAGCTGCATAAAAACTATCGCTAGCGATATCTATAACTATGGTTCGACAGCTTGAGAATGTCAAAATGTGTTGACAGTGCTGTTCAGTAATGTTTGGCAAGTCATCATAAATCGTTTAAAGCCAGTACAGCCTTTTCAAATTGAGTAAATTCATTAAAAAATGTTTGCGAAGTTCATAGAAGACGCCAAAATGTCGATTCGTCGTTCTCAAATTGTTGGCCTTTGACTGCATGGAAAATTCTACGAAAGAATCTTGGCTTATGTGTCTATAAAATACAGCTCGCGCAAGAGTTGAAGCCGCATTTTCGCTGATTATGTTCATTTTAAACTGAACGAAGATAAAAATTTTTATCAAAAAATTTTGTTTAGTGGTGTAGCTAATTTCTGGTTAAATGGTTACGTCAATAAACAAAATTGCCGAATTTGAAGCGAAGACAATCCTCAAGCCGTTAACGAAGTACCATTACATTCATTAAAAGTGGCGGTTTGGTGCGGTTTATACGCCGGGAACATCACCGACCCTATTTTCTTTCGAAATGAGCAAGGAGCTGGCGTTAATGACAAAATGTTTGTTTTTAAAAATTAATCAACTAAACGTCAACGAAATTTGGTTCCAACAAGAGGCTTAACCTTTTAGTCCAATTTTCTAAGACTTTGTTGATGATTTGTGGTTCTATCCAACGAATGTCTACGACAAAGGTGTAAATCGTTTCCGGATTATTTCCATAACATCCCTCTGGAAAAAGTCAAAGTCTAAAAGAATCAAATCCCAGCCCCGAGACTGTCAATTGATATCGCCGAGATGGGTGAACTTAGTACGCAAAAGATAGATTGTTTGATGAGCAGCGTTACACTATCCTGCTGAAACCAAAGTTTATCCAATTTTATATCTCCAATTTCAGACCATAAAAAGTCCCTAATTATTGCAGAATTTTGGAAAAAAAAAAAATCAGAAAATTGCAGTCTCTGTGAATGCATTGGCTTTTCGATAATTAAGTAAGGGTTTTTTTTTAGCCACCGGGATGAAAATTTGCTTCGTCTGAACAGCTGATTTATCGGCCAAATTTGATGTCCGATTGGTGCTGCGGCAAGGCCCAAACTAAGAATCCATAGTGAAGTTGTTTACTTTCATTTGCTGAGTCAATTAGACCTGGTAAGTGAATAATTCAAAATCTTTGTGCAAAATTCTAATAATGGTGATAAGTCAAATGCCGAGTTGTTAAGATCGATGGCGCAAAGCGCGGTAGTATAATACTGACTAATAGTTTATATTTCGGACAGAAAACATCTATAAGGGTCAAAAAATATACGATTTTAAAATATACTTGTATTTGGGCCACCCAGTATAGTCAAATCTGCTGATGCAAATGCACCACAGACTCCATCATCATTTCCTTAGGTGTTTCGTCTGGCCTTCAAATAAAAAAGTTTAACACAGCACGAAATTTATTTGTTCTACATACATACATCAATACATACATACATATATTTCAAAAAGAAGTTCTTTCAACCAATTCGAATGGTAATAAACCTATAGATGGATTTTTTTAAATTTGGTAGCCATCTTGCAACTTGAGTTTTTATTTGTTTTACAGTTTTGGTGCTCCTTTGTGATCTTGTGAAGTAAAACTCACTTCCCCTTGCATTTACATTTTCTTTATATATATTTGGAAATGAAGTACATATTTCATTTTCTTTTTGTAACTACGTATGGATACCCACGAAACCAAATGTTCCGTTTTCGTAAAGAATTCGTAACGACTGTTCGAAAGAATCTTCCGATTTCGGAACCGAAATATTACCGAAATCGTAACGATTTTTATATGAAAGTGTTGACACGACTTCATTACGATATATAGTTACGAAATTGTAAGGAAATGTAGGTACGAAATCGCATCGACTTATAGGTACAAAATCGCAACATGTTTTCTGTCGGTACCTCCTTATAAGCTGGGACTTCCTTCTGTGAAAGTTAAGAAAATATAATGATTAGGTATTTTTTTTAAAGAGAAGTACCACTCAGGCAGTTAATGCCTACATAAACTGTGGTACTTCCTTTGGAAAGAGATAGTAGTAGATAAGACAGATGGTTAGTGATAGTAAAGCTTCGATTCTGGCAACACTGCAATTGCACGTTATGATTATTTTTAGAACAGTATTGCAGCGGCTCTGGTGTTATTTAGGCGAATTAGTTCGAAGCTAGCATAGCCAATTTATAATTATTTTACTTCGCCGGCGATTTAGTGCTATGTGGTAATACCGGCGAAGGAGGGCGCTGTAATATGCATTATTATGAAGAAAAATTAATACATATCAGAAAAATTGATGTTGCCACGGCTGAGATTTGAACTCGTAACCATTGCTTAGTAGTAAACGTGCTAACCACTTAAGCTACAGCACCCTCAATTATGGCAATACTTTGCCATAATCAATTCAATTTCAATTGTCCATCTTGCATGTATTTATTAAATTTTTTCGTATTTACTATAATTTTTTTCTGTATGATACAATTTTGGTTTTTATTTTCTTACATATAAATAAAAGTTGTATATATTTTTTTTATTTGTTCAGACAAACAACCGTAATGTCATAACGAATTCCTTACGACGAGTCTGATTTCATACAAACTACCGAAATGTCTTAACGAATTCGAAGTCTGATTTTAGACAAACTACCAAAATGTATTAACGAATTCATTACGAGAAGTCTGACTTCAGAAAAAATCGAAACATTTGGTTTGGTGGGTATGTACATAGTACATAGTACATATGTATATGTATGTAGCTTCAATTAAAACCTTTGTTGAAAAAGTCAAACCAAATTTTTAAATTTTTTTTTAAATTATCCACATTTTTTACAATAATAAAAACAATTTTTATTAACAATTAAAATCGGCACCTTAACATTGTAACGAAAAGTAATCAAAAATATTTAAAACCATATAAAAAAAATAACACAACAAAAGAATATTTAAATACAAAAAGTTTAAAAAGTCCATCCAATTGTGATTTTTAGCATAAAAAAAATTAATAATATTTTAACAATTAATTAAAATTTTGATAAAGAATTAATTCTTTAAACAAGGGACCAGATGCCATATTCTGTAATTCTCGTAGCTAAATCTATCGCTAAAATTCTAAAAATGCACAAACAAATTATGAGTGTTGCTGTAAAAATACTCGTAATTTATTGGTGCATTTTTAGAATTTTAGCGATAGATTTAGCTAAGAGAATTACAGAATATGGCACCAGTTCATTAGATTGACTAATTAATTCGTCATTTTATTAGCATTGATTTATAAATAATGCTACTTAAATGTTTGTCATTCTCATTATTTTCAATATTGGTAATGGTATTTAATGAAACACTTTCATGAATTATGTATAAAAATGAACTCATTATTTTTTATCTGCAGATTAATTGATTTCACAGCACTGCCATTAACGGCCGCATTACAAAAACAAAATATTTGTTTTGCAATAATTTAATTTTTATACCCTTCACCACAGGTGGAAAGGGTATATATAAGTTTGTCATTCCGTGTGTAATTTCTACAATATTCATTTCCGACCCCATAAAGTATATATATTCTGGATCCTTATAGATAGAGAAGTTGATTAAGCGATGTCCGCCTGTCCGTCTGTCCGTCTGTCCGTGTTAGTGTGGTAATGTCATTTGCCAAGGCACCAGAAGAGATACAAAAAATTTAAGCACACCAATCTGTCAGGCATAGTTTCGAAAATTTTGGTATTGCAATTCAGCAACATCGGATCATTCCTTTGGAGGCTACGGGCCAAAAACCACGCCCACCTATATTTTTTTACGTTTTTTTTTAATTTTTTCGGCTTTAATGATTCTGTTTTGCCTTTTTTTGTCAAATAAATATTAGACTGCGACAGGTAGATCGCAAGGAGTGCATACAGATCTCGGGGGATCAATAACCCCCTGCGAGGGGCGATTTTTGTTTGTTTTTAGATTGGTAGGGTTTTTCTGCTTTGATCTGTATTAGAGACCTTAATAGAAAGCAATACGCATAGAGGTAGCCAATGGATCCACAGGGTACCCACTGACAAATATGAGCAGTTAAAAGGACCCCCCATGTGTCAATATGATGAAATTTTTTTTATTTTTACAAAAAATTTTTACACACAATTTTCGAAAAATTAAAACAAAAATTTCAATATTTCCTTGAAAATTAAAATCATGACTGTAACATAACATAAATTTAATATTAAGAATATACATATGTATGTATGTATGTGTGTATATAGAGTAACATATTTTTTTAAATGCGTTTGATTTTTAAATAGATGATATCTCTGTTTTACAACCTAAGTGCATAAAACTCATAGACATCATCAGAATACCGACTACAAACTGTCAAAAATGAAACGTTGTGGCTGTCGTTAACTTAGGCTAATTTCTATTTTATTCAACAAAAGAAAATGTCACAAAATTGCAAATTAAAAATTCATATGCAAAAAAAAAGTTTTGTAGGAAATATTTATAATTTTTTGAAAAAGTTTTTTAATTTTATAAAAGCAAAATAAGTATTTCTACAACAATGTCAGAGTTTACGATGTAGCTGTCGGGTTCAATATCATTAAGTAGCTGACAACACGGCGACAATTGTAGGAAACGGAATTTGTTTTTTTTATTTGTCTTCTATTTTTTTAAATATGAATTCATACGAATTTATTTAAGTAAAGAGTCTACAATATGGATAATGCTGTACATGTCTGTATAAATCAAATCACCGTGGTGAAGGGTATAGAAGATTCGGCACGGCCGAATATAGCACTTTTACTTCTTTTTTTAAATGTTAATCTTGATTATCTGCTGCCCTATTTTTAGTACTTTTTAATAAAATTTGTCAGTTTTTCTGACTAAAATGGATAAAAATTTGTTTATTTTATACCCAAGGTTATATAGGAGCTTCTTCCGGAAAATCCAGTCGACCTGCACCTTTGCACAGGAGAATCCACTCATAGAGTATTTTTGGTCTCCACCAGTATCAGTCTTGGGTATTTTTGTTGGTACTGCATCACGTCAAAAAAGGATTGTAAATCCTCACTTGTGAGTTTTAATTTGTTTCTCCACCAGGTTCTTTCATCCAAAAAGGAGTATTTTTTGTCACTTTAAATCTTGTAATTTTCAAGTTATTATTTGGTCTCCACCATGTTCTTTCATCCACTTTTTAAAAAATATTTATCTTCTTGCCAAGTTGTGGTTCTTAAATCTTGTTGGGTATTACTTTATAATTCTTTTTTTATACTTCCAATAATTTGTTTTTCGTTCGTTTAACTTTTTTTTTTAACATTTTCACAGTTCCACATAAAACAGATAGTACAACTTAATACGTATTTACAATTAAAAGTTGTGGTCAATTGAAAAACCTCCAAAAACTGTAATTCAATACAGTTAGTCGAAGCAGACCATTAGCCAATGCGAATGTGAGCAAAACTCTGGTGGTGAGTTAAACAGAATCAGGATTAAGCGCCCTTAAAAAATAAAAACAACGACGCCAGAGTTGTTTATCAAACCACAGGTGCTTTGCGACTCGTAACTCACTTAAACAATTGTTTTTCAACAATTATAATCAGAGTACGAAAGTAAACAAAACGGCTTTCGATTTGTTTTATTCTATGTAGTGCATAAAAAACAAAACAAAACAGAAGCAATGAAAATGATTTTGCCATTTCCTTTTGCATTGCTTTTGGTCGTAGTCACAAACTGAACATTCATTTAAACGTAATCAGGTAGAAAGGAAACCAATGAGAACAAAATAAAAACCTTTTACAAAAGTTTGCCAAACGATTTGGTCATTATGGTAGACAATATGTCAAAGCGATATATAACTTTTATTTTTAGAAGATATTGAAAAAAAGCTTGTAAGATTTTTTTAATTTTATTATTGCTTATTTGGACTAGAACAGTATAAGAATAAAATGAAGAAAAAAGAGCTGCAATGAGGGAACAGAATACCCTCTGTGTACATAACCCTTAAAATCCCTTAAAAACCGAAAACTTAAACTTTAATAATTTAAGCAATTATTTAAATAACGAGCCGTTTAATAAAATATACAAACAACGAAACTTTTATTTTTTATTCATTATCGGTAGAACCAATGCAAAAACTGGGTGGAGCCTGAAATGATTTAATTATTTTCCATTTCTGTATGCAATTTATAACGCACAGCCCACCATTATTTGAAAAATAATGAAAAAATAAATAAATAAATCAATTCAAGTGGTGGTTAAATAATTTGTCAAAGCGCAAAATAAAATTAACAAAAAAAAATCTTAATTAATTCAAAGTAATAGCTATAAATTGAAATAAACACAATTGTATTTATTAAGTGATCTTCAGAAAATTATTACCGAATTTCAATTATTTATGAAACATAAATAAACAATTTATTTGACTATGAAATGTTTAAAAAATAATTTTATGACCTGAGGCATTTGAGAATGTTAAGTGGAAGTTATCGATAATTTCAATTAAAGTTTCAAAGCAATTTGCTTATTGATTCTCTTAATAATGACACTATTAATAAAAAAAATTTGGTGAATGTCGTTAACGCGATTCAATGGAATTTTTATTAAAATGTAATTGTTTAAAGAAATTTCAAATCGATATATGTACATATCTATTTACATACATATTTATGTATGTACATATATAAAAAAGCTAGCAATAGCAGCCTACGTGAGTGGATACATCTTTCTAAAATTATTACAGCCAAACCAAGGCGAATTCATATCAGGTGGAGTCGATAGCCCAGCTCTCGTTTTTTTGCTAATGTCTTGTCAAAAATACATTGTTTCATATCTGCTAATCTAATGTCAAAGTTGTTGTTTTGTTGTAGTTGTTGTCCTACTGCTCACACCTGGTATGAATTCGCCTAGAGCCAAACCTAAACAAGCACGTTGAGCGCAAAATAACTGTTAAAAATTCTCATGTACATATAAAATGTATAAAGCAAACCTAAATAGCGCGGTGTCAACGCTATGTAATTAAAAAAATCCAATTTTGACAGAGTGTTAGGTAGTGAAATGTTGTAAGAGTGATGACATTTTAGCTAGTTTCTGCTATATATATCTAGCGATCTTATCTCTATTTTGCGTTTAAATTTATTAAAAAAAATACAATTACTGTTTTTTTACAGAGCGTTGCGCTCTTTTATAGGTTTGTTCAAAGCTAAACGCTTAACAGCTACACCCTTGCGCGCTTGTTGTCTATTAGAGTTTTAGTAGCTGCAAGGCGAATTCCTACCAGTATGGCAACAACTACAGCAAAACAACAACTTTGACTTTCTACTAGCAGCTATAAAACAATGTATTTTTGACAAGACATTTGCAAAAAATGGCAGCAAAAATAATCAGCCAGATGTGAATTCACCTTGATTAGCTGTGTATAATGAGTTTTAAATTTTAAATAAACATATAGCACGCATATATACAGTAAATGTTTGTAAACATTTTGTCGTAATTTTATCATTATGATTGTTGACAGCATCGGAACAGTCGTAGACCTGTAGGTCTGTAAATTCCAGCAACAAAAAAATGCATGTAGGTGTTTTTTCTGTTGTATTTGTTGTCGCGGCGACGCCAACTTTTATATATACGCTTTGCTCCAAACCTCTCGATTTTAAACGAATTTATCATTTTTATATTTTGTGATATTCCCTTCTGTTAACAAAATAAAACTGTCACATACAAAAATAGAAATAAGCCTAAGGTGGCTACAGCCACAACGGTGGTCGTGAAGCCATGATGGCGTCAAAATAATCGTCTTCATATAAACGTGTGTACCTGCTATCGTCTATGTGACTAATGCATGACTGCTAGGTTTTAATTGCGGCCAGATTATAATTGCTCTTTCCACGACCTGCCATCAGTATAATTATTCAGCTTTAAGTACTTCTATTATATCCAAGCAAATTATTGGGCTTCGTGCCTACGTTGCCACCATTCTGACCATTGCTTGATTGTGTATCTTTCCATGGTTCAAATTAAGTTGGTCTGAAATTGAGAAATGTCAAATTAAATGCAAAAAAAACTTGACGTTTAGGACTGGGTCATATTCAACATCGGCCCTTAAAATTTAACCACCCGATATAAAGAGGTGGCATTTTTGGCTGAATAAGGACATCATTGCAAAAGTAAGGTTGTCTTTGTGAGAAAAAACTAATTTAAATTTCTCATGGCGAGATCGATACATTTAAATTATTGCATTTGGCAATTTCCAACCCGTTAATCGTTATCCTAAGATTTTACTGTGCTTTTCGAAAAAATTTAATTTCACACTAGTTCTTGAAATATAAAATGAAGTCCATCTGATGGTACTAGGACCGAAATTTCTTCCTTCGAGTTTTTGAATCCTTAATTCTCACATTCTTAATTACTTTCTGAATCTTCTCCGCTGGTTTCGGCACTGGTTAATTATTCTGAATGAGGGACCGTTCGAATGGCTGATTTACACACAGCTGTCCCAAAGAAATTCAGCACAGAAAATACGTCTGAGATCACTAAGCAAGATCTCCAGGAAAAAAATCTTTGTTAACCAGTGTTTTTTATTTAAAAATTTATTTATTTCGTTGGCATATCGAAAGTATACAACAAATATAAAATGGGCCTCAATATACTGCCTTGGCGCCTACAAGCTGAGGTGAGCTTAAAAAGTCTTCTTTTAGTATGAGCTTTCGATAAGTTATAGAAGTTATTGGACAAATTTAGTTTAAATTTTTGTATAAAGCCATACTTTATCAGACTCTGAAGACACGTCAATGAAAAGAGCAGATCAGTATTTTTCTTCAAAGGCCTTTTTGTTTTCTTCTAAATTCGAATTATGTTTTAGAATACGTCCTTTCTAAATTGGAATTAGGTTTAGCTTAGTTATTAATATCCTCTCAAACAGCTTTAACATGTTTGACGAAAGGCTTGTGTGTCTGTACTGCGCAACTCAATTAGCATCCTGTTGGCGGATTTTATCAAAGCCAAGGGTATTCTTGGGGTTTAATGTCACGCAACTCAAATTGTATGCAAAATAAATAGTTCGACTTATAAAATTTCAAATATTCAATATTAAAAAATAGCAAAGCACCGCGCAATAATGTTTACCCAACAAAGTTTGGTTTGATACGACATTAGTATTAACTAAAAAAACGAATGCTGGGAGAACACAAATAACAAAATATAACTTTCATTGCTAACCAAAGGTTGGCTAAAGCAACATCAAATATAAGGAGGTAAATATTAAACAAGAGAGAAACTTCAGGTAGTAGTAGGTAGACTTCGTTCTACAGTTTTTCTCGTATTCCTATATCTGAGTTTGGTTGGTTAAAAAGATGATGCTTACAATTAAAAACTACCCAAAGTAGTAGTAGATACGAAGAGTGCTGATGACGGACGTAGCTGTCTAGAAAATGCATTCCATCCTGCTGGTGTCTAAAATAAAATTTTTCCTATTTTTCTTTAATATTAATCACCTAATTTGTAATTTAAATTATTCTTTGTTAGAGGAAATAAAACGAACTTAAGCTTGACTTCAAATTTGTTCGGTATGTAAAATATATAGTTTGACTAATAAATTTTCTAATATTCAGTACTAAAATATTTTCTATATTTTTTTTTAATTTTTCTTGCGCATAGTGGGTGAAGGATCTGAAGATAATTCTAGAGATGCTTCATTTTTTTATAATTTCTCTTGAAATACCCTAGATCTCTCCAAAATCAATAACGTTAGGTAATTTTTGTCGATCAGTCGGACAATAAGTTAATTGTCTACTCAAAATCATTTTCTTACCTACATATTTATGAAATTGCATCGAACAAAATACGTCCTTTAAGTAATTAGTCGTGATCCTCGATTAAGAAAAGACTACAAAAAATATTTCATAACTGATTCATATTTAATCCAAAATTTTTTAAAATTATATCATACCGTCACACAGAGGGATTTTTTGTGCAATAAGTAGTTTTTTCGACACATCAAATTTAAAAATGTAATGATACAGTTTTGTAGAAAATTGATTCAGTATGAAGAATCCATAAATTGTATGCCAAAAAAAAGTTCATTTGAATTTGAAATAACGAAGTAAAGTCACATGTATATTTTGGTCCAAAATATTGAAAACTGTTTACGCACTTCTATAGCGTTTGTACGTAAGATAATTTTATTGCTCTGATTCAAATAGTGATTTTTTTCAAATATATCCTTTTCTGCGTATTTAAAAAAAAAATATAAAGTTCGCTCATATGGTTTAAAAGATATGATAGAATAAAATTTGCTCTATAACGTGCCGTCATTACAAACTTCCTTGGAAGAAAAAAAGGTTGCTCGGTCATGCTCGGTGCTCCCGCTATAATAAAATGAAAGGTAAGACTCCATACTATCAATTAAAAAAAAATTTAAATAATTATTAATCTTTTATAAAATCATAAAATTTGTCTCCAAATACATGAAATTTTTAATTTTAAAAAATTGCAAAATTAAATTATAATTTGTGAAAAAAGCAAATAGAGAAGTGAAAAGGGTATTATTAAAATGAGTTTATTTTCTGTATTATATAGTGAACTGATTTACGAATTCACTAATTGCAATGAATAATCTTAAATTAGTTTCAAGCAAAGCTATTGATGGTGAAGCACCAAAATGAGCATTTCCTCCTTACATGCTCGCATAAAATTTATGGAGTGCATACTTCACATTGCCTACAACAAACCATTTGAAAGATGGCCGGCGCTCAAGGACGAACACAAAAGTCTAAAACTAGAAAATAAACTTCGAATTCGGAAGGCCTTAAAGGAACAGATGGGTATACGAGTGGATGCAGTTCAACAAGGAACTGGGTCTACTAACGATGGAAATACGTCCAGGCGTTTCTTTTCTAACCCCGCACTTGTTGCCGATGTGACTGGTGTAGTGGAGCAACTAATTAATCGATTTCGCATTATACTGCAAATAATAACTTGTGGCAAAAAAGTTAATTCCTTTTTTTTTAAACTTTTTTAAACTTAAAACTTTTTGTTGAAAAATATAGTTGGTAACAGTACAGAAAATACTGATACACGGAAAGGATATCATGGATGCGGCAATACTTCCTATTGGAATGCTTTCTGAAGAAGCCACACATAAAGATTATTATAGATTAAGATTCTCCAGAAAGTGTGATAGAGTTGCAACAAATACAAATTTTTTTAATCGACTTCTAGTATCCTCATATCCTTTTATAAGTAGTATTAGCTGTCAACCCCGTTAACAGGTTCTGGAACTTGATGAAATGATAGATGATGAATAAAAGTCTATATTTAAATGCATGTATTGAAATTTATTTATAAAATAATTAGTTTTGGTAAAGAAACAAAAAGTTGTGGGAAAAATAATAATTTGGGTTATATGGGCGGTGGGTAGTGGGCGTAGCCAATTTTGATGAAACTTTATTTTATTCTTAATTGAGGTAATAAAAGGCTCCATGCCAAATTTCAAAAACTTTGGGTCAAAAATAAATTTTGAGTTCTATGAGCGGTGGGTAGTGGGCGTGGCAAATTTTGATCAAACTTTATGTTATTCTTAATTGAGGTAATAAAAGGCTTTGTGCCAAATTTCAAAACCTTTGGACCAAAAATAAATTTTGGATTCTACGGGCGGTGGGTAGTGGGCGGGGCCAATTTTGATGAAACTTTATATTTTTCTTAATTGAGCTAACCAAAGCTCAGAGCAAAATTTCAACATTATACGGGCACTCCTTATATTTTTTGCCAAACACTGTGTGAACAAATCCCACTGTGCGTCATACCGTTGTCTTTTTAGTAAAAAAAAGAAATGCTAAATAAACCATGAAATTTAATTGTTTTTTAATGAAATAAATTTCTAAATGTCTACGAACTTGTCGTAGAAATCCTAGACGTACTTTTGTAAAATATGTATACGTTTATTCATCCGTTGTCCAGAAATTTCAGCAGCCACTTTTTCCTTTTGTTTTACGTTTTCTAATAAATTTCTGAAAAATTACACTCGTACGAAATTAATGCCAAAAGTATAAATTAAATTTTCACTGAAGAAATATTAGCATAAATTTAAAATTTCTCTGTGTTTATTATTTTTTGTTATTTATAGCAGATTAAGAGTAAAATAAAATTTTATGTTAAAAGTAAAATATTATTTTTAGTTTATGACGATGATCATGCTGAAAATATTGCTGATGATGAAGACAATGATGTGAAACCACTTGTTGTGTTGTTGCTGCATTTGTGTGTCTGAATTTTATAATTAATAAATCATATTTTTTCTTGTTGAATATTTAGCATGTGTAAATTATTAGCTTTTGTATTTGTAGCACATGTATGTACTTCGTTTATATTTATGAGGGGTTTTGGTTTTCATCACAGGTTTATTATTTGGAAAATGTACTCTACATCACCTACAACCTGAACATTATATACTGTATCAATATAATTTTTCAAAGCGTAAATTTTGGAATCATACTTTTCAATGAATACTTCTTTCGTCTACATTATTTGGAAGCAGCCTGCAGTATTGCCAGACTAAAGTACTCCGCCTCTAAAACTCTAAAAAACATGCTTAATATATGTATGTATGTCGATTTTTGTTGGCCTCAATGAAAAAAGTTTCCTGTTTTTACAAGTGAATTTAATAGTGTGGAAATCTCTATAATTTTACAAAGTCTTTTCTTGGTTTCGGTGATGTTTTTTAATGCAAAAAAAGTCACTTTTAAAATGGGGTTTTGTTAACAACACAGATGGCTTGGCTTTGGTGGAATTAAAACCTACAACCCAAGTCGACTATACATCAGTCCACGGAGGCACCCCTTCTTATAAATTTTTAGTGGAATAGTCGACTGGTAATGACGATGAGTAAAATTAAAATGTAAAATTGAAAGCAGGGCAATTATCAAGAGACCAGTTGTACCCACACACGTTGTGTGCGTACTGACAATATTTTTTTTGAATTTTACTTTGACTGTAATTCACACCAAGTTTTAAACCTTTTAGAGTACTTTATATAAAGGTAACCATCCCTGGATAAAATTCTAAAATTTATGTAAAATAATAAAAATTATTGTAAAGCTCTGTAAAGGTGTTTAAAATATTTTAATAACAATGTAATTCCAAAAAGTAAAAATACAAATCAATTATAAATTTTATTAAATTGCCTATTTGGCGGTAAGTAATTCATATTTTATCATTATGCATTTTCAAACAGCGTCATCAGTTGCGCAACCGTGTTTAAAATATCCCATTTCAAAAATAAAAGGTGTCTTTTTAAAGTATTTTCATATTTTTCATTATGTTTTTTAAATTACCGCCATCTGTTGCGAAACCGTGTTTAAAACATCCAACTTTTAAACCGGAAATTGCAGTACCTTTAAACCGGAAATTGGGTACTATTTACTGCTTTTTCTCCACTTACTTTTGGAAAGAGACATTTTTGCGGAAAGAAGGTATCCTATATTGGAATCAGGATGCTAAAGTACCTCCTCACAAAATCCTGTTAAAATTCATCCAGTAGTTTTTATGTGAAGCTAATACAGACTGACATGCAGGAAATGATGGTGAAATATTTTGAAATAATTTTCAGAAATTTTCACCAAAATTAATTTTTGAGTCAGAAGATTATAATTTTTTTTTTTAACAGGGCCACCGAAAAAGAGTAATTTTAAGATTTTCCGATGTAGTAGGCTTGAAAAATTTATTTTACTTATTTTTGTATACCTTATCAATTCTTTGAAAATATTGTATTCCTGATTAAAAATCTGAATTTATGCTATAATTAATCTAAATTTGTGGTTTATAAATAAGGCAGAGTGTTTCTAAATTTCTTACTACCCCAAAAAAACCTTCAACTTAATGATTAATTTAAAATGCTCTTCTAACAAAACATAAAAAATATGAAAATTTTAATAACAGATTTAATTTTGTTTGTTTGTTCGCTTAAATTATTTCTTATTAATTATTTTTGGCCTTTTGTCTTTATGTTCTTCGACAGCAAGAAAAAAAAAACACTTTATCCAAATTAATGCTTTTGGAGTAGAATAATAAATTCCCTTATTCTTAAAAGTCTGCTCAGCTCAGCTCTACTTGAACTTGTACTTTGGATAAAGATTTTAATGGACCCTAGACTATTAAAAAGATGAATGTCACATTCAAGCTTTTGGGTTTAATATGTTTTTTTATTATTGTTTCTTTTTTCTTTTTTCTGTCTTTAAATCTTCATTTGTACTTGATTCTAAAATGAGAACATAGTGAAAAGAAAAAAAAAAAAATACAATGTTACTTTTGCAAAACTGAGTAAAACGTACACAAATCATCAAAACCATCAGAGTAAACGGCGCATTTACCTAAATTGGAATTTCCGGTAAAATAAAATTAAAAGAAAACGGCCAACCAACATTTATGTACCGGAGTACGAGTCTACATGTTTGTATATGACCGCGAGTTTATTAAATAAAAAAAAAACTGTAATGAAAAAAGAAATAACCGTAGCAATCAACAATAAAAAAGTCGTATAATGAAATAATTTAAATTATAAAGAATGAATATGTGAAAAGGCACATACTCGTTTATAATCTCAATTATAATAAGAGTAGCAATAAAACAAATGGAACAGTGGCTAGCAAAATAGTGCAAATTACCGCGTATAAAATAAATTCTAGTAATCAAATCCGGACGCATGATGATACTGATATTTTTTTTTTTTTCAAAAAAGACAGAGCCATTACTTTAATTCATACATACATATGTATAAGCAAGGAAAGTTTAAATATACATAAAATAGCATAAATATGCTCAATTACACGAGATAAAACATAAATTAATTTTATGGTTGTAATTTATGTAACTATTCCTCGGTGCGCTTAGGTACCCCCATTGTCAAAAAATAAAATATACACTTGCAAGTAAAAGTATGGTCAAGCTTTAACCCGAAAACACATCTGCTAGATAATGATATACATACATATTGGGTGTCCTCATGAGTGTATGAGCAAGTGTTCATACTCGAACGTAAATTAGCTTACTGAACACATACCTACTCACACCATACTATTAGTGAGCAAACCTCTGTTCGTACCATAAACGCAATGAACTGACCGAGTAAAACGAATTTTCTATACCAAGGCGAACCTATATAAGGTGGCATCGCTGCCACAGCAAATACAACAGCAAAAAATATCCAGAAGCTTTTTGTTGTTGGTTAAATGTACGGCAGATGCCAAAAACACTAATGAAAATATCATTTTTGGTAGTATTTTTAATCTTGAAATATTTTTGGAAATAATAACAATATTGTTTTCTTTTTTTTTCAAGTTAAAAAAATAAACAAATTTTTGACAACTAACTGCCACAAACAAAGTATGGCAAAGCTGCCACCGAGTTAAATGAATTCGCCTTGTTCTATACTAGTGGGCACCATTTTTACTCGTCACATATTCGAAACACTCAGTGTGTTTTGCTTAGTTTTTGTTTTGGACTTTTAGAAAAGGCTTAGTACGTTTTGCTAGCACCATCGGTTTTTTATTTTTTGTATTTCTTAAGAATGTTGTTAAAAAAATCTGTGTTTTTGTTTGTACACTCAAACTGTGCTCGTGTTTCACTCAACGCTTACAACTGCTTGAACTCGCCAAAGTTCATTCTTATTATCTTCAACATTTACTCATACTTATTCAAACTTGCTTGTGGAAACTCTTCTAGCTCATCGCATTTAGCTAGTTGGTCTTCGCTGTTTATTATTGTCCACTCATCGTTAATTATGTGCAATGAACAAACATGAATTCAATTAATTATTAGGAGCTCGTGTTTTGTGTTCTTTTTTTTTTGAGTTACTTGTAATTATGTCTCTTACAGGTCTCTAGATACACGATAAGAATTTTTCACTTTGTATTTCATTTTATTTTTCACTATTCCAATCCAGCTAGTTTTTTGTTACATTATGCATATTAATTAGTTATTTGAAGAAAAAAAAAAAAAAAAAAATTCAAGGTTCTATTCGATCTAGCCTGCGGTTCTCTAGACTATGCATATTAATATCGGGATTACTTATGCAAAACTTCAAAAGTCTACCTGCTATAGTTTTTGAGATACACGATAATAATTTGTTTACTTTGGAGGTACCACTATTCCAATCCAGTATGTGATTCGCTACTCTATGTATGTATATTTATATGGGGGTTACTGGTGCTATAGTTCTCTAGCTACACGGTAATAACTTTTTACGTTGTATGGTAGGTACCACGCCCAATATTCCAACCCAGCCAATTTTTTGTTATATTATGCATATTGAAAAAAATTAAAGGTTTTATCTATTACAGGTCCCAAGTAATATAATGATAAATATTTACTTTGTATTGGGAGTGCCACGCCCACCTGAAATATTAAAACTTATACACCCTATTGTACCCATCGCCTATCTGGTAACAAACTGTGAAAATTCACTGGTGTAGGCAGCAATAGCTTTCCGAGGAACAAACATGGTGCTTAATAGATGTACATTGAGAATAGATAAGTGTTATTTACAGGAGTAAATTCATAATTTTTTTCAAGTATTCAAACTGAAAAACTATTTTGGAAACATTTGGATTCATCTTATCGCTCACTCGAATATAGGTTCCAAAGTAAGAACAGGTTTTACTACCCGTCTTATTTGATTCCATTCAGTTCACCAAAAAAATTTACTATTTATAATTTGAAAAATAAAAAAAAATTCTAAAGTAAACTTTAAAAATAGTAGTCCCATAATATTGAGTAGTGGGTACCGAATATCGAGTATTTGATTAAAAATAGTTACTAGACACTTTTTGGGTGGTGTTTTTTGGAAATAACAAGCTGTTCCCACCACTTCGTAGGCGTCCAGATACTATTTTTTCGATTTTGTTTTGAAAGTAATCAACAACAAATTTTAATTCAGACCTGCATTCCTCGCTTTAGCTGTGATGATATTTAGCTTTTGTTGTATATATTGCTGATTGTGTGACAGTAAACAGATGTAATCAGCACAGCCAATGTCTGTAAGTCTTTCAGCCATGCTTACTGTGATCCCATGCATAGGATTCACAGATTGACTCATAACAACATCGAACACTATATTGAATAGTATGGGGATAGGACTCAGTCTTGTCTCACACCTGTTTTAACGCTTAAGTTTTCGCTAACTTGACCTTCTTGGAGCACTGAGCAAGTTGCATCCATTTACAAATATTCCACGAGTCTGATTATTTTATCAGGAATTCCTTTACACTGCATCGCCTTCCATATGGCGGAGTGGTGGAGTGAGTCAAATGCTCGTTGAAAATCTATAAATATCTAATACAAATTCGAAATTTTACTTTAACATTTCTTTAATTACTTCAACTTAGAGAGAATATTATAATGAACTTAAGCCTAACTTCAAAAATTCATTTGTATGTTAATAAACAGTTCGACTAATAAATTTAAAATAATCAATAATAATATTTTTTTAAAAGGATTGCAAAATGGCTATCAAATAAAGCAATATTTGGGAAAACCTTAGAAATATGTAAAAACTAGTTCATCAAGCGAAAAGCTTAGACAACTTCGCAGCAATATGACAAATGAAAGAGTCATTCGACTACGATGTGTCTTCACATAGCGATACAACAAGTAGCAGTTTTAGAACATGGCTGGCAGAACCCTATTAAACCCTAAAAAACAGCACATCGGACTTAATCACCCATCCAGCGATTAAAGTCGAAACCAAAGCCACCAAGATACTCAGGTTCTGATTATACCAGAGATCGAAGGTTCTCTTATTCCAGTTTTAGACCCCAGCAAATCTTGGCGACTGATGCTTCCATATACCCCGGCAGCATTGGTAACGATCCCTTCTCGTGCAACATTCTCGATATATGTGAAAATAATGAGCAAATTAAAAAAAAGGTGTGTGATTAAGTGATGGAACAGAATCTTAACGCAACTTCAGGCAAAAACGTTGTCAAATAAACAAGGCCCATAATTAGTTGACAGCGGTAACTTCACATACTCTCCCATTTTATGATTTTTGATTTTCTTTCAATGAAATTTTATGAAAGTATGATAACATTTTTGAGATTGAGTGTGTAAAAGACATAAGAATGAGTGTTTGAAAATCAGAACATAAGAAAAATCGCTGCCATTCGCGGCAATTCCTCTAATATTTGGCCAATAGAAGCAATACCCTCCTTTTCAGTCGAATGTAACCACGATTATTTTGGATGTTGTGGAGCAGCGGAGGTGGATACGTTTCAAGTTTCTTTAAATACTTTACTGCATATTTCACTTTCTGTGAATGGTGTTTAGATCTTTGTGAATATTCGTTTCCTTTATATACCAGAGCAACTGTGGTCATTACAGGCCATCCAGATATTACTTACATTATTATTTAAATCTGGCTCGTACTTCTTTTTATCGCTATTCCAGTACTGTAACTGCAACGTTTTGAAGATTTACACTTGCTAAGACCTTGAGATTTTGATAGCTTGAGATGATGACAAGGAAGGGGTGAGTATATTGCAGGAAACGTTGGAGATAGGAAATGATGACATCATAAGAAGCTCACCAACTAAGCAGCAAAAAGATGGCTGTAATTGTGGAGTGGTTGCTTTAGAAAATGCTCATAGGATTACGCAAATGTTCAACGAGGATAAATCATTTGATGAAATTGAAAGAGAGTTATCAAAATACAAACCTAGTCCAGAACAATTGCAAAAGAAAAGAAGAGAGTTTACAAAAGCACTTATGGAGGACGAAGAGTGGAAAGAAGCTATTGCTGAAGGTGGAATTTTACATGATACTATACAGCAGCTCATTTCTGAAGATAGTAAGAAAGAGGAGGCACAATCTACCATAAGTTCGATTCTTCAAAATTTTATTACAACGTGTGCAAGACGTTTGGGCTTAAGTAATTAATCTATAAAATCTATGTCCCTACAAATAGGAAGTTTGACGATTGATTCTCCAGCGCCAATGTCTGGAGTGACTGACTATCCATTTAGGAGTATTGTAAAGAAACTTGGTGCAAGTTTGCTAGTCTCAGAAATGATTGCAAGCAGAGCTATGATCATGCAAACTCGCCAGAGCATGCAAAAAGCAAAAGTCGATGAACTAACCGCTGTACAACTTGCTGGTTGTGAGCCTGATGTTATGGCGGAAGCTGTAAAGTTAAATGAGGGTATGGGTGCAAAAATCATAGATATAAATTTTGGTTGTCCAGCTAAAAAAGTTGTAAACGGTTACGCAGGGTCAGCACTTATGCGTGATGAAAAAAAAGCTGCTGAGATAATAGAAGCTGTAGTCAAGGCAGTGAGTGTGCCAGTTACAGTAAAAATGCGTACTGGATGGAATGACGAAAATCGTAATGCTCCGAGCTTGGCAAAGATTGCAGAAGATTTGGGAGCAAAGATGATTACTGTACATGGAAGGACAAGGGCACAGCTTTATAATTGGAAATTCGTTAGAAATGTTAAAGAGCAGGTAAAAATTCCATTTATAGTAAATGGAGATATTAAGAGTTTGAATGATGTTCAAAGTGCACTTAAAGAATCTGGAGCAGATGGAGTAATGATAGGTCGTGGTGCTTACGGCAAACCTTGGCTGATTAATCAAGCAATAAACTTTTTGAGTGGAAATAAAGTTTCTGAGCCAACAGCCTCAGAGAGATTAAGCATAATACTGAAGCATTATGACAGTATTCTTGAGTACTATGGAAGCGATACAGGAATTACATAGCGTTACATTGGTTTGTGGATTGACTTGTTCGGTATATGTATACAATCTAAGCTGGACTGCTTCAACTTCGTTTGTGTTGCCTTTGATTCTTTAAGTAAGGCGACGATCGCGATGTATTTTTGCGAATAAGGGGTCATAAGTCATGCTTAGCAGCTGGGTAAAGCGATATGTGAGTACCTTTATTCTCCAGCTCTTCAAATATTTTTCTAAATTGAGTATGTGGTTTTATAAATATCGTAATTCTACTTGAAGAATATTGTGAATGTTTAAAAAAGCTGTGTGATTTATGGACTAGGTCGCTAGTTGGCATATCCGAAGTACACAACAAGTATAAAATGGGTCGCAATAACTACCTTGCGGAACTTTGACTTCAATTGGTTGGCAACATATTGGTTTGCGGATTGACTTGTTCGGTATATGTTGACAATCTAAGCTGAGGATAGAGTTTCTGTCAATAAACCAGTTCAGTTGGACTGCTTTAACTTCGTTTGTGTTACCTTTGATTCTAAAAGTACGGCGCCGATCGCAATGTTTTGTTGCGAATAAGGGGGCATAAGTCATGCTTAGCAGTAGTGTGAACGATATGTGAGTACCTTTATTCTTCAGATTTTCAAACATTTTTCTAAATTGAGTATGTGGTTTTGTAAATATCGTAATTCTACTTGAGGAGTTTCGTGAATGCTTCAAAAAGCTGTGTGGTTAGCAAATATCATTTGTAGACTCGGTTGATAGTTGGCATGTCCGAAGTACACAGTAAGTATAAAATGGGTCCAAATAACTACCTTGCAGAACTTCTACTTCAATAGGTAAAGGTAAACTTTCTTTCAGTATTAAATTTCGATTAGTTAAATAACTTTCTAGCAGCTTTTAGACGTTTTGAGGGCAAGTTCAGCATAAACTTATATATTAAGCCTTGTCGATTGCTTGAGAAATATCAATAAAAAGCGCAATACAACTGCTGAAGTGGAATTGATGGTTCCGAATACAATATTTCCCACAGAATAGAAGGTTTCTGTGATAACTATGATTAACGAAGAGATCAGGAAAAGACCATACAAAAGCATACGGGTATGTTCTGTAATCCGAAACCGAGTGAAATTAAATCCGAATGAAATTTTAAATTGTCATAACTTTTAAATCTTACAACATTTTGATATTATTTTTTATACATTTGATTAAAGACCATTCACATAACTTCCTTGATTGCTAATGTTTTAAAATTTCGGTTTCGGATTACAGAACATACCCGATAATCACATAGAAATATAAGGCTTTTAACGAACATGCCAAAGCTCTTTAACAAGTTTTTGAATCCAATTTTAAGCGGACAAAATAAAATAGATTCTATCTCACGACCACTTTCTACGACTATGTTATAAGATATGCCCTAGTTTTGTTTCATCCTTTAAAGGTAGTTTGCGTAGACCTCCAATTTGTGTGCTTAACCAAATGGGGTACACCATTATAGAGTCATATGTCATGTAACTTCTTTCATTTTGGATTTATTTAACGAAACACAGAGCAGTGTTCTCCAGTCCTAATTTGCAGTTTTGTTCTT
The DNA here is from genome assembly GCA_949628195.1 of Phasia obesa. Taxonomy (NCBI): domain Eukaryota; kingdom Metazoa; phylum Arthropoda; class Insecta; order Diptera; family Tachinidae; genus Phasia; species Phasia obesa. Next base: position 79,222,010 of record OX451215.1, read on the forward strand.
TAATTAACAACCTTGTTTTTAAGAAATCGACAGTAAAATATAATATTTTTTACAACATATTGTTTTATAAATTAAAGAGCTTTTAAAAAAAGCGCAGAGTTTTTCTTTTAGCCACCTACTTTTGTCACACACTGTTTTAAAAACGAATTTGTTTTTTGTTTTCTGAAAGATTTAAAAACTTACAATGCTTTTGGATAAAAAAGATCTTGAAAAAAGCATAAAATAATTCAACTAAAGACTATTGCGGATATTTTGAATGTCACCACATTATTGTCTAAGCGTCGTACGCACACCAACCATCATTGTCTTTGCCTTTAAGTCATTTAAAAAAATTATTTTTAAATTATTTTGAATTTACTCCAATTTTGCTGTTGAGTATTTTATAAATTTATTAAAATGGAAATATTGTAAAAATACAACAACAACAACTTTTTTTATGATTTATTCAAATTTTAATTTCTCATAAAAATATTTGATGCCATTAATTGATTTATAACAAAATAGTTGTTCGTTGTAAACGAAACGCACGAATTCAATGTAAGTCGTCTATAAATTTTGATTATGTATTTGTAAATTTTATATTAATTTTTTTTTTCAATTCGAAAGTTCTAATTTTTTAATGTCGTGATATTAAGTTTTGAATTGAATTGATTTAAACACCAAGAAAGCCCCTGATTGCCTCGTGTAGCTCGCATAATTATTCTTTTTATTTTTAACGCCATTTTACGCCTTGAGTATTTTCCTCCAGATTGGAAAGTTTCGTTAATAACTATGATTCCTAAACCAGAAAAGAACCACACAAAAGTAGATTAATACAGGCCTATAAGTCTTTTATCAAATATGTGAAAGCTGTTTGAGAGGATGTTAATATAACTAAGCTCAACCCCATTTTAGGCGACAAATCATCAATTCGGCTTCAGAAAGGGACATAGCACGGTCGAACAAACTCACAGGTTAGTCAATGCAGTTAAGAAGATCTTTGAAGAAAGAAAATACTGCTCTGCGCTTTTTATCGACGTTTCTCAAGCATTCGATAAGGCCTAACACACAAGTTAAAAATGAATTTGCCCGCAAACTTATATAAGCTGTTGGATAGTTATTTAACCGATCGAAAATTTATTGTGGAAGAAGGAAATTTTGTAAGCTCACCTGAGCCAATTGAAGCCGCAGTTCCCCAAGGTAGTATATTGGGGCCCATTTTATATTTGTTGTATACTTCAGATATGCCGTGTCCATACGTCGACTTTTGCTGACGACACGGCATATTTAAGCGTTCACGAAAGTCCCGAAGTAGCATCACGATATTTACAAGACCACGTATTAAATTTAGAACAATGGTTGAAGAAATAGAGAATAAAGGTGAATGAACAAAAATGTACTCACATAACTTTCACACCGCGTAGGGATTCGTGCTCCCCTATTCGCATAAATAATCAAACGATACCACAGATTTCAGACGTGAAATATCTCGACATACATCTTGACCGGCGCCTTACATGGAAACGCCACATAGAAACAAAGTTAACACAAGTTGAAAGCAGTCCAACTAAACTGGCTTTTTCGCAGAAATTCTACTCTCGCCTTAGATTGCAAACTTTTATTGTACAAGTCATTTCTAAAACCAATTTGGTGTTATGGCATTTAATTATGGGGCACTGCCTCAGCTAGCAATGTGGAAAAAATTCAAAGGCGCCAAAATAAGATACTACGGATGATCACAGTTGCTGCCTGATTTATAAAAAAACATTAACATCCACAAAGATCTAAACATACCAGCAGTTAAAGCAGAAATAGCGAAATATTCAGTAACGTATTTGAAGAAGCTGGAAATACATCCAAACCCCCTGGCCCGAAACTTACTAAATGAACGTGGTTATATTCATCTAAGAAGGAGGGACATTGCTTCTCTCGTCCGAACATCAGAGGAATGACCCGCAAATGATAGCAGCAACCCTGAACATGCAATTTTTGGTCTAGCACTGGCTGGACGTAACAAGTATATTTATTTTTTATTTTAGATTTAAGATATGAGTAATTTTTTGTAGTTCAAATTTATTGAAGATGCAATAAATAAATATGAAAAAAATAAGTTTTGAAAAATTTCGAATTGTTTATTTAAAATGACCTAATTTCTGAATTAAATAACAATTAAACTTTTAAAAAGAACAATTGTATTTCAAACAAATCTCTTAGTGAATTTAATTAAAAAATAAGTAAAGCAATTAGGAGTGCCATGCCGAATATTGTATACCCTTCAACCCATAGTAATGTTAAATACTCCCTTACTCTGTTACATTTCCCAATTTCACAATAATATACATTCGGTTTTTACTTTTATGATTTTCAACTTCATTCTTCAGACCTAAGACTTAATTGCGCAATTAGAGAATTTACGGACTTAATTGAGCTCAATTTACCATACGTGAACTCAATTATTAAATTGAGCATTTAGTAGACAATTGCGTCACAAATTGAATAAAATACGAAATGCAACCCTGTTGTATGTTTACTGAGTAGTGTAGTCAGTGAGAAAAATTGAGTTCACTGCATGGCACAAATTGTCGCATACAAAAATAGAAATTATCCTAAGTTAGCTTCAGCCATAGCGGTTTTCGTGTAGCCATGTAGCTTTGATGGAGTCAAAATAATCGTTTTCAAATAAACATGTGCATTTTAGTTTTAACAGCTTGTAGTTAGTAGCCTGCTGTCATCTATGTGTTTAATGCATAATATAAATATTTGGTTGTTTCGTCGGAAAGCTATAACTGCCTACACCAGTAAACCGATCTTTCTGAAATTTTCACAGTTTGTAACTAGATATACGGTTGATAAAATATGGTACTTATTTTTTGATAAACGACGTGGGCTTGGCAAATATTTATATTAGTTTAGCTTGGTAACAGTAATAGGTAGAGCCTTAAAATTTTGCACCCTTAACCTCTACATTAAAACATACATAGTTTAAAGAAATAAAAACTGGATTGGAATAGTGGGCGTGGTACCTCCCGTACAAAGGGAAAAATGTTATCCTGTATCTAGAGCGTTAGTAGCACCTTGGAATTTCGCATCAGTAACCACCATATTAACGTAAGGCTGAATTTGAATAGTGTCCGCATACAAAGTGAAAAATTATTATCGTGTTTCTGGCAAACTACAATAGATAGAGCCTTGAAGCTTTGCAGGGGCAACTGCTATGCTAAGTCGCATAGTCTACTAAAATACAGAATTAATTGGCAGAGTAGGCGTGGTACCTTATATACAAAGAGAAAAATTATTATCCTGTATCTGGGGAACTGCAATAGGTAGCGCCTTGGAATTTCGCACCAGTAACCCCCATATAAACGTACATAGTCAAGCTAAACACAGGCTTAATTGTAATAGTGGGCGTGGTACCTCCCATACAAATTGAAAAATTATTATCATGTTCCAGGCGAACTACAATAGATAAAGCCTTGAAACTTTGCACGAGTAACACCTATGCTAATGCGCAAAGAGTTCCAAAATACAAACTGTATTGGGGCAGTGGGCGTGATACCTCCTATACAAAGTGAAAAACTTGTATTGTGTATCAGGAGAACTACAATAGGTCTTGAAACTTTTCACAAGTATCCCTCAGAGTAATGTGCATAATCTAGCAAATACAGACTGGATTGGGACAGTGGGCGTGGTACCTCCCATATAAAGTGAAATATTATTATTGTTTACCTAGAGAACTACAATAGTTAGAGTCTTGAAACTATGCACAAGTAACCCTCCATTTCCTAGCAAAATACGGACTGGACTGGGATAGTGTTAGTGTTAGTGGTACCTCCCAAAAAAAGCTAAAAATTATTATCGTGTTAATACTTATAGTCTAGGAAAAAAACAGATTGGATGAAAACAGAAGGCGTCGAACCTCTCATATAGACTAAAACATTTTCGTTTTAGGTTGGCCATACTCTTCTTCCAAGTGTTTATTGGATTTTTTGTGGATTGGTGTAGCGATGCGCACTGGGTATAGCTATTAATATTAGGTTAGATTGCACGGGTCGCCGGCTCCGTGTAGAGGGAAAACCGACTCACTTGTGTTCCTTTAGTCCCGTTGTGACACAGGAAGATACCTGCTGATCCACACTTTAGGTTTGGTGCAAAAACCATCCAGAAAGCCGGATAAATGAATTTATCCTGTTAATATCGCAACCCGATAAGTCTGCAAGGTCTTGTAGTAACGGGCTGCCAAGCAGCGCCGCCCTTTCCGTAGATAGTGTCGGACAGTGTTAGAGGAGGTGCTTCACCGTCTCTTCTTCCTCCTCGTCCTGACAAATTCTGCAGAAGTCATTATACGGCAGATTTAATCTCCTAGCATGTGCACCTATAGTGCAGTGCCATGTCAGTACAGCCACTAGTGTGCCAATTTGTCCTCGAGGGGATCTCAGTAGGGTTGTAGTACGTTTGCAATCATACTGGTGGGCTCGTGCGACCATCTGGTTTGCGCTGCCTCCAGTAGTTCCTGCTGGAAATTATCTTTACAGCAATTTAGCGGAACGCCAACTAGTTAATCTATCTCCTGGTCCCTAAGGTAGGTTCCAGATCTATTCAGTTCGTCCGCAGTTTCATTTCCGGGCATTCCCGCATGCCCTGGCACCCAAAAGAGTTCCAGGTTGGAATGTCTCGCCATCTCATCTAGAGATGTCCGGAATTCACGAACCAAACTGGACGTTGTATAAACGTCCAATAAGAAGTGTATCGCAGCTTTGCTATCGGTACGAAACTGGATATCCTCACCATATACCTTTTCATACCTAAGCCAGTTTGCCGCTCTTTTTATGGCATAAATTTCAGCCTGAACAGTACTGCATTGGTTTTGCAGCCTAAACCTCATCCTTATTTGAAAATGAGGAATGAAGACGCCTCCCCCACTCCATTTTCCGATTTAGATCCGTCTGTATAGACCTCAAGCACGTCTTCTTGATGACGATCATGTGTCATCCTATATGACGTGCCTGAAGTTGATACTCCGAACCTTCTGGTCGGCATGGCTAAGGGTGCACAATAGTCAATATTTTCCGGGATAGTCGATATGCGCACATATCCCAAAATAGTCGCATGGGCGAAACTCTTCGATTTCCATGCCCCAGCTGCACTAAGCCTTATTGCCGAGTTCAAGGCTAGCTGTTTGGCCATTAGATCGGCTGGTAGCCAGCGCAACATTGTTAACAGAGCCTTTGATGGCGTCGTGCGTATGGCACTCGTGATCATCAAGGCTGAAGTGCGTAGTACTTTGTTTACTATGCTACTGTATGTAGGCCTACCTAATGCAGGCCACATTAGTATCACTGTATTGAAGAGCCAGTAGGCATTTCCGGGGCTACATAATTAATAAGAACTGTGAAAATCAATATGCCCCCTCATATATGTTTTAAACAAAAGATACCTTATTTTTGAAATAATTTAAAAATTATTTTGCATAATAACACACTTCATTAATGAGTTATAAACTTCTTCTTTTGAATATCAAACCACCGTTAAAAGAGAAGTAGAGCAATTTGACTTAAACATCAGCAAAAACTTATTGTGAAATATTAAGTTGCCAACACTTTTCCAAATTTGCAGCGAATTATTAAATTATTGAATATTGATTTCTTTATACGTTTCAATAGACTGTTAGACAAGCTAAATACTAGTCATTGTAGAGCTTGAAAAGTGATTTTGTTTATTAGAAAGTTACACGTTGTTAACAATTTATTAAGTATAACAGTTGAATAGACAAGTTTTATATGGTTTGTGCCAAGAAGACAAAAACTTAAATAAATTAAAAAATTAAATCAAACATTGCTTTAAGTCACGCACATATTTCTCATATTGTTAGAGTCAAAAAGATTTCAAAAAGTAACTCAGAAAAACCTCCCACCAACACCATGCCGAATTTGGTTATAGTTTAAACGGAAGGGAAAATACTAATTACACCGCACCTGACTTAAATGAAGAAAGAATAACAAAAAAAAAAAAATAGGATTTTCCCACTATTAGAAGTTACCATTATGACAGGAAATAATAATAAACCATAAACAGTTTTAATACAGGTCTTCTGCCACAAGCCGCTAATTATAACTATTTCCATGCTCGGCAGAGAATTTTTTCACAACCTCGAAAATGGTGTTCAATATTAGAAATAAAAAATAAATTGTTTTAAAAATAGATAAAAAAATTAACATTCACAGCTATTTTAATTATACGCACAACACATTGCCACAACACAATGCACACACAGACTTTACAACTGTCAACAAATATTAGTTTAAATAATGTTACTATTTCCGTCTTGAAGCACCTGTGTGCCATATCCGTTTTGACAGTTGGTTATTCCAACACAAAAACAACAAGTAAAATCCAACTCAACCCATTTGGTCGTACATATTTCTCAATAGCATTTAAACACCCACCACCTAGTGACCTCTACTAAGAATTCAACTATCCCAGCCAAGCCAAGCCAAGTCAAGCCAACCAACCATAGTCTCCAACTGCCTGGCCTGGCCGACCGTTGATTGTTCACACATAAACTTGCAAATAGAATTACAAAGAAAATAAAAAAAATATATAAAATTTAAACTTACAAAATCATAATCAAAACAAACCAAACCAAACCAACTGTATTAAAACAATATGTAGTCGTTTATTGGGAAATTATACACACGACTATGTTTACTTTAATGGCTGTATGTCTGTCTGTCTGTTTTTTATGTCCACTTGTCTGTTTCGTTGGCTGTTCATATTTTCATTTGCCCAGAGCTCTGCGTTTGTTATGTTTGTGGTGGAGAGCAATTATTTTGTGTATTGGAAAATTATTTGCTTCCGTTATTGGGAAAATTTTAATATGCTTTTTATGTTTACAAAAATAATTTTTTATGTTGTCCAGCGAAGAACAACTTATGGCACAAATAATTCTTGAGTTATCGAAATTTATTTAATTATATGAATTTTTATTTTTTTAAAGTTTTATTTCAACTAATTTAAAATGATTTAATTAATTATTTAGCTTAAGTTTTTTATTATAAAGAGATAACGAAAAATTAGACACCAGCAGAATGTAATGCATTTTCTGGATCGCTACATCCGTCATCAGCATTCTTCGTATCTATCTACAAGGTAGTTTTCAATTAATTTTCTATTTAAACAAACACATGAAAGAAATCGGATATTAAATTAAACTACAGAATATAAAATCATATTTCTAAATACTTCTGAAATCAATATTTTCTAACAAAATTATTAATAATGTAGAGGGGATACCGCTTCTTTAATGGGTGCCTTTCGACCCCCTTCCATCCTAATGATTATTATTGTTACGTGCTACCAGCAGCCTTTTCTCTTGACTTTACTGAATTCAGACTGTCGGCTGGTACTGTCTCATCACGGAGTCTCTAATAATTGCTAGCATTTGTCTAAGGCTTAGATCTTCCATGGCATTCACACTTAACACGTATGTACGTATAGTCGTAAGCCTTATGCTAATCAGTGCTGGAAATTTTCTTTGCGGTCTCAGCTTAATCCAGGAACACTTTTGGAATCTTGTCTAGATGATACTTGAAGTTCCATGAACTGTCAATAATGCAGTGATCCAGCTTAAGGTACTTCTATAATATCTAAGCACCTTACTGACCTTTCTGCCAACCTGATCTTTGAGTTACATTCGAGCCTGTCTACATGTAGTGGCCTTCCTGCACCTTTTCAGGTTTAATAAGTTCATCCATTGTAGGACCTTCGCTGGGTTTTGGTCCACTGAAATTCAATTGTTAGTTGGTCTGCTGCTTCATTCCCAGCTCTGACTATGTGGCCTTTTACCCACATTTTGAACGGTTTGCTACCTATGGACCTGAACAGGGGAAAAAAGGTAAAAAAAATTGGCCCCACATCTTTGAGGGCCCATAACAAAACCTGGAGGACTTTGGGCAAAACTGGGAGACAGGGGTCTTTTTTTTGGTCTTTTATCACGTAGTCGTGTCCGTATATGGTTATTTTTTTCCGTGTTGCACTGTGTAATCGACTGGTTGTCAAGTGCCATGATAATCTTTCTTCTATGCACTCGACTTTTCAGTAGGCGAGTCAACGCATGGAGCAATTCAAGCAATTCTGCCAAACGTACACTATAGGAAACGTTCAGCTCAGCTGAGTAAACACCTGCTCCTATTCTGCCGTCCATAATAGAACCATCGGAAAAAACGCTGATGTCGTTCTCCATACACTTATTGTATATAACGCCTTCCGCAATGAGTGTCCGAAGCAGTCTTTCGTCTAGTTTTCTTCTAGTCATGCGTTCCATCGGTATTTGAGCTTCTCTAACCTCCTTACAAACTAGGGCTAGAATATGTTCTGACCAAAACACATCGCTCTTTATACGCAAAGCTGACATTGAGACCGTCGACCTAATGAATAAGTCCAAAGTTAGCAATTCGAACTTTAGCTCAATTGTCTGTGTTGGTGTTGTACGTAATGCACCACATATGGCCTTACAAGCTATTCTTGGAACTTTATCCAACTTACGCTTAATTGTACTCTGAGAGGTTTTTGGACACCAAACCACAGATGCATTTCGAACTCATTTGCGAACGATTGTTTGATGCTGGTGAAAAAGATAGTTTTCATTCGAATATTACTCCAGTAAGTAAAGGTATATTTTGACAGATCATGGCAGTCATGCTGTCATTTCTTGCTTTTGGGATTTGTAAAACAACTATTTCCGAAATTTTCGTTTAAGAAAGATTGGGCTAATATTAGTGTCTCAATCAAACGTTCACATTAGTTTATTTCATCATAACTCGAGAATACTTCATCCGAAATAAAATGGCAGAAGATTAAGGATAATTTTTTTTTTAATCATTTAAACACAATTTTTCTGCTCAACACTTTTGGAATAATTTAAAAATTAGCGGCGAAAAAATGTTGCGTTTTCAAAATTTATAAAAAAATATCAAAAGGCGAAAATGGTGGGATATAGCTACATATATACATATAATAAAACAGTAACTCATTTCCTGTCTGTCTACGTTCACATCACGTAAAAACTACTGGATGGATTTTAACAAAATTTTGTGAGGAGGTACCTTAGTATCCTGATTCAAATGAACGATACTTTTTTTCACAAAAATATCTAATTTCCAAGAGGAAGTGGAGAAAAAGCAGTGAAAGTACGCCGCATATTTTATTTTTGAAAGCGGTATATTTTAAACACAGTTACATAACAGATGGCGCTATTTTAAAATTATTACAAAATACTTACTGCCAAATAGCAAATTGAATAAAATTTGTATTTCATTTGTATTTTTACTTTGTGGAATTACATTATTATTAAAATATTTTAAACACCTTTTATTAAGCTTTACAATCATTTTTGGAATTTGATATAAATTTTAGAATTATATCCAGGGATGGGTACCTTTATATACAGTATATACGTATACGTGAAATAGTATTAAAGTAGAAATCTTTAAATTTAGTGTCGATTACTTTCAAAACAAAATCGAACAAAACATTGTCAGGACGCACACAACGTGTGTGAGCACAGCTAGTTAAAAAAACATATTTGCGTCTATTTTGGGCGGAAGAGCAGATTTACGCGTGGATAACGTTAAAAAATATTGCAAACTTATTTCCATACTAAATGCTGTGTGACACAAACTGTGCGTTTGTTAAAAAGAAGTTTTATCCGAAATGAAGCAACACCCTGGGTGCTGTTTGTGCGAAAGGCTAGCTAGTAAATATATGGTACCGACTAGAATATGGCTGCTGTGGCCGAAAGTGTGCAGCTCAATTAAAGAACATCGTCTCGTCTCAACAACTCGGCATTTCACATACTAGCATGATGAGAATTTTGCACAACGATCTCCAATCTAAACAAACAACCACTTCGTTACGGCTTTTTAGTTTGGACCTTAAAGTAGTAGTTCCAATCGGAAATCAAATTTGGCCGAAAAATATTTTTTTTCTGACAAGGCGCATATTGATCATGGCGTCTATGTCAGCAAGCAAAAATGCCGTTTCCAGAATCCAGTGCAGAATGACAATTTGGTGTCAATTTAGGGTGGTGGAACCATTGGTCCATTTTTTTTCGAAAAGGGAGAGCACTACAAAGTCATGGCTGCGTACTATGGCATAAATTGGAAGATAAGGGCTTTGATAATTTTTGGTTTTAGCAGAATGGTACTGCATTGCTCATAGCTTATCAAACAATTTATGATTTGAGCACTAGATGTGGATATTATGTTATCAGCCATTTTGACGGTATCAACTGGTAGCCTCGTAGCTGCAGTTAGACGGTTGCTTTTAACTTGTTGGATGCCTTTAAAGATTCTGTGCGAATAATCCAGAAACTATTGAACCTAAGTCTCATATCATGACAGTTGAAAGTTTCTTTTTCTATCTCACGGATGGCTCGGACTATATTAGCCTTATATGTGTGGATTGTTTCTGGCTTATTCGCATAGCAATGGTCTTTGACGGCACTCCTTAAAAAAAGTTCTAAAGGGGTCAAATCGAGTTACGAGGATCAATTACCAAACTAAGTGCGCAAAAGATTAATTGTTTGATGAGCTGCGGGACAAAGTTCACATCTGTTGTTTTGGGCCATGAAAAGTCCGTAAAATAGTGTAATTTTCTAAAAATTGGGCCAATTATGCCACCATTGCAAAACTCACACCACGACAGTCACATAGTGATTTTAGATTAGGTGGCTATTACAGAACATTTGTTCCTGTAGCCGAACGTAAAATAGATTTCCAAGCGCCTCGATCTTCTGCGCTTCTTCTCCAGTTTCTGACACCAAGTTTCGAGATGTCTTCCTCAACTTGATCTTTCCATCGAAGTTTCGGTCTTCCCCTTCTGCGTGAACCGTCACCAGGTTCGTATTCATATGACTTTCTAGCTGGAGCATCTTCATTCATTCTCACAACATGACCTAGCCAACGCAATCGTTGTAATTTGATACGTTTGACTATGTCTATGTCGGCATACAGCTCATACAGCTCATGGTTCATACGACACCGATATTCTCCGCCAACGCAGATTGGTCCATAGATTTTTCGAAGAATTTTTCTCTCAAACACTCCAAGCACAGCATCATCTGCTTTCGCAAGTACCCATGCTTCGGAACCATATAATAGCACGGGTAGTATCAGTGTCTTGTAGAGAGTTATTTTTGTCTGTCGAGAGGTGGCCTTGTTTTTAAACTGCTTACCTAGTCCAAAGTAGCATCTATTGGCCAGTATTATTCTTCTCTTTATCTCAAAACTGATGTTGTTTGTTTTGTTGATGGCGGTACCGAGGTAGATAAAATCGCTAACTACCTCAAAGTTGTAGTTTTCAACTTCCACTGTCTGCCCGAGTCTACTGGACGTCTTGTGCGTTGATACCATCAACTTGGTTTTATCGCCGTTTACTGCCAGACCCACTTTGGCAGATTCTTTTTCGATTTTTTCAAAGGTGGCAGTTACCGCTCGCAATGTTCGACCCATGATGTCTATATCGTCAGCGTAAGCGAGTAACATGTGTTGTTTAGTGTATAGCGTGCCAGTTCTATTCACATTCGCATCCCGTATAACCTTTTCTAGCAGGATATTAAAAAGGTCACACGATAGACTATCGCCTTGTCTGAAACCTCGTTTGGTACTAAATGGCTCGGAGAGGTTTTTTCCTATTTTAACTGAAGATCGCGTATCAGTTAAGGTCATCCTGCACAGCCGTATTAATTTTGTAGGGATACCAAACTCAGACATGGCTTGAAACACCTTTGAACGAATGGGGCTGTCAAAAGCAGCCTTGTAGTCGACAAATAGATGGTAGGTGTCGATCTGTTTTTCTTGGGTCTTTTCCAGGATTTGACGTAAGGTGAATATCTGGTCGGTGGTGGATTTACCAGGTCTAAAGCCACATTGATATGGCCCAATTATCTCGCCAACTTTAGATTTTAGTCTTTCACACAGTACGCTGGAAAGTATTTTGTATGCGATGGGAAGGAGACTTATTCCTCTGTAGTTGGCGCATACTGTCTTGTCTCCTTTTTTGTGCACGGGACATAATATGCTGAGGTTCCAATCATCGGGTATGCGTTCCTCTAACCAAATTGAACAAACCAGCTGATGTATACACCTCATCAGCGTGTCGCCTCCGGTCTTAAATAGTTCGGCTGGTAACCCATCGGCTCCTGCTGCCTTATTATTCTTCAGCCGAGTAACTGCTACTTTGACCTCATTTTGGCTAGGTGGTATACACTCAATACCGTCATCCGGGATTGGTTCTAGGGTATCTTCGTCACCGCTACTATCTGATACCAATAGTGTGGAAAAATGTTCCCTCCACTTCCTCAGCACACACTCAGTATCTGTCAGCAGATTACCTTCTTCATCTTTACAGGAGGATATGCTTGTACCAAAGCCATCAGTTTGTTTTTTCACTCTTTGGTAGAATTTTCGGACCTCATTCTGACTCCTGTACATCTCGATTCGCTCACACTCACGTTTTTCCATTTCTCTCTTTTTTCTGCGGAATAGGCGTTTCTCCTCTCTCCTTTTCTCCCGATACCTCTCCCTTGCATTACGTGTTGCTACTGAATGCAGGGTTGCCCTGTATGCGGCATTTTTCGCTTCAGTAGCATTACGACACTCTTGGTCGTACCATGGGTTTCTTGGGGGAGGCTTCTGATACCCAAGTACGGATTTTGCGGAGTTTTCCATAGAGTGGGCTATAATTTGCCATTGCTCTGCAATATTATCGGGACAAGGAGTGCTTTCTTGAAGCAATTGGGTCAGTTGAGTGGAGTATGCTATTGCTGTCTGTTGTGTTTGCAGCTTCCCGACGTCCAGCTTCCGCGCTGTGTCAGACCGTACGTTTCTCGCAACATTTAACCGGGTGCGAACCTTTGCGGCCACAAGGTAATGGACCGAATCAATATTTGCTCCTCGGATTGATCGTACGTCCAACACGCTGGATGAATGCCTTCCGTCTATCACAACATGATCAATCTGATTTCTGGTTGTCTGATCTGGTGACAGCCACGTTGCTTTATGTATATCGAGATGACGAAATCTGGTGCTGCTGATTACCATGTTTTTTGCCGCCGCGAAGTCTGTTAGCCTCATTCCGTTATCGGATGTTTCTTCGTGGAGGCTAAATCTTCCGACTGTTGGACCAAAGATATTCTCCCTTCCTATTTTTGCATTAAAATCTCCTAGGACAATTTTAATGTCGTGGTCGGGGCAGCGGTCATATGCTCCTTCTAGGCGCTCGTAGAATATATCTTTGGTCTGTTCGTCCTTGTCTTCAGTCGGGGCATGGGCACATATAAGACTGATGTTAAAGAACTTGGCTTTTATACGGATTGTGGCTATCCTCTCATCCACCGGAGTGAATCTGGAGACAAGGTGTTTGAGTCTCCGACTAACCACAAATCCACAGCCAAATTCATGTCTTGTGTCATGGCAACTATAGTACAATGCGTAACCCTTGGGTGTTGTTGTGACGCCTTTCCCATTCCATCGCACTTCCTGTAAAGCAGTAATATCGGCATTGTACTTTTCAAGTACGTCCGCCAGTGCGTATACTGCACCTTCTCTATATAACGTCCTGACATTCCAGGTGCAGATTCGCAGATCGTGATCCTTAAAACGTTTGCGGGGGTCGTCAACATTAGGGGTTTTTTTAAATCTTTTTCTTTGTTTTTTCATAGTAAGTTGGTTTTTATAAGGGTGGGTTACTAACCCGACGCCTCAACCCATATTTTTATCGTTCTTATGGGTGAACGCGCGGCACATTTTAGCTCACTACCTCTAAAAAGGGTATTAAAGGTAGCTACCCCAGGTGACACCACGGGGAGGTCTGTGTCCACAGTTGAGATGAAAGAGGGACCAAGATAGGTCTGGGTTCTACCAAGTTAAAACCAATCAGAGCCGTTGCTTGGTATCCAAATCCCCACATAGTGACGTCAAGGTTTTCCGATTCCCAGATATGGCAACCTTGTTTGTTGACATAGTTACCGAGAATGCATGCTAGTCAGAAACAATGCAATTTGCAAATTGTTCAAGTGTAAAGTAACTCATTTTGGTCCGCCTAGGTATAAAAGAAAAAATCTTTCACTGCCAATATAACATATTACTGGAAAAGATATACCTTATTGGACCACACTGTATATATCTGTCAACTAATGCCTTGACTCTGCCAAATCCTACACTCCTTAATGCCTTCAATGTGCTTAAAAAGGGCTATAAAGTTTTTTCTTCACGTTTTAATATTCAGTTGATTGCTAATGATTTTTACTTCATATTTATTGCGCAACCCTGTCAATTTTAAACGATAAAACCATCAACTTCAAATTCAATTATAAGTCTAACAACTTTTACCCTTGATGGATAGATATTGTTGTTTGGTAGTAAAATGGAATGAAATGTTATTTGGATATTGATGTTTGAAAGTAGTATGATGAGTTAGTTGGTTGGTTGCTTGACTGTTAACTTTAGCAACAACTGGCCATAACAAAAGCAATTATATCATTTATACGAGTTGATGCACCTTAACGAACCAAATCGAACAATCATCAATGTCCAACTATCAACTACCAACTCCACCCAACCCATTTTGTGTGTCTTCCTGAAAGTTTTCAAACGCTTTTTTCCTTAAGTGGCAATCGCCGCTTTTTAATTTGAGAATATTTTATGTCATTTTAGTAATGGTTTGTTACCTGTCGTTTTTAAAACGGGTAGCATAGAATATTTAATTGCTAAAGCTTGTATTTATTTTTATGCTTTTTATTATTTTTATATTTAATATTTAAATTCATTTTTTTATGTTTTGATAATAAAGTTTTTGTTTTGTTTTTATTTTTTTTTGCAGGTCATTGTTCTCTATCGATTTGTTTCGTTTAACTTTTCTTTCCTTTTGGTTTAAATAAATCGAAAGAAAATTAACAAAAAAAAAAAAAAATCATAATTTTGTCGTCTATATTTTTCTGCTTTTAAAACTTTTGGCTGAAAACACGCACACGCACGTAACAAAAAACAATTTAATATTAAATCCAAAACATTACGCTTCCGCCGGATATACAAAAACTTTTTTTGGGGAAAGAAGGCACAACAAACAACACACACGTCCATACGCACATTACATCCACACAAGCATATGATTACCACAGTACAACAGGCCAAGATTAAATTCAAAATTTGTTGTTGTATTTCTCAGTACAACAAGTGCACGACGCTCACTGCCAAAAATAATAAAATTAAAAGAAAAAAATTACATACGAAATAAAACTAAAAACATTACGAGTATGATTATTATGGTCTTGTGTGTGAAAAATAAAATTAATATTAAAATTGTGTAAAAGTTCATCATCTAAAGGTTGTTGGCCAATTAAGCAAGCGTGTAGTACGAATTCAACGTAGCAGATTGTTTATATTCAAAACTATAAATTACAAGTTTATGAAATAAAAAAATAAAAATACAAATAACGAGCAAAATATTCAGCAAATCCAGAAAAATATTGAATTAACATCATGTCTGTGGGTAAGTTTAAATATATTTTGTAATAATTAAATTGAAACTTTATTAAATTCCAGCTGTGCCACACAAGTTGTGTGCGCCCTTACAATATTTTGTTCGAATTTGCTTTAAAAGTCACATAAGACTCTTAGGCTTATTTTTATAACTTGCCAATAGCTAAAGTTAAGATTTTATCAGAGAGATTTTATCAAGCTAGAAGTGACTGATAAACTAAAGAGAAGAACATCTTGCCTTTAACTTTTAACATTAGATATAAGAGTTTGAAGTTGCCATGTATTGTCATCTATAAAGTTGGCGTAATTTTTAATCTATGAAGAAAAATAAATTCATATTAATTTTATTTTGCATTTGAAAAATAAAAATGGAAAACAGATCTCGTTTGTTGTATATACAATATTTTCATGTGTTTATTGAACAGATAAATATTTTGTGGTTTGTTGAAAGTGACGTTGCCACTACATTTTAAGGAACTAATTTATTTTGTCAAAAGTAGTCGGTGTTTCTTCTTGTACTACCATATTTTCAAAAAAAAAAAAATTTTTTTATTTAACAATGAAGTTGTTATAACGAAAAATAGTTATTGTTGACATTGTCGTTCACTTGAGCAAAAGTGAAATTTAACTAATACGTACTTTAAAGGCAAGTTATAATAATAGGCCTTACTGTTATAGTGATTCACGTATACGTATTTACTTTATATAAAGATACCTATCCTTTAATAAAATTCTAAAATTTACATAAAATTTACATAAAATTCTAAAAATTATTGTAAAGCTCTGTAAAAGGTGTTTAAAATATTTCAATAATACTTTAATTCCACAAAATAAAAATACAAATTTTATTCAATTGGCAATTTGTTAGTAAATAATTCATATTTTTCATATGTTTAAAACAGCGCCATCTGTTGCGCAACCGTTTTCAAAAATAAAAGATGCCTTAAAGTATGCAGTGCCATTAAATCGGTAAAAAAAATTGGCATACTTACGCTGCTTTTTCTTCACTTTCTCTGGAAATAAGATATTTTTGCGGAAAAAAGTATCCCATAATGAAATCAGGCTGCTAAGGTACCTCCTTACAAAATTTTGTTTAAAATCCATTCATTAGTTTTTAAGTGATATGAACACAGAGAAAGACAGACAAACAGGAAATGAGTTACTGTTTCATTATATGCATATCTATCGATAGATAGATAGAGTTGGCATCCCTGGTCAATATAACTAAGGAATAAAAAAGATACTTGTGTTTGCATCACCCTGTATAAATCATTTCCAATATTGATGAGCAGATGTTAACGAATATTTCTTAATATATTTATTTTACTAAAGGTACCCATACATTTGCAATATTATTGTGCAATAACTGATATTGTACTGTAAAAATGCCTATTTGTATATTATATTAGTAGGTGGCACAATATATTGAACAAAATCAATAAAAGTCTTTTAATTTATATTGCGCAAAAAGGAATATTTTGCAATATGTTGACAACATTGTACAATGGTGATTTCCCATAATTTTTTTTATTATTTAAATTATTTAATCAGTCGTAAAGTAGCTCTGGGTTGGGGAACACTTGTGCTCGTCATTGTCTTTATCGTTTAAAGTCAATCAGGCCGTCCTTGTTGCTCGGCCTTCAAGTGGTTTACGTCGCACTCACAATGGCTGATTGGCTTCCACGAATAGCTGTACTGTATTGGTGGTTGCTTTAAGCAGCCACGTGTAATCCTTTTGGTTATCGTATATAACCTAGAAATTTTAATATAAATAAGTCGGACATTGGTGGAGCACCATTTTTAAAACTCAATTTTTACTGGAGTATAACCATTAAACTCTTATTAATTTTACCTAGCTGAATTTGAATCTCACTTTTTATATGATGGTATAGGTCGCGTTGTAGAATTTGGAGGAAGCTAAGGCAATCACATGTATGTATGTATGTATGTATGTATGTATGTATGTATGTATGTATGTATGTATGTATGTATGTATGTATGTATGTATGTATGTATGTTTGTATGTGTATACATATGTGGTTTTGTTTACATTTAGATACATATATACATATGTAAATGCCAAGAAAAAGTGCGCCATTTTTGCTTAAAGCAATAAAATACTCAATATCATTGTGTAGTTTACGGATACCTTAACACAAATTTTATTTATTTTTTTTTATTCTAGCTGCATGCAGCCTGTAGCTCTCATTGTATTTCGGATCTAAAATATTTGTTTATAGTCATAAATTATTCATTCATTCATTCATAATTGTCATGTTCTTCATTGACTGAATATGTTTTGTTTAATGTATTTTAGATTTATTCATTTAAAATCGGAATGTGAACAAGAAATATTTTTAATTGTTGTAACATGTTCACTTACATCAACTATGTACATGTTTAAAATTTTTATACATACATAATTAGTTAATTATATAATATAAAAAAAAAACAAATAAAATATGCATGAAATGCATGAAAATGATTAAAAACTAAGGAACTTAAAAGAATGTCAAGTAATTAGATACTTGACATTTAAAAAAATGTAAAAGTTGTAAACTTTGGACTAAAGGTATACTTATGTATTTATAATTTGAAAATGCTGAGCCTTGCAATGCACTATGTTTAAGAACAAATTGTTGTGGTAAAAGTATGCATTCCTGTTCCCAGAGACTAAACATCCTTGCCGACTTATGAAATCATTTACTTTTTTTATCAACAATTTGGTATACATTTACGATGGAGTGCTATTAAATACTCATTAATACTATGAAAGGTAAAGGAAAGGCTGACATTTTATAAATCAATGGAAAGGAAATTTAAGCTTTTTTTCTAGTCATGTATAAGACTGTTAAAAATTGGTGGTAGGCTTTTGTTTAAATAAATATTTAACTAAATTAATTAATAATTTAAATAAATATATTTTGTTTTTCAATATATTACTTTTCGATCAGATGGTTAGAACCACTTGATATACCCCAATATATTTTTCCAGTACAAGACATTTAACTAAATTTTTATTTACACCAAAATCCACTAAGAAGCAGGGATATTAACTTCATAAAAGATATATAAAATATTATTTCAGAAGGGTGCCCCCGCAGGCCAGCAGTTCGGGGCGTTGTGGGTTTGATTCTCACCAAAGACTCTGGGTGTTTCACTACAACGAGTGTACGCTTTTGTTACTATGCTACGGTAAATTAAGTTAAAATAGAATTTGTAATTCGTAACATTTAATAAATGGATATTAATGCAGATATTGAATTTTTTAATTGGCTTCTGTGAACACCTATAGCAAGAATATGTTCGGGGAAAGTTTCAAAATGTTAACTTCAAAAATTAATTTTAACGACATTTTGAGGTAAATTTTACACCTTTTCTTACATTTAACTGTACACGTTTCTAAATGACGACTGTTTTATACTTTACAAAAACATTTTTTTTTAGTTCTAAATATTTAGTATTAGGGGAAAAATTCAAGTTATAAAAAATTCATAGTTTATTTAACAATTCTAATTTGAAAAAAAGAAAGCAAAGTAGATAAAACTAGCTTTAAAGTTAAAAACGCAAAAGTCCCACATTTATTTTTTAAAGACAAATTTCTAGAAACATAGATGTCAGTCATTCGCCCACATTAGGAGTTTAGTTCTATCTTCTTTCAGATGACTTATGGCGTTTTCTTTTCTGACAAAAATGTTCCATATATTTTACACTTATTAAATATTCGTGTTATTTTCTACAAAAAATATCAGAGTGTGAGTAAACATCATGTTCTTTTCTAAATATGTCGCACCAAAACCAGGTAAATATGCTACATTTTATACACTCAACTTTTATTAAGGGTGAGATATTGCCCTGTTTTGTAAATATTTTTTTTATTGAAAGCAAGAATTTTATTTTGAATTAAAATTTTTATGTGAATAAATATTTTATTTTATACGTCACATAGGCATAAATGTTAAATGTAAAATCAGTTTGCTTTTGTGTTCTTTTAAATCCATAAAAAGTATTACCTATTAATAAGGCAAAATATTTTATCAGAAAAGAAAACGCCATTAATTATATGAGCACAAAATATTGTGTTAAAATTTTTTTGAAATCGTAAAAAATATGTTTATTATAAACAAAAAAAAAAAAGCGTATATTTTTCATAAAAAATCTATTTTCTATAGGAAAATCTAAAAATCTAATTTTTGCTGTATTTTCTTAAATAAGCGTCTGATCGAGAAAAGGACAAAAATCCGTTATTACCTATATTTTTCATAAAAAAATATTTTTTATAGGAAAATCTTATTTTTGCTGTATTTTCTTAAATAAGCGTCTAGTAGAAAAACGGACATAAATCCGTGATCACATATATTTTTCATAAAAAATCTATTTTTATAGGAAAATCTTATATCGTCTGATCGAGAGGACAAATCCGTGATCACTTATATTTTTCATAAAACATCTATTTTTTATAGAAACATCTGATTTTTGATGTATTTTCTTAAATAAGCGTGTAAAAGTTCGAGATCAGTGATCACCTATATTTTTTATAAATAATCTCTTTTTATAGAAGAATAGTATTTTCGCTTATTTTTTTATAGGAAAATCTTATTTTGCCTGTATTTTCTTAAATAATCGTCTAATCGAAAAAAGAACAAAAATCTGTGATCACCTACATATATCAAAGAGATAGAAAATATCATAGCATTCTAGCTTAGTCTAGTTGTTATTTTTTTAAGAATCTCTCTAAATTGAGACATTATGGCTGCATGTCGTTCATTTGACAAGCACAAACCATTTATCTATGTAAAGAATCTAATAATTGTAAAAACTGTTGTTAAACGTTGCTTTAAAATTTAATTTACATGTTGTTTGCTTTTATGGTTAAACGAAGGTGTTTTAAAAACCATAAAATAGGCCTATAAATCAAAATTTATTTATGTTAAATACAACTACAACACGTTTTTCTTTGTATCCATTCCCAAGCTGCAATTTCGGCAAAAGAAAAAAGAAGAGTAAAAAACTCGTGCTTCATAAAACAGCCATACACACATACTCAATGGTTAAAAGGAGGTGAAAGAACCCCTTATAGAAGGCCTTTTTTAATAAAAATGTTTTATTAAAATTTTCGAGATAGTGTTTTTTAATTATAATATGCTACAATGGTGGAATCAGAGGTTTTTGGTGTACTCACTAAGCCCTAAAATATTTAAATTAAATTAAAAAAAATAATAATTTATAAAAAGTTTTTATAATTTTATTACACTGCACATTGGCTTAAAAACATTTTATTATTCATACAATTCGGTAGCACATGAGTTACTAAAGATATTTTTATGAAATTTCACAGTGGCGAACTAGAGGTGTTGTTGAGTGATCCGGCGGGTAAGTCCCGTAGAGCTAAGGGGGCTTGTGGGTACGCCCTTAAGGTTGGATAACTTGGTCACACAATATTTTTTAAACGTCATCAAAAGTTTATTGATAATTTAAATGTTAAATTTTTTTAGCTTTTTTGATATCGGCGTATTTTTGATAAAATTTATAATAAAACTGTTCGATTTTGCTTTAAAAGTAAGCCACACCAAACGCATTTACTTTATATAAAGTGAACCATCCCTGGATAGAATTCTTTTATATTTATATAAAATTCTAAAATGCCAAATATTATTGTAAAGGTCTGTAGAAGGTGTTTAAAATAAAATTCCATAAAATAAAAATACAAATCAAATACCAATTTTATTCAATTGGCTATTTGGCAGTAAGTAATTAATATTTTGTCATTATTTATAAACAACGACATCTGTTGCGCAACCGTGTTTAAAATATCCCGCTTGCAATTTATATTTTGTCATTATTTTAAAACGGCGCCATCTGTTGCGCAACCGTGTTTAAAATATCGTGCTTTTAAAAAAAGTTACCTTAAAATATACAGTATCTTTAAATCGGTAAAAAAAATCGGCGTACTTAAACTGTTTTTTCTGCACTTTCTCTTGGAAATAATATATTTTAGTAGAAAAAACTATCCTACATATTAATCAGGATACTAAGGTACCTCCACATAAAATTTTGTAAAATCCATCCAGTAGTTTTTACGTGCTGCAAATACAGACAGTTTTGTCTAGATACATAGCTCATTTCGTTAAAAAATTAGACGCCTATGAATTGGGTAAATGTAACAACTACCGTTTAGCTTTTTCCCTTATACAAACTAAACTGACTTCGGTATTTTTTACTTTAACTGTTTTACTTTTTTTTAAACTGTTTTAAAGACTATAACCAATGCAAACAAAAGAAAAATTGTTCATAAATTGTAACTGTTGTTGCTCCAGCCCAATCCAAACATGGCCAATTTTGCAACAAAATTTATGAATTATTGTAAATTTCCTCCGAGTGCAGAGCATCGATTAAAAATAGTAACCAAAACGAATTTGACTGCCCCGTGGTTAACACAGGCAGGGTAGCCAATTTTATAAAAAAAAACACAAATATTTGGGAATTATCTTCTCAGTTTTAAGAATTTAGGTATTAAATATAAAATATTAAAATTTTATATTTTAACAACTAATTTATAACGGATTCAACATTCTTTAGTTTTTATTAAGGCGCATGGATTTTACAAATTTACAGCACTACGCCAGCAACTACAACAATACAACAACTTTGACAATTTATTAGTTTACATTTTTTTTCAAGATTTTAGGACAACCAACCAGAGTAATAACAAAACTGTTTTGCAAAAAAAAAAAAAATGTCCATGCTTTAAGAAAGGACTTGAAGTGCTCAATAAGAATCTATCAATCAATAGCTCTACCACCTGGCAACATCAATTCGCCTTATCTTTTATCATACAAAATGCAAGAGCTAAACATAAATGGTTTACATTCTAATATAAGGTAAGTAGAAATGTGTAGCAGATGTTTTAGGAGAGACAACCACAGCCTTCTAAGAGAACTTTTTCCGAAGGAACGAAAAAGGTAAAATTAAGGCCGGGGCACATATGTTATACGTCGTCTTTTTCAACGTATATACAATAAAGTTGAAATAAAAGTACGTCTCCGTCAACGCAAACTACGATAGTTGGGCAACTTTTATCTTTTGACGTACTTTGAGAGCAGTTAAGAGCTATAAATTGGTTTCTCTTTGTTGCCCTCTCTGAAAATTAAATTTTTGTGTTGAGTGGCAGGGCTCCCAGATATTTTTCGAATTACATTCCCAATTAGAAAAATTTCATCCCCAAAATTCCCCAAAAAAATTTAAATTGTTTCCAAATTTAATTTACCGCATTAATACGTTAAGCTGTATATTTTTATTGTAATAAAATTATACAAGTTTATTGAGTTTTTACCTCACCATTTCTGGGCATGGATTAAAAGGGTTACAACAAATTTCTATAGACTGAATGAAAGAATGCCTTAGCTATCAAAGACTCCGGGTATTTTCTGAAGTCAAAGGAAAAGCTTTACATGTAGTGTTTGTTGTCTTAAACAAAAAACAAATGTTTTAAACTCGTACGCACGTCCATATGTATATTATTTTTCAACAAAGATTCTAGCAAATAGTTTTGCAATTTATTAAATATTTTATTATTTGCCGAAATAATACAAGCTTGGTAGTTGGTATACAAAGTGAGTTCTAAAGACAAGGTCATTTCTTCAGCAACTTGATATGTACAAATTTTTGCCCAAAATATCCCTAATAAATATTCCTTTTTAATGACATTTTTTTTAATTGTGATGTATGTATATATGTATGTTTAATAAAACATTGTTATTTACTGTTACGATTGTAACACACAAATTTTAGGAAATATAAGAACCACGTATTTGAATAAATGATAGTGGAACATCTGCAGATTTCAGTTCTTTCTTAAAATCGTAAGCAAGATCCATTCATCCAGGGTAAATTCAATAAACTATCTTTTGTTGCTTAAATAATTTTCGTTACGTCTTTTTTATTTTCATTATCACTCATACATACTTTAAATTTTATATAAGGAAAAATTTAAATAATAATAAAATTACAATAACACACTGTGTAATTTTTTAAGTCATGGCAAAATAACCATACGGACACCACTACGTGATAGAAGACCAAAAAAAAGACCCATGTTTCCCAGTTTTGCCCAAAGTCCTCCAGGTTTTTTTTATGGGCCCTCGAAGTCATTTTTGCAAAAAAATGATCATTTACTCAAGCTCATATTTTGCAAACCGTTTGGAATTTTGATATACACTCTGAGTCAAAGTTGTAGCTCTTGTCATAAAGAACAAAAATTTTGAATATATAAAATCAAAAAACTTCATCTTCAAGGTCAAAATCGCAATAAACTTTAAAAAATTAAATTTTTTTACCTTTTTTCCCCTGTTCAGGTCCATAGGTAGCAAACCGTTCAAAATTCAAGGAAACAATCAACTACAAAAATGAACCTAAGATCTCAATAAAAAACTCACTTACGGGAGAAGGCTTTATAGTATCTCAATGTTGAAGTAAAGCAAAAACAAATGAAATTAAAAAATTTTCGGGAAATTTTTCACTTTTGCGGCTACCTTAGCGCTACCTAAACGGTGTTAAGAATCATTCCTAGGAAGTTCATATGTTCTAGAAAGTTATTTATTGAGATCTTAGGTTCATTTTTGTAGTTGATTGTTTTCTTGAAATTTGAAGGTTTGCTACCTATGCAGGGGAAAAAAGTAAAAAAAAATTGAATTTTGTAAAGTTTTTTGCGATTTTGACCTTGAAGATGAAGTTTTTTATGTTCACAATTTTTGTTCTTTATGACAAGAGCTACAACTTTGCTTCAGAGAGTATATTAAAATTCCAAACGGTTTGCGAAAAATGAGCTTAAGTGAGTGGTCATTTTTTTGCAAAAATTACATCGAGGCCCCACATCTTTGGGGGCCCATAAAAAAAACCTGGAGGACTTTGGGCAAAACTGGGAGACAGGGGTCATTTTTGTTTTTGGTCTTTTATCACGTAGTGGTGTCCGTATATGGTTATTTTTTTCCGTGTTGCACTGTGTAATCCAAAGGTATATAAAATCAAAATAAGAATCCCAAAAAAATCCCCAAAATATTGAAATTATCCCAAACTAAATTTTTAATCCCCATTAGCAAATAAAAAACCCCGACTTGGTGCTAAATCCCCTAATCTGACAACGCTGTTGAGTGGCAGCAAAAAAAAAAAACAAAATACAACAAAATAAATAAATTAAAGTAAAATGGTGAAAAAAGCTTTTCAAGTGTTTTCTTTTCTTCTTTTCTGCCAACCTCTTGCGTTGTTACTTTGATTTCAGTTGAGTACGTTAAGGTATAACGTATGACGGATTCTAAGTGTCACGGCCTTTATGCTAAAAAGAAGGTTTAAGAAGGACTGAAGTGGGAAGGCCTTTTTAGTTTAGCTACTCTGTACATATCATATCTATTTACCACAACGATTTTTAATACACAACTGCCTACAACTACTAAAAGAGTAAATAAATATGCAGTAGGAGAGTAATAAAAAAGAAAAAAAAAATATATATTTATACAAAATACCTAAAGACTTAACATTTTTTTACTACAAGAAGATTTGCTTGTACTCTGTATTTAATTTTAAGTTGTTTTTTTTTAGTTTGTAGTTTTTGTTGTTAGTTTTACCTCCAAAAACACATTAAAACTCTGCCTTGCGAGCAGCATCAGTAACAAGAATAACACATCTGTTGAACAGATTTCATTGGAAACGATTGATTTAAGTAAAAAACGGAAGAAAAATGATGAAAATGCTTTGAAAACAACACCACCATCAGTTCATCATTTTTAAAATAACACAAACAATGTACGTCATGCAGCATGCATCAGAGATTAGTATGAGTATTTGCATTTTCTATATTTAAAAGAATGAAATTAAACGACTCCCTCCCCTCATTTGAAGTTGTTGGTTTCAATTAAAACAAAAAACTTCATTAAAAAATAAAAAAATTAAATTTCACCGTTTCTTTTTACACAAATAACTCACGTATTTTGTATTCTAATTTTATACCAGAAGTTTTACAAACTCAAGCGTAGATACAAATGTAAAGCCCAGCCAGCCCAGACAGATTGACATCCATCTGGTGGGGTATTCAACACCTCAGAAGGCAATTTTGTATGGCATGAATGTATGTATGTAAGTGTTAAAGCACGAGCGCATGTGCATGGTTGTTGTCATGCTTTTGATTAATTTTTTTTGTTTTTAAAATATTTGTTACAACAATTATTGTTGGATTTTATCCATCTTGATGGTGATTTTTCTTTGAAGCGTCTTTGTTATTTTGTGCCTAAAAATATTTTAAAGTTTCTAATTTCATTTTTTATGGAAAATTACATTGACAGCAATTTAATTTCTTCAGGTTGTACAGTTAAATGTCAACGGTTTCAATCCCTTGGGAAAATATTTTTTCTAATTGTGGTTTTTTAACGACGAAAATAAATGAAATACAATCTTAGATTTTCCTGCAGTTGTCACTAAATTTTCAAAGTAACAAAAAGTAAAAAGTCTTTGTGATACCGAATGACATGCCACTGATGAATGGAAAACATCTTTGGGAAAGACAATATTTAATTTTTTATAATTTTTTTTTAGATTGTGCTAGAACTAGGAAATTAGGTTATGGAAAGGAGGAAAGAGGGAGTAGTGTTTAGGGACATTCGATTTGAATTTTTCTACATTGAAAGTGACACGAAAGACTTCCGAAGGGAGTTCATTCTACATGCGAACCGTTCTGCTAAAAAGCAAACTATCCCTGTAACGATTCACCGGCTATTTGACCACAAATGGTTGTATTCCATTTTCGGCCGGATATAAGTGATATAAATAGTACGAAGACCGGATGGAGTGAAGTATCTTTTAAACCGTTTTAGAAAACCCAGGCACTTGAAAGCTTTTTTAGAGTCTTGAAAAATATATTTACTCCATCGAACATCACACTGGATTGCCATGCCAAGAAAGTCAAGAGCTTCCGATTCCTTAATATTTATATCACCGATATCGCCTATGCGTAAGCATGCAACATTGAGTTTTGCGGGCATTAAAACCGACCTTAGTCACACGACCCCATTCAGTAGCGAGATCTTGATTGAGCATATTATTCATGTTTTGCCTTTTCTATACCAACTCCCACTGTTTCGGTCTATTACTGAAAGATAATTAATCGTGCCGTTATCTGCGAAAGACTCGATTGGATTGAAAGTTTGACAAATAAGGTCATCTAGAAAAATAAGAAGTAGGGTAGGAGAAAGAACAGAGCCTTGTGGTACCCCTGAATTAATCTTCAACTCTTTTGATGAAAACCTATCTACAACAACTCGTGCAGTGTAATTCCTGAGAAAACTCGATATAAATCGAGAGAAGTTATTACGGACACGAAAACTTTTGACAAAAGAGCAAACGCCTTGGAAATATCTAGGGTCACAACCTTACTTTCGCTGAATTGATGTATGGAGTGTTACCATTTTTCCAAAAGGCGGCGCTCTACAGTTGACTTGCTAACCTGTAGAGCGCCGCCTACGGAAACCATAAATGTTTTCTATAATAATTAATTGGATTCGTATTAAATTGAACATCTAGCGACTATAACGCAAAATACACGATCTGGGAGATCACGTAGAATTACTCTGAAAGGCCGTGATTTGTTTGACGCAAATTCCAAAATGAGCTTCAATGTGATTCCTAATCGAGGTAGTCAACAGAAAATACCCGATAATATTAATTTTGGCATAGCAAAGGGAATTTCAAAATAAATTTTTAAAGTTGAAGCATCAATAGAATTGTTTTTACTTTACCATACGTAGTATAAGGTAAAGTATAGTAATCATGAAAAAATTCGAGGTCGGGACTTTGACGGATTTATACGTTTTGAGGTCAGCTGAATCCATTTTGACTATTTTCGCGATGATGTCTGTGGGTGGGTCGGTGGGTGGGTGTGTATGCCACTATTTTTGTGGAGTTTGTACAGGTCATACCGTTTAGCATATCAAAATGAAATTTAGTATATGCCTTTGGTTTATGGAGATGAAGAGCTGTATAAATTTTGGCCATAATCGGGAAGGGTCAAGGGGTAGTTTACCTAACACCCCAAACCGAAAATAATTAATTTTTCGATTCGAATATACTTTGAACTTTCTTTATGTAACATATGCATAAAAATATCTGTTTCCATTTGGTATGGTAAAGTTGAGTGTAGGCCACTCCAGTTTTGTTTCTATTGTTTCTCTATGGAACCCCCAAGATATTAAATAAATTAATTGAAATATAGAATATATGTATGTATGTATCTCAGTACGAATGGTTCCGAAAATATACAGTTAAAAACACCATCAGATATTGTTGTGTCTTATTGATTGCGATGTAAACCTCAAATAAGCTGTCCAACATGCAACACTGTAGATGTCGAACA
This sequence comes from Phasia obesa, assembly GCA_949628195.1. NCBI lineage: Eukaryota > Metazoa > Arthropoda > Insecta > Diptera > Tachinidae > Phasia > Phasia obesa. The sequence continues at coordinate 79,249,922 of OX451215.1, forward strand.
TCTGTTGACTGAAAAGAAAACCACTCGAAGATAGTGGATTTCCTCAACTAAGAAACAGACTAAGAAAACTGACATCCATCCCTGGAAAAATACTTGGTAGTCGTTGACGCCACTCCGCAATCGGTTTGTTTATTATGGCATGCCACAGAAAACTTTAAAAGACCTTTTATACTTAAGCCTTATTTGCGTACTTCATGTATGGGTTGGGCAAGAAATGATACAATTGTATTTATCCCGATTATAGCTTGGTTACCACTAGACAATTATGATGCAGTATTATCCCTTAGATATGTCTATAGTGATATTAAAAGGGCAATTGCTGGCTTAAACCCAGAGAAAGCCTATAGTTTGACAAAACTAATAACTAGATGCTAATGAAAATTTTACGTGTATTGGTATAAACACAAATGGGACAAACGACGAACCTCAGACAGTACGTCGACCAAAAAAATTGTTCCGTATATTCGTCGGCTATAACACAATGAGGTCGAATAAAATTTTAAGAAGAGCCAATACTTGCTAGATCTCCGTTTTTCTCTGGATATTTAATTTTTAAATTTTGAAGGCCCCAACACTATAAGGTTATATAGGCTTTCTCTGGATATTTTTAAATCTTTTGGTATAAGGATTTGTTTTATTCACTTCTTCGATAAGAGTTTCACAATTATGCATTATAAAAATACATCAAATTGTATAAATTAATTAATTTATAAAGAAATATTTGTTAACATTCAACAGCTGATAGTGTGACCATATTGCAACATAAGAAAGAACAAATTAAAAGAAAAGAAATAACAACAAAAAATACATTGACAACAAAATTATACAATTAAAAAATATTTCATTTTAATTGTATGCTATATAATCTTGAAATAAAAACTAATTTTTACTAAAATACTTTAAATATAAAAAGAAATACGAGTACTTGCACCAATTTCGTCGTCGTTCGTCGGCATAAGAAATATAAATAAATCTATCGATGAGTTCGATACTCACGACGAATTTCGTCGACGTACTGATTGTGTGCATTTCCATATACACAACTGTGTTTTATATTTTTCGAGGAATATTCGGAACGAAATACTCGTCGTTTGTTCCAGTTGTGTTTAATGCCATTCTACCTTAAGTACTTTCACCCAAACTGGAAGGTTTCTCTAATTACTATGATGCCGTAGTAAGGAAAAGACCACAAAACTATGTCAAAATTATTTGAGTAAATATTAGTTACTAGCTGTGCCCACACACGTTGTGTGCCTCCTAAAAATATTTTGTTCGATTTTGTTTTAAAAGTGATCCACACCAAATTTAATATTATAGTGCTTCACGTATACGTATATACTTTATATAAAGGTACCCATCCCTGGATAAAGTTTTAGGGCCATATTCATAAAAAATATTTTTGGTTTATAAAACGTTTATTAAACAAATTTTCTATGAAATTTCGTTTCATAAACCTTTTATAAAACAAAAATATTTTTTATGAATTTGGCCCTTAAAATTTATATAAAATTCAAAAATTTGAAAAATTTTTGTAAAGCTCTGTAAAAGGTGTTTAAAATATTTTAATATCAATGTAATTCAACAAAGTAAAAATACAAATCAAATACAAATTTTATTCAATTGGCTATTTGGAAGTATGTAATTCATATTTTGTCATTATGAATTTTAAAACAGCGCCATCTGTTGCAAAACCGTGTTTAAAATATCCCGCTTTCAAAAATAAATGGTGCATCCTTAACATATTTTTCATATTTTGTCATTGTGAATTTTAAAACAGCGCCATCTGTTACAAAACCTGGTTTAAAATATCTCGCTTTTAAAAATAAAAGGTGCCTTCTTAAAGTATTTTTCATATTTTTTCATTATGAATTTTAAAACGGCGCCATCTGTTGCATTGTTGCATTTCAACTAGTAGTTTTTAAGTGATGCGTACACAGACAGAAATTCAGACAGACAGGAAATAAGTTACTATTTTATTATATGTATAGATAAATATAAATCAACTCGGATTCCGAACACAGCACAGAACTATTGAACACGGGCACAGATTATTAAATGAAGTAAAATGGGATAGGAAAATCCAGTTTTCCGCTTTTCATGGACGTCTCTCAAGCGTTTGGCAAAGGTCAATTTTATCCACATTTCCCAATGTAGCATATTGGGACCCATTTTATACTTGTTGTACACTTCGGATATGTCAACCAGCAACCATGTCTACGACACTGCTTTTCTAAGCATTCAAGAAGGCGTCCAAGTAGCATCCATATATTTAAAGCAATATATCTTTAGCTTAGACAGCAAATGTACTAAGTCCTTTTTTTCCAAGAGAGACAAAAAATTGTCCAACCTTTTTACAGGTGTAAACGTAGTTTTCTTGTTTAGTTAATCTTGTTTACATACAAAATAACGTAAAATTCCAAAATAAATCTGTTTTAGGACGTAAAAAATTAGCTTTTTAGAATATTACAACAATGAAATTTATAGTCAAGCTTAAGTTCGTTTTTATTAATTAAATTAAAAATTAGGTGATAATATTAAAGAAAAATTGGGAAATTTTAATGCACATTTTCTAGACAGCCACGTCCGTCATCAGCACTCTGGTATCTAATCTACTTAGGTTAGTGTTTAGTTGTAAGCATAATCTATTTAACCAACCAAACCCAGATAAAGGAATACGAAAAAACTTGTATTCAGTTATCAATCGTCAGTTGGTGAGAACGAAGTCAACCACTACCTTACGCTTCCCTCTTGGAAGTAAAACAAATAAACAAAAAGTAACTTTCATTGCTAACCGAAGGTTGGCTGAAGGAAAAACAAATATAAGGTGGTAAATATTAAAGTAAAAATATTAAACAAGAGGGAAGCATCAGGTAGTAGTAGGTAGACTTCGTTCTACAGTTTTTCTCGTATTCCTATATCTGAGTTTGGTTGGTTAAAAAGATGACGCTTACATTAAACACTACCCAAAGTAGTATATTAATAGTGTTACTTCCTTTCGAAAGGGATAGAAGAAGATAAAACAGATGGTTAGAGTAATAATAGTAAAGTGTCATTTTCGCCTACACTGCTATTGTACGTTATGTTTGTTTTTAGAATAGTGATGCAACGTTTCTGATCTTATCTAGTCTTATTATTTTAAAGCCAATTAATTATAAAAGCCAATTTATAATTATTTTGCGTCGCCGGCGATTTAGTGCTATTTGATACATTTTCGCATTATTTTATGGAAGAAAAAAAAAAAAAAAAACACTGAAAGCAGTCCAAGTTAAGCAGCTTATTGGTACAAACTCTACCGTCAGTTAAGATTGCAAATATTTTCTGCACAATTCCTGATTGAACGAATATGGTGTTGATAAATTCAGTTATGGGGCACTGCTTCAGCCTCAAACTTCGAAAAAATTAAAAACGACAGTGGCTACATTCGACTACAAAGAAGAAGGGATATTGTTTTGTTTTTGTCAAAACCCAGCGTAATAAATCCAAAATTATGACATCAACCACGAAAATAAATTTTTGCCAAACACTGGATGGACCTAATTAAGTTTAATTTAGTTTCAAGAAACTACATGAAGATTTACAAAGATCTAAGCGAGCTATTGGTTGAAGCGGAAATCGCGAAACAAGCGGCAACGTATTTAAAGAAGCTTAGAACACATCCAAATCTAGTGGCTAGTGAAGTGATATGGCCTTCTGTGATCAAACACCCGAGTGATAAATTAAAATGATAATCTAAATATCTATATATACATACATATATAATAAAATAGTAACTCAATTCCTGTCAGTCTTTCTGTCAGTGTTCGCATCACGTAAAAACTACTGGATGGATTTGAACTAAATTTTGTGAGGAGGTACCATATAGGATACTTTCTTCTGCAAAAACATCTTTTTGCCAAGCGAACAAAAATGATGAAAAAGCAGTGAAAGTACGCGTTTTTTTTACCGATTTAAAGGTACTGCATACTTTAAGGCAACAGATGGCGCAGTTCTCAGTCATTTCCTGTCTGTCTTTTACAGAGCTTTACAATATTTTTTTATAATTTTATATACTTTTTAGAATTTGATCCCGGGGTGGGTACCTTTATATAAAGTAAATACATAAGAGTCTTAAAATTTGGTGTGGATTACTTTGAAATCAAAATCGAACAAAATATTGTCAGGACGCAGACAACGTTTTGGGCACAGCTAGTTGAAAATAATTTTGCATATTTAGAATGAGAATACTTATTGTTAAATATTATTAATATTGTAAGACTTATGCTTATTATTTTGTAACATAATAATTTTTTTCTTTGTGTGGAAGTTAGCACGTCCATTGGTCCAATTCTACCAATTTTCTGCTAACCTAAGCACAGTAATAAAAGGGTTAATTGTACTTTTTGAATTGACTTCCTCTTAAAGTTCTCTAGGTTCACGATAATAATTTCTCCATTTGTATGACAGGTGCCATGCCTACTGTTCCAATTAAGCCAGCCTTTTTCAAGACTACACTCATTGATGGGGGCGTTACTTGTACAAAAACTCAAAATTCGAGATATAACGATAATAATTGTTCATTTTGAAGGGAAGGTATCATGCCCGTTGTTTCATTTCGGCTAGTTTTTGGCTTAACTATGCATATTGATGAGGTGGTCGTGAACATTTCTAACACTCTATGTGCTATATTTTCCCCAGACAGACGACAATATTTTTTTACTTTATGTGGGAGGTACCATACCCAATGTTCCGATACAGTCTCTTTTTTGCTTGACTGTGCATTAGGCTGGAACGTTGGTATATGGCAGAAAATATTTTCTTGTATTACCCGCTCAAATGGTGATAAAAATTTGTCTTTTTATGTGAGAAGTTATTCTACAAATATTTATTGTGATAGAACCATACTTTGATGTGCCGCAAAAGCCATATGTTCAAGGCTTATTTTTGTCTTTAAATCTTTTATTGCTATATTTTTTATTTTATTGGTGGGTTTTTATATTTATTATTATTTTGATTTCCTTTCAACTAATCCTAAAATAATGCAAAACATAAAATTTCTTATCCATCGTCATTTACGGTTACTTGTATAATAATTCACAACTCTAGCTATGAATCAATACAAATTACAGACATACATATGTATACATATTCATAAAACAAATTTGTAAAAAAAATACAACTTACCCACGACTACTTCGCCGAAAACGCTGCACAGTGGGGCAGAATCTAAATATTTCGGAAATAATTCAGCCACTTGTAAAGGGCTAGACCGATTCATCTAAAATTTGACATGAGTATAGCAGAGGAGTATCTGAGCTTAAGTTTTGACGGTGTGCATCATCCACTTGCCAGGGTGACGCTATGTATTCTCAAAATTGGGTACCTCGCACCTGCAAATTTTTAAAGCTTGGCAATTATTAAATTTTTGTTTGATTTTCAAACATTTACCTACAAAGTGATATATTAATCTATAAATTATGTTTTAAAATGAGCGAGTTATAAGCAATTCACTCATTTAGAGAAGTATGTAATTTAGTCATACTTCCATTAGTTTAACAGTAAGCCTAAATTTTTAGGAGTACCCCTTAAACTGGGAAAGAAATCACGCGGTTCCTAGATCCTCTAGCTTATATAGTATAAGAATCGCAAACATGATAACCGAAAGCAGCGATTTTGAAAATCGAGTTTTTTCCGCTATAGCCCCTCTGTGCGCCGTAGCTATGTAACCCCTCAAAAAATTAAAGATATTTGTAAAAACCTTAAAATTGAAATCGAAAGACAATTTGTACTAACAATTTCAATGGCAACCTTAGTAGCATAAATAACAACAATTTAGGTTTTTCATACGTATTTTAAAGATTGTTATAAAATTCTGGAAATAAAATAAAAGCTCGCACTAGAAACTTATTTTTGTTGTTGTACAATAAAAAAATGTTATTGCTAGAATCGATGATAACGATGATGATGTTGCAGTGTCTTTTAATTGGAACATAAAGTATATACTTATGCAAAAAACAGCAACAATAAAAAATAAAATAATTCAACTACATAATGAGCAGCATAAAATCCACATTTCCTGTGAGGTCTCCATAAAACATGTTACACTTTTTTACTATCAAACACCCCCATGAACAATTACAAAGAGAGAGAGAGAGAGAGAGAGAGAGATAGAGAGAGAGAGAGAAAATATGCCATAGCACTAACAACGAGATCAATGTACATATTTATAACGAAAATTCTTTAAATATTATTTAAAATATACTTCTTAATTAAATAATTCAACTATTTTCTTATGAGTTGGAACCATAGATAACACATAGATGGCCAACTCTCCAAATGTCAAAAACGCGGCTACAAATGTCTTCACATATACGGGTTCGGTGTGCATTCAACACACTTAGGGGAGTAAAATTTTTATTCACATTTAGACACTATTTATTAAGCGATATTTCATTGCACTTTCCAAATAATTAAACAATTTTGAATTTTTGCACCAAAAATTATTTAACAATTTATTGTATTTTAAATTTTTTAATACTAAATAAATTTAATTTTGTTGACATTTGTTTGGTGAAATTTATTTCTACACAGTATTGTATTTTTTGGTCTTTTAGGGGATGAAAATTTTCAAATCAATATAATAAATATTTAAAATTAGTATTCAATCTAACGTTTTTCGCACACAAATATATTAGAAAAATACAAAATTCATATTTTTTTTTTAAAAAGCAAAAGAATTATTTAATTTTAACATCTAAAATTTAATGTAAAAAAATATTCTGTTTTTAGAAAATATTTTATACAACTATGTTCAGTTTATTTTTTTTTAAATTTTTTTTTAACCAACACTTATACAATTTTGCCTACCAATACATTCTTAGACTGAGGTTTTTGACGTTTCAATTAACTATCTATGTATTATCTATGGTTGGAACCATTTGTCAAGCACCTTCTAGATGTTTTTAAAACATGGGCTTTCATTTATTCAACAGTTACGAAATTTATCTTTAACATACGAAAAAAAAACATTAGAACTAGAGTAGAGAGAACTAGAGAACTATATGAAACCCCCGTTTTTTTTACTACTTTAGCAGTCCTGGAGAAGAAGAGAGGATTGCAGGGTTTCAAGATACATACATATTGCCCAGACACTGCAAGCACTAAAATATTTATAAGTTCTTATGGATTTTATTAGGGTAATAAGGGGTCATTGTTCGGTGAAAGCCAGGACCAGATTAAGAGAATTTTCCCCTCCATATTTTTGCAAAATGTTCGAGTAAAAGGAAGAGTTAGAAACTATAGGGGCAGCTCTATCTACACTAAAAAGCCGAATACTCCGCCAGATGGACGATCGATTTTATGTTAGATGATCTACGATGGATTAATGACGGATAATGAAGCCTACTTTTAAAATGGCAAATGAGGGTTCTTTTGAGTATAAAAAGTAGAATCAAAATAGACAATTAGTATCGAGTGGAGGTTTCTACAACTAATCAGCGATACCCACCTTTTGTATTTCTTAGGTAGTTAATTTTTAACGAGCAGACGTATTAAGAATTTTCAGTAATTGAAGTTCGTTCCATCGTGGCTTGCGTTCAATTATGCTCTTCACGTTCGGACCATTGCTGGCGATGTTGTTATCTTTGTATGTTAATCCCTATGGCTTTTTTAAAGCTACCAACATTATTGCATCGTGTAATAGTCTGATCTACAATATCATAAACACACGTACCTGACGTATCTCATTATTAAAGGCAGTTGCATTTGAGTTTAATTTCGGTAACTTTTTTTTAACTGCAAGGTGCAACGATGTGCTTCCATTGACTTGTAAATAATAGACCAAACTGATGCATATCAAAAAATAAATGCGGTGTCATTAGCCGTTTAATTGCTAAAGCAGAGTGAATTTGGTAAGTTTTCGAGTTACCCTCGTATCAATGAATGTATTGTTTAAGATCATCATGATAATTAATTAAAATTTATATATTTTTAAGCTTCATGTGTAGTAGTGAGCTGAAAATACGGCGATTATTATTCATCTTTTTCACTAAATTATGATTTCCACCTATTTAAAGTTTAATTCTTATCGTGAGTGAAGATGACATTCATATATGTATGTATGCTTTTGTTTGTATGTGTAAAGCAATTTACTACTTCATCAGATACACATGTTGCAGTCAGCAATACAAGTTTGTGGTTAATTGTTACGTAATTAATAAAAAAAATTAAATGATAAAATAAAACAAAACTGATTTAAAACTTGTGCGTGCTCACAAACCACAAACAAACTCATGATCTTTGTGGCCAGAAATAATTTGTTTAAAATTAAAGCGAAGCGAAAACTGTCATTTACAGTTTAATAAAATGTGATAAATCATTGAATATTAAATTTTAAATTTTATCTATTGCATCAATAAAATACAAAATATCGCCAAAATGTATAGTGGTGATACTATTAAATTCCTGAACACTGGTTTATTAAAATATATATTACCACCTATCACCGGTGCTCTTTGCTACACCCATCCACAAAAAATATAGATAACACTTGGAAGAAAAGCATGGCTAACCTTTAACTCGAAAGCTCACGGTATTCTCACGACAAAAACGTTTCAGTTTATATGCAAAGTACGGCGCCCACTATTCCCATCCAATCTGTTTTATGCTAAACTACACGGTAAGAATATTTTACTTTTTATGATAGGTACCACTTCTACTATCCTAATCTGCTCTGTATTTTGCTGGATTATGCCCATTAGTATGAGGGTTACAAAGTCTGCAAATTTTCAAGGCTGTACTTATTGTAGTTCTCTAGGTACTCGATACAAAATTTTCACTTTGTATAGAAGGTATAACTTCCACTATCCTAATCCAGTCTGCATTTTGCACATTACTCTGAATGCTACTTGTGCAAAGTTTCAAGACTTTATTTATTGTAATTCTCTAGGTACATGATAATATTTTTCACATTGTATTGAACATACAACGCCCACCATCCAAATATAGTTTGTGTTTTATTAGACTATGCACATTAGTATGAGGGTTACTCGTGCAAAGTTTCCATACTCTACCTATTGCTGATCTCCAGGTAGACGATAAGAATAGTTTACTTTGTATGGGAGGTACCACGCCCACTATACTTATCCATCCTGTGTTTTTGCTAAACTATGTGTAGTAGTATAGTAAGGGTTACTGATGCAAAATTTAAAAGATCTATTATTGTTCTCTAGCTACTTAAAAAGTGGATGTGGTGAATTTATCTTTACGTAAAAACCTAAGCTGGGCTATGATGATTGAAAAATAAAAGGCCAGGTGCAGACGTCTTAATTGATTACAAACGAACAACAGTTGATTTTATTTATATAAAAGCTAGATAGATAGATAGATAGATAGATAGATAGATAGATAGATAGATAGATAGATAGATAGATAGATAGATAGATAGAAGGGGTGTCCCAAAATATTTCTTCTTAACCTTTTGTGAGTTGTCAACAAAAAAAGACGAAAAGCTACTATGACCGGTAGAGCAGGAGCTGGTATACACTCAATTGAGCTAAACTTGTCCTGTTTGGGGGAGTACGTCTCCGTTTACCAGGCAGAATTGCTTGGGCTGCTACATGCGTTGGATCACCTGCTGGAATGTCGAGTGCACTTGACAACCAATCGGTTATAAAACGCATGAAGCAGGTGAACGTGTACTCCAAACTAGTGCTGGAATGTGTTTTAAAGTTTAACAGATGTTCCTCGGTTAACGAGGTAACATTGATAGGGGGTTAAAGGACACATTGGCACTGCTGGGAATGTAGCAGCAGATCAACTAGCAAAAAGGGGATCTGCTGAGAATTTCTGTGGACCAGAACCCAGAGTATCACTGGGAAATGGCCTAATACGAGCAAAAGTCCTACAATGGCTGAACTCACTAAACCTGAAAAGGTGGATGGAGGCTACTACATGTAGACAGGTTCGAATGGTGCTCAAAGAGCCCCTTGGCAGGAGAGCCAGCAAGGTTCTTAGATACAATAGAAGTACCTTAAGCTGGATAAATGCGTTAATGACAGTTCATGGAAACTTCAAGTATCATCTAGCCAAGATGAAATTCGAAGAAGATGATACTTGCAGACTATGCCTGGAAGACGCTGAGACGGTAGTACATATTGTGTGAGAATGTCCAGCACTGGCTAGCGTAAGACTTAGCACCACGGGCAGAAGCTTGTTAAATGAGGATGCCATGGCGGAACTAAGCCTTAGACAAATGCTAGCAATCACTAAAGACACCGTGATGAGAAAGAATGCCGATAATTCCCAGTCGACACTCTGAAATCACTAGTCTAGATTAAAGGCTGGTTGTAGCACGAGACTCAATGATAGTAAGATTGTCGCAAGTTATGTCGGTTGTCTATAGTTATTGAGGACGGAGGGGGGTCGAAAGGGGACCCATTTAGTAGTGGTCTGCTTCGTTATTCCCCCTACATTAATAATAATAATAATAATAGTGGGCTAGAATTTCATTACAATAGGCACTGTTGTAGCAGTACAGTGTAATCAGGAAACCGTCGTTCAGCTTCTTTTTGAATGTCCAACACTTCATTCTTTGAGACGCTAATTTTATAAAGCCATCCTAATAGACGACATATGTATCTGAGCTATCAACGACCAGTTTAGTAATCCTCAGGTTCCACACTTGGATTGTCATTATTATTAGAACCAGTAGAATGGCGTTTTTGTCAAAACTGAATCGCTTAATTCCGCCTCATATAGCTTGAGTGTAGAATGTTGCTTCATAAACCAGCCAAACAACAATCTGCTAATTATTTTGGATAAATACAAATTGAGTTCGCTGATTTTTATGCGCTATATGGTGAGAATTTCATCAGTTGTGAAAATAAATTTAAAGAAACTAGTTCAGTTGAGGCTGTCAAGCATCCGATAGATAGAAAAACATTAAAAAAGCGATAGACAGAGTAAGTTCAAATGCAGGAACGGAAGAATTACGTATCGAAGCTTCAACTAACACAAGAACAAAGAACTGCCCAGCTAAGCAATGCAACTCATTGTAACCTTGATGGCTGCAATTTTTGTAAAAATTGCTGTATTTGGGTTTCAGACTACTAACATATGATTGGTAAGGAGCAGTAGCATCCACAACTTGAAACTATTTAATACGAATTTATTGCTTTTTTACGCAACACTTCTTTGAAGAGACATTGCAATGCCCTATATAGGTCGTGAAAAAATTCAGTTACTTAATAAGAAATTGCGAGTTTATTTCGTTGATCAGAATCGTCATACTAGTTTATGTCATTTAATACCATTGAATGTGCAAAGTGATTGTGGGGAACAGCTTGCATATATACCAAGAAACCCCTGCATATCATTTATTAGATGTTATATTTGATGCATAACTCTATCCCATGTTCTTTACGTTTTGATAAAAAACTACCCTTAGTACGATTATGGTGTGTTCATACATACATATATCGGTGTTTTATAACCACTAAAACAAAAACTCAGACGTAAAGTTTTGTTTTAGGGGTTGACTATGGTTTAGACAACCTCTTTTTTTGGCCAAATTTACATATTTTGTTATATTCTTTTTTGATGTGTTTGGTATTGTAATTTTGTAGGCCATACATCAGTTTAACTACAAATGCATTTTGTTATTGTTAACATTAATTATCAGTTAATATGTGCACTTGCGTGAACAAAAAAATTTATTCTCAACTAGCTATCCCCGGTGCGCTTTGCTACACCCATCCACAAAAAATACAATAAACACTTGGAAGATAAGTATGACCAACTTTTAAGGCGAAAACACACGCTATTCTCAAGTCAAAAATGTTCCCATCCAACCTGTTTTTTTGTAAACTATACGTATTAACACGATAACAATTTTTACAAAATTTAAAGGCGCTACCTATTGCAGTCCTCTAGATACAGGATAATAATTTTTTACTTGGTATGGGGGTACCACGCTCACTGTCTCAAATCAGCCTATGTTTTTCTAGAGTATACGCATGGGTACGGGGTTTACTTGTACCCACCTTGAAGACCTTACCTATTATAGTTCTCTATATACACAGTAATAATTTTTCACTTTGTATGCGAGGTACTACGCCCAATGTCCCAATGTATTCTGTATTTTGGCAGACTATGCGCCTTAGCATACAGACTACTCTTGCAAAGATTCAAGGCGCTATCTTTTTTTTCACTTTATATGGACGGTACCACCCCAACTATTCCGGCTATAACTCATGAAACAATACACTTCAGAGACCGTTTATACATAGAAACGTTGGTATTGACGTCACCTTTAATATAAACTTTGCAGAAACAAAATCGGTTCGCGCATTCCAGAGAACATCAATTACTAACACAATGAAACTTATTTTTATATACTCGTATATAGATTATTTACTTTTGAACAGAAAGAGAATAATTCTTGCAAAAAAAAAACCGACTTCAAAACAGACAAACTTAAAATCATGTTTCTTTAAGACGGTAACTATTGCGACACCTTGTAATTTCCGAATTCAAATTTTATACTAGTTAAAGCGGTCGTAGCAATACAGGTTCATTGTAAATTTCAACCGTCTTTCTGTAACGGTTTAAGAGTTTGGTCATATACATCAAATTACATAAACTATTGCGACACCCTGTAATTTATAATTTTAAATATTTATACTTATTATAACAGATATAGTAATGAACATTCTGTCTAATTGTTAAGTGTTTATCAATAACTGTTTAAAAGATAGGGTCATATATATCAAATGACGTCACCTATTGGGACACCCTTTAAATTCAAATTTTAATATAAATGCTTTTTAAAGAGGACTTTGTCATACAGATTCTTTTTAAATTCTAACTTTGTGTCCATATACATCAAATTACATCAGCTATTGGGACACCCTTTAATTTCCAATTTTAAATATTTATACTTGTTGTTATACCAGACATAGTAGTAAACATTTTGTCTATTTTTCAAGTGTTTGTCTATAACGGTTCCAAAGATGAGGATATAATGGTCAAATTACATCAATAATGGGGACACCCTTTAATTTATAGATCCAAATTTTATACTTGTTGTAATAGCGGACTAAGCAATATAGGTGCTTTGTAAATTTCAACTGTCTACCTATAACAGTTGAAAAGTTTGGCCATATATATTACTTTTACATTAACTATTGGGACACCCTCTAATTTCCAAATTCATATTTTACAGTTGTTATTTTACCCGACTTAGCAATACAAGTTCTTTGTAAATTTCAACTGTCTGTCTATAACGGTTCAAAAGTTTGGCCATATATATATCAAAATAAACCAACTAATGGGACACCCTTTAATTTCTAATTTTAAATATTTATACTTATTATAACGAACATTCTGTGCAACTTTCAAGTGTTTGCCTATAACGGTTCAAAAGATAGGAGAATAAAGGTGAAATTAAGTCACCTATGAGGTTACCCTTTTATTTTTGAATTACTTTTTGTTATTGGGAGCTACAGTGATACGCACTTTTTTTAATTTTAAATTGGTGACCTATAAAGTTCATAATACATGTAAAAAACATGTATGTTGTATGGGCACACCCTTTAATTTTTAATATTTTGAACTTCTTTTAAAATGGGACCAATCTGTAGCCATAACCTTTCTAATAGTGCAAAAATTTTTAAAATCGGTTCAGAAATGACCGAGTTCTGAAGGCACAAACATACAAACATACAGCAACACACAGACGAATTGATAACCTCCTTCTTTTTTTGAAGTCGGTTAAAAACTAAATCATCGCATTCATAAACGGAAAACACAAAGTATTTTGTAGTCTCTCACACATGTATGAGAAGAAGCAGCTAAAAAAATAAAATGAACACATTCACACTTGAATGAACAGTGAGTGAACATTTCGGTACTCTGATTATAAGCAATTCAGGGTTGTTAGGTTATTTTGCACCTTCAATTCAAGAATTAGATTTTGAATTTTTTTAAAAATGAAATACGATCCCACCTAAATAATATATTGGAAAAAATACCACACAATCACACAGTTTACTTAAATGAAATTAATGAAGTTGTGACAATTAAATTATGTCGAGACAAACATTTACATGAAAACAACAACTAAAAATTCAACAAGTGAAATTCAATCTAACATGACACCAAACAATTTAAAGGAGGTAGAAAATGTTGCAATGTAAAATAGCAAGGATAATGAAGCAATATGTTGAGGTCAACCCACCAAATAGAGATGGTTACAGCTACAAACGAATAAGAATAATTTTCAATTAAGCAACAGAGTTCTACTCTTTAGCAAAGACACACAGTTTGAAATAATTAAGGCACAGGATAAGAAAGAAATATGTACATACATATATACATATGTATCTGCTAATAGAAACATTAGCAATTTCCCAGAACGATAAACAATTTATCATTTTCTTTGGAAACTATTTCTATGCCAAGTGGTCTACAGAATGCTTGAGTACAAAATTTTGTATTTAATTGTATGTTTCTGTGTATGCGAAAGAAAAGAAGAGAGAGTGAAAATTTAACAAACAATTTGTATAAATGATCATGTAATAACAAACCTTAAACATCCATTTGAAGTCATTACAAAAACCCTCAAGTGGCTAAAATGTAGGTGATGTTTTGTCTCCCTTTTATAACGACATGTCATAGATTTTTTTTTAGAGAACTGTGGGAAAAGTCGAATAAAGTGAATACTAAAAGTGAAAATAAAAATTTAAAATTTTTTCACGAGTATTAATTAGCTAAATTATTGAAAGGGAATTTTGTTTTTACAAAAAGTATGGCATTTTAAAAAGTACTTTTGATGATTACTCTTTACAAAATCTAATTTTTACAAGAAATTCTTTTTATCAAACGAGATGTGTGAGAAATACTTTTTCAGAAATATTTTAATGAAACTCTTTTAATAAAGGTACCCTGTTTAAAAAGGTACATTTTAGAAAAGGTAGTTTTATTTAAAAAAATTAATTTTTAATTAAAGGTAATTTGTATAAAAGTACTTTTTAAATACGTTTTAGGTAAAATGTACTTTTAAGGCAAAATATACTTTTTAGGTTAAGAGTAAAGGTACTTTACAGGTATAAGGGAATTTATAGGTAAAAAGTACATTTTAGCTACTTTTTAGTGTTTAAATAAAAAATAAATATAAATCGAAAACAAATTTTAAATTACCAGGTTGTTGACTGATCTGGTTTCCTGGTGTAAAGGGTAGAGCTTATCTTCTAGAAGTGGTTCTTGCTAACGCATGCCATTATTTAAGCATGAGATGTCTTAGCTAGTAAGATAAGTACTTAAGAGATTGTCGCCGAAATTATATTATTGTCGCCCGAAGTCACTAACTTCCTCTCTGCACACATAATTTAAAACCCAGGACTGATATTATGTCATTATATCACCCTTGTACAAAAAACCAGCAGAGATCATAAAAAATAATTTTTAGATGTCTCTAATATGTGCTTTACCTTTTCAACATCTCTTCACTACTTGCCATTTTTGTTTAACTTTTAAGCCGTCATTAAAAGGGATATAGAGATTTTGCTTAAAATTTACAATAAAAGGTACGTTTTATGAATAGTGCTTTTTATGAAAGGTTCTTTTTATATAAAAACACTTTTAAAAGGAAATTTAAAAAAGAGAATGTTTATTATAGGCACTTTTAATAAAGGGTATTTTTATATGTAAAAGGAGGCCTTTATAAAAGGTACTTTAATAAAAGGGATTTTTTATAAAAGTTACTTTTTGGAGAACTACGAATTAATTTTTATAAAATTTATTTTAATAAAAATATACACTTTTTAGAGGTAGTTAATTTTAAAAATAGTGTTTTATTATAGTTTTCTTATAAGGTAGTTTTTATAGGGGTTATTTTAAAAGGGGGAGGAGACTCAATTTTGTGAAAATTACTTTTTATTAAGTTTTTATGTAGTTAACTTAGGTACTTTTTATAAAGTGTATATTTTATAAAATGTACTTTTTATAAAAGCAATTTGTTTATTAAAAGGTACTTTTTATAAAAGGAATTTTATAACAGGTACTTTTTATAAAAGATATTTTTTAAAGGAACTTTTTTAAAAAGTTACTGTTTATAACAGAAATTTTATAACAGGTACTTTTTATAAAAGTTACTTTTTATAAATGGTAGTTTTGATAATTTTTATAACTGGTAGTTTTTATAACTAGGAATTTATGTAGTAGGTACTTTTTGTAATAGGTATGTTTTGTAAAATGTAGTTTTTATAACATGCACTTTATATAGAAGGCAATTTTTATAATAGGTAAATTTTGTAAAAAGTACTTTTTTAAATGGTAGCTTTTTTTTGAAAAAGTTACTTTTTCAAAAGGTATTAATAATATTAATATTTTTAATATTTTAATATTTTTTTGAGAATTTTATTTAATAGAAGGTAATTTAAAAATTTCATTCGTTAACTTATTTGAATTATCTCGGTCCTTAACAAGAAGAATGGTGACAATATTAATCATTAAATAAATTCATGCTAAAACGCTTTACTACTGTTACGGTTCCCAGCTTCTGCTAATGGAGCATTCAATTTATTATCATTCGTTTGTAGATTTGTGTTGCTTTGGTACCCACGATATTTATGGGAAAGCGCCAGCCATCTATTAACCAACCACTCATACTCCTTTTCACACATTTTTATCTATCATATAAAGAAATGGTTGAATAGAAAATTATATAAATTTTCAAAATTATGCCAGAAGTTTGTGTGTCTTATGTGTCACACTGGAATGCTAAATGTGATTTGAATTACTGCAGCTTGATAGTTGGTGGACGTATAAATCACAGCGCAAACCTACGCATCGAAGTTTTTATTCGTTTATTAGAGTAAAACATTGATTAGTCCACCCATACTTAGAAAAATGTTCGAGATGAAGTGGCCTATAGATGTTTTATCTGCTACTAAAAGTTTGTCAACTCAAATATCTCCCTTTGTTAGAGGTCATTCATCAATTTGTTATACTTTCAATATGAGTGTTTATTCTTTGGATTTCAGTCACACGATGTGTTTTAATACTTCTGTATGTACGAGTATTCGTTTATTTATGAGTTTAATAATGTGTGGGTATATCCCGCATTAACAATTGTCCATCTTAAATTTTCCTTTGTGATTTTTTATTATTTAGGTTTTTCTAATTATTCTAAGGAGGGGGTTTATTTGCGTCTTTTGTTATCGCACAATAGTTAAAATTTGTATTTTAATGAAGAAATAACAAAAAAAAAATATACTCGTAATATAAATCTATACAAAAATTAATTATATGTTAATATTGAGAAAATAAAAAAAATCCATTTAAAGAATTTTTGAAGTTTGTTTGCGGCTGTGGCATATTTTATAAAATATAAGAAATTTTTCGAGATTTTTTAAGAGAAAATAAAAAAGTTATTGTTAATTACCCAATGATTGTGTTATTTGTCTGGTAATTAGGATATTTCTATTGCTGGTATTGATGTCTTTGGGAAAGTTTTAATATTTTGTATTTCTTGACGACACCTTTAGAGTTGCATTTTATTCAAATAAAATAAGGGCAGCATAGCTTTACATAATTTTTTTATAGTACATATACGAAATATTGGCTGACACAATCCGTGTTGTTCTGGAATAATTTATAAAACACTTCTTTTGAAACCAGCATCGAATAATTGATCAGTCAAATGCGAGTTGTACCACCATACATACCCCCGGGGGTTCCAATTGTCACTGCAGGAATGGCAAATGCTTTGGCGAGGTTCACTCGGGGAAAATAGGGGCACCAGACGCTAGGGTTTCTAGAGCCTAAATCTGGAAGAAAAGGTCTGTGAGTTAAATCACGGGTTCTCTTCGAGGCCCGACCAGTGCCCAAACGACTGGTACCACAGAAATCGGTGGCACCACAGAGACTCCCCTGTCTCTGTGACCGGTTATTGGTGAGGTCGCCTTCGGGGGTACACGTGGTGGCTGTGGTTTAAGATCGATATATGCAAGGTGGATGCATTGTTGATCATAATGTGCCGTTGCATTCTCAACAGAAGGAGTTTGGATAGTCTTCAAACCCCTAAGCAAGAGGTTATAATGTGGATCTAGGCTTGCCTTGGATAAGGCTTGCCATATTATATAAATTGCTAGTCATTGTGACTGTATACACACAAATTGCGATTGGTGGCAATCGTAAAGTGTTGTTATACTAGACAATGGGGGCGCTAGTCTACGCCTAAGTTTCACTTGGTGGTAAGACCACCGTGAGATTAGGCCAACTAGGCAGGCACTCACGTTAATCTTGTTCCACAATTGTACCACCATACAAGACTTAAAACTAATTATTTACGTATTGTATGGGGCAGAGTAATTTCCGTGAGCAATTTCTACAATATTCATTTCATTCATTTATTCTTATACATAGAAAAGTTGATTAAGCGATATCAGTCTGTCCATCTGTTCATGCTCGGGTAGTAATGTCATTTGCTAAGGCACCAGGCGAGATACAGAAGACTTAAGCCCACCAATCTGCCAGGTATAGTTTCGAAAATTTTGGGATTGCAATTCAGGTAAAAACCACTTTCACCTATATTATTTCACTATTTTTTCCTTTTTTAATGATTGGTGTTAATTAGTATACTACCGTAAATACTACCGTAAAAGTATCGATTAACTACTTTTGTGTATTGAGTACCCAAAAAAAATGATCAATATCGAGTACTCGGTACCCACTACTCAATACTTTGCCAGCACTAGTGTTAATGATTCTCTTTTTGTTAAATAAAAATTAGACCGCGACAGGTAGATTGCCAGGAGTGCATACAGATCTCGGGGAATCAATAACCCACTGCGATGGCTGATTTTGCGTTTATTTTTAAGTTGGTAAGGTTTTTCTGCTGTGACTTTATAGATATCAATACATTTAGAGGTAGCCAATAGACCCAGACTGGTGCCCACTGGTAACCAGCAGCAGTCAATTGGCCCATTAGGATCAATATGAGGACATTTTTTTTTGCTTTAGTCTGACCATTCTAACGCATATAGATTGCAGGAAGTTCCTAACTTTTACAAAAATTTTCCAAAAAATAAAAAAAAAAAAAATATTTAAAACAAATTTAAAAAAAATTACAAAAAATTTTTAAAAAACATTTTTACAAAAAATTATCAAAAAAGTATAAAAAAAAGTTAAACAAAAATTTTTACAAAAAAATAAAAAAAAAAAATTAACAAAAATCTTCAAAAAATTTACAAACAATTTTCAAAGAAATAAGAGAGTAACTCAATATATAGCATTACTATGGTGAAGGGTATATAAGATTCGCCATGGCCGAATAGTCTACATACTCTGTGTACATTTCAAGAGTCTGCCTATTACGGTTAAAAAGCCACATTTGTGTAATCACGTCACAATCGGGACACACTTTAATTAGGTGTTCTGACGGCCATAGTAATAAGTATAACTTCTGTGAAAGCTTCAATAGTCTACCTATTATGGTTCCTGTTATAGAGCGCGCTACGACTTAATGCTTCCTAAGCTAGAATAAGCAGATATGTGTATTTTTTATACTTTTTATTCAAATAATATTTAATCAAATATACTTTTTATTCAAATAATATTTTTGTTTTGTTCTTGAATTAAATTTTGTACACTCTGTAAGTGATGTGTTATTTTGCAAAAAATTATGTTTAATGTTGGTATAAGAAATGTTATGTACATATGTATCCTCTACTGCAGGAGTAAAGGATATATAAATGTTTGTATGTTGCTAAATAGGTTCGTCATTCCTTTTGTAAATTCTACAATATTAATTTTCTCTCCTATAAAGTATAAACATTCCGATTCCTTATAAGTAGGGAAGACGATTTTATGACGGTGATCTATGTGGGTTCAGGTTGAAATAGATTTCTTCGCGTTCACCAAAAGACCACAATTTCGTAATGAAAATCAAGATAATACAAAAAATAAAGAGAATAAAAATAAAAGAAAAATGTTTTCTTGGTAGTATAATATAAAAAGAAATAGTGTTTATAAGTGTAAAACAATTTCAAAAAGCTCTATCTTCTATGAAATATAATGTAAAATTAAAAAAAAAAATCTCATATTCTATTTCTTTCATAAGTTTGATTAAATAGAAAATTAATAACAATTGAAACTACCAGGTAGATAGATACGAAGAATTCTGATGACGGACGTAGCTGTCTAGAAAATGCATTCTGCTCTGCTGGTGTCTAATTTTTAGGGTTCCGTACACAAAGTGTAAAAACGTATCCCTATTGTTTTCCCTACAATGTCTGTCCGTCTGTCAGCGCCTTTTATCTCTGGAACACTATATAAACAACTATAAAAAAATAAAACTAAAAATTAAAGGGTGTTCCGATAGTGTTGTGATAGGTAGATGCTTGAAATTTTCACAGAAGGTGTATAGCTGTGGCAGCTATAGTAGCAAATACTTAATCTTATAGGGTGTTCCGATAGATTTTCTTCAAATATAGGAAGAATTCACTAAAACTATGCAAGCAGTAATTAAAACTTAGTACGCTATATAAACAGGTCTACAAAATAAACTTAAAAATTAAAGGGTGTTCCGATAGCGGTGTGATTTGCATCTATAAGGCCTAAGTTTTGAACCATAATAGGTAGACGCTTGAAATTTTCACAGAAGGTGTATAACTGTGGCCGCTATAGCGACAAATATTACAACTTATAGGGTGTTCCTAAAGTGACGTGTTATTTGCCTTTATGTCTTTATTTCTTGAGCTATAGGAGGCAACCACAGTAATTTAATCTATGTTCGCGTTATAAGCAAGTATCCAATATTAATCCTAAAAATGAAAGGGTGTTCCGATAGTGACGTGATTTGCATGTATATATATGGCCTAAGTTTTGAAGGATAATATGTAGACTCTTCAAATTTTTACAGGAGGTGTATTACTATGGCCACTATAACAAATAGCAAAACATTAAAGGGTGTGTCGACAGTGACGTCATTTGCATAAACATTGACTAATTTTTTAACGATAATAGATGGACTCTTGAAATTTTCACAAATGGTGTATTACTATGACCCCTATAAAAACAATAAAAATTTAAATAGTTTTCCGACAGTGACGTGTTTTGCATGTATAACGGCATATTTTTTAATAGGTAGACTCTTCCAATTTGTATAGAAGATGTGTTGCCATGGCCGTTATGACAATTACTAAAAATTAGAGGGTGTTCTGACCGTGACATGTTTTTCACGTATAGTAACTAATTTTTTTAATAGTAATAGGTAGACTCTTGATATATTCATAGAAAGAGAATTACCATGGCCGCTATAGCAAATAACAAAATTAAAGGGTGTTCCGACAGAGACATGATTTGTACGTAAATAGCCTTATTTTTTGAACCGTAATAGGTAGACTCTTTAAATGTTTACAGTAGATGTTGTACTTCGGCCGCTGAAAAACATTACAACGCGAATTTTTAAAGTTGTACTAAACATAGTACGGAACCCTACGTGTGTGAGTCTAACTCGCACTTGACTAATTTATAATTAAGAACTTAAGGCTAAATAAATAATTTATTCAAATAAAAATCTATATATGTATATAAAAATAACCCAGCAAAAAATACTGATTCATCGTAAGCAGGTTTGTAAGGGAAAGACGAGTTGTTATCGCTAACGAACCTGCTTACGTATGACATGATATTTGTTCGCGATGTCCCACTTAATAGCATTTTTTTTTTTTAAATCATACGGTATTAAGTTCGTAGCTCGTCGTAACTCCTCGTAAAATCGAAATTTGTTTATCTCTGCCTTATAGTTGTGCTTTTTAGTATGCACTACTGTAATGTGAAATGTAAAAAATTCATTGTTTTTTTTAAACTTAACATTTTATGTCATACGGAATTGCATTTATTTATAGTTTTTGTATGGCAGGAAAAGATTTTACTGATTCCAAAACCCCAATTTTTTTTTTGGTGGAAGTTGCATTGTGTTAGTAATTGATGTTCTCTGGTTTTGTTTCTGAAAAGTTTATATGAAATTTTACGTCAATACCAAGGTTTTTATGTATAAAAGGTCTCTGTATGTGTATTGGTTCATGAATTATAGCCGGAATAGTTGGCGTGGTACCGCCCATACAAAGTGAAAAATAATTATCGTGTTCCTGGCGAACTGCAATAGACAGCGCCTTGAAACTTTGTAAGAGTTGCCTTTGTGCTAAGGCGCATAGTCTGCCAAAATATAGAATGAATAGTTGGCGTGGTACATCCACAAAGTGAAATATTATTACTGTGTATATAGATAACTATAATAGGTATGGTCTTTAAAGTGGGTACAAGTTAACCCCACAGAAACACAGACTGAATTTGAATGGAGAGCCTGTTATATAAAGTGAAAAATTATAGTCTTGAAACTTTGCACAAGTAACCCTCATACTAATGTGCATAGTCTAGCAAAATACAGACTGAATAAGAATACTGGGAGTGGCACATCCCATTAAAAGTAAAAAATTATTATCGTTTTAATACGTATAGTTTAGCAAAAAACAGGTTGGATGGGAACATGTTTGACGTTAAAGGTTGGTCATACTTTTCTTCCAAGTGTTTATTGTATTTTTTGTGGATGGGTGTAGCGAAGCGCACCGGGGATAGCTAGTTTATAATAAAAAACAAAAATACAATAAGAAAAGGAAAATTCACAAAAAATCTAGATACAAATGTATAACAAAAAACGTAATTGTATTCAAGAATTCAAATTTTGCATTTTTAAAAATTTTAGTTAAAAACTAAATTTTACAAAAACGAAATATCAGCAAGAATTGAGAGAAAAATTCATGTATTCAGAAAGATAAAAAAATAATACCACATCGAGTATTTGCTGAAATTCGTTTTTTTTTTGTTTTTGGGAAATCCTGATTTTTTTTTTTCCAATTATTATTTAGTGATATCATGAATTTTTGGTGAAGTTTCGATTATTTTGATGAAATTTTTTATTTTGGTAAGATTCTGATTTAGATTTTCTGCTTGGATATCGATTTTATACCCTTCATATGGATGTTACATTATATCAAACGCTGTTAAGATTTCAATTTAACGACACAATATTTTCCACTTCATTTGTACAATTATAATATAAAAATGACAATAAAATGTTTGTTTAATTTTTTCGTAGTATTTGGGTGAAAATGTAATTTTTTGCGAAACTTGATTAGTTTCTTATTATTGATAATTTTTAGTTTTTTTTGTGCATTTTCGGTTTTTATTGAAATTAAAATTTTTTATCTAAATTTCAAATTTTCGGTAAAATTTTAATTTTTGGAAAATGTGATATTTTGGTGAAACTTGATTATTTTCTTAATAAATAACAACAACATCAAATAAATCAATAAATAATAAAATTTATTTAACGTTAAAAAAGTAGTTTATTTTTGTAAAACACTTGTTATAATTTTTAAACAAATTTTATACGAACTGCAATTACCACCCGTGTTAGTTGTGCTTGAGTTACCATAAGGAATGTATTTTTAAACATATGGACTTCATACACTTTTCTTATTTGCTACAGTGCAAATTATAGAAATTATATACCTCATATTCCAATGTTAGCCTTGTTGCATGCAACATATAAAAAGCGTCTGCCCCAGCCTCAATTTATGATTATAATTTTTTTTTTTTTTTTTAATTTATTAACACAAATGGAATTCATGTAAAAATTATTAAAAAGAAGAACTTTATTTTCTTTTTTAATTGTTGATCAAATTTCAGGAAACTTAATGACGCGTGCTCTTTAACTAAATAGTAGATGTAGAAGTAGAAGTACAAAGTTTTATGCATCATAAAAAAAGAAACTATAAGTGGTTTCGTACAGGCGAGTTGAGGGTTGCTTATACATTTTATTTTGTTGTAAAAACTATAGAAAAATTTGTTGCTTGTTTAAACATTTTAATCGTAAAATTCTATTTATGCTTTCATGCAGAAACTCTTAGAAACTATATTGTATTTACATGCCACAAAGTATACTTGTGCATCGCGAGTACGAATATGAAGCCATTAAACTAATCATTTTTTTTCGTTTTTTGAATTTTCCCGACGTTTTTCTTTTCACTTTTTTTTTGTTAAATGTAACGTGATGCTGTTTCTAAAGGAAGACGTTGAGAAGTTGTTGAACAACTTTTGATAAGTTTTTTTATGAATTATTATATTTTTTGTTTAATTTTTCCGAGTATAAAATCTATATAAGTGTGTTAAAAATATTACGCATCATGTTGCATATTTTTACTAAATATTTAAATTTGAAAAAAAAGAAATAAAATAAAATTTTCTATTAAGAAAACTTGTTTTTGCTATAAAAGTTTTTTTTTTATGGATAATTGAATAAATTTTGAAATATATTCTTATTTTAGTTTCAAATATAATTTATGTTTGCGTAGGTAATATATTAATTATCTTATTGTGACCTGAAAATAAATATAGAAATGACATTAAATATTATTTTATATTTACATATGTATATCTGTGGCAGTGGCAGGAACAACCGCTTAAGTTGACTTAAGCTTTTAGCTAAGGGTGTTTTTTATAGAGGTATAGAGCTTTAAGTTGGCATTACTTTTCAAGATGGCGACCGATTTAACAGCTGTCAAGTGATTTATTCTCAGTTTGGTTTGGCAATTCATGATGAATAGACTAACGCCTAAACAACGCTTGCAAATAGTGCAATTTTATTTCGAAAATAATGGTTCTGTGCGGAAAACGTATTCGCGTATCATAAGCGAATTTTGTTTAGAGATGAAGCGCACTTCTGGTTGAATGGCTACGTCAAAAAACAAAACTGCCGCAGTTGGAGTGTAGGTAATCCTCAAGTGTATGTCGAAACACAGTTACATCCAGAAAAACTGACTGTTTGGCGTGCTTTATGGGCTGGTGGAATCATTGGTCCGTACAAGAACGATGGTGGCCAGAACGTTACAGTCAATGGTGATCGGTATAGAGCCATGATTACTAACTTTTTCATTCCTGAATTGAATAACCATGATGTCATATGCCAGAAATCATATTTAAAATGTAATGCCACAAGATTATCTTTCGGATAAAAAAAATTAATGTCAATCGAATAATCCATCGTTGTTTTATTGCAACTTAAAGTTCTATACCTCTATAAACAACACGTATTACATAAATAACGTATTTATTTGAATGTTTTATTTACAGAAATGTAGAATGTCCCGACAAAAAGAATTACGTTAACAATGGAAATAAATAAATAAAAAATAAATAAATAAATAAATAAATAAAAACCAGCTACAAGGATTTAAAGTGGTCTATTTTAAAAAATAAAACACATAATCAGTTCTTCCTTGTAGCCACAGATATTAAGCCATATTCATAAAAAAACTAACACAATTCTACGTAGTGCTCTGCGGACAGTCTATTCACTTATATTGTGCGTCAGTGTCTCTAAGTAGGCACAGAAGCAAATTTGTCACAAATGAAGTCAGAAGCAGTAAACATAATTTAGTTTATTTGCAAAAACTCAACCCTAAGATAAGAATGCAAGCTTCTACTTTATAATTCGATCTTTAAACCAATATTGTGTATTGCCTCAGCCTATTTATTTAAATGAAATTTTCTGGTAACTCTGTTTATCTTTTCAACATTTTTGACAAAATTTGATAGATAGCGATTTTTTGACACTTATACCAAGTGAATGGCAAAAAAAAAAAATAAACAGTGTTGCCAGAGAAATTTTATATAACTAAACGAGTAACTGAATAATAATGTAATTATAGGATAATTCCAAGTCAAATCAACCAAAAAAAAAAAAAAAAAAAATGTTTTCAAATTTACCACTCCCGATTTTATTGAAAACATGGCTTAATGAGTACGCCATAAAAATGTCAGAGTGGGACCATGTTGGGATCAGAAGTTATATTAAAAAAACTTAATTTGGACTCATTATAAACTGAAAAATAGAACTTTTTAATAAACTGGGTAATAAAGGTAAGAAATATTCCTTAAAACTGAAAAATATGTAGTTTTTTAACATAACTTCTGATCCCACCATGAAATTTTCCACTCTGAAATTTTCATGGCGTACTCACTAAGCCATGTTAAAAAAGATATGTAAATTTAAAAAACATTAAAAGACACTATCTCAAAGATTTTAATAAAACTTTTATTAAATATCAGAAAAAAATTTGTTAAAAAATTTCATGATTTATGATTGATACCAAATTAAAGCGTATGAAATACCCTTTAAAATGAACTATTACTTAACTTTCTAGGACTTATAGAACTGGATTTAGAATATATTTAATCCTCGAGCGCATATGCAAAAAAGCGACATTTTTCAATATTGATAACTGTGTAGCGGAAAAACTGTAAGAGATGGATTTTTTTAAAAATCATATTTGGATTTAGGGAGTCAAAGAATTTTAATAAAAAAAATTTCAATAAAATCTGAAGTAGTCATTTTGAGTGCCTTGTTGATTTGACGTGGAATTACCGTATTAAACTATACGGTAATTCCTTAATTAATATGTGTTTTTTATTATTAATGTAAGGGGAATATCGAAGCAGACCACTTCTTAAATGGGTCTTTTTTTTATCCCCTACCGTCCTTAATGATTATGGCCAACCGACTTATTATTTACGGTAACCTTACTTTCATTGAGTCACGTGCTATAATCAGCCTTCAATCTAGACTGTAATGATTTCAGAACGTCGACTGGTAACTATCGACATTCTTTCTCATCACGGAGTCTCTGATAATTGCTAGCATTTGCCCAAGGCTTAGTCCTCCAATGGCATTCACATTTAACAAGCTTCTGCCCGTGACTCTAAGTCTTATGCTATTAAGTGCTAAACACAATGTGCGTTACCGTCTCAGCGTCTTCCAGGCATAATCTAAAAATATTATCTTCTTCGATTTTCATCTTAGTGAGATGATACTCGAAGTTTTCATGATCTGTCACAGCTTAAGGTACCTCTATTATATATAATCGCCTTGCTGGCCTTCCTGAATTTCAGAATTTTATATAAATTTTAGAGTTTTAGCCAGGGATAGGTACCTTTATATAAAGTAAATACCTAAGAGTCTTAAAATTTGGTGTGAATCACTTTCAAAGCAAAATTGAATAAAATATTGTCAGGACGCACACAATGTGTTTGGGCACAGCTAGTGTATAATAAAACTGTAGAATAGAATTATTTCTGTGCATGAAACATTTTTGGAAAATGTTGATGTTTGTGCAGATAGTAATCGAAATGTAATACAAAGCACTCATTTTGTAAAAAGTATGTCTGTTTCTGTCTGTCTGTGTTCGCATAACGTAAAAACTACTGTGTGAATTTTAATAAAATTTTATGAGGTACCTTAGTAACTCGGCTGAAAATGTAGCATAATATTTTCCCATAAAAATATCTCAGTTCTAAGAGAATATAGAGAAAAAGTTGTGAAAGTACGCAATTTTACCGATTCAATGGTACTTGAAACTTGGCAGCACTTTTTATTTTTGTCAGTGGGAAATTTTAAACACTATCTACAGAACTCTGGCAATAATTTAGAATTTTACATACATTTTTTTATTTTATACACAGCCTATGTTTTAAATAATTACCCAGGGATGGGTAACTTTATATAAAATAAATACATAAACCATGTCTGTAAGTAAGAGTCTAAAAATTTGGTGCGGATTACGCCTACAACGTAACACAGTGCTTTGTTCCATAAACAAAAATAAAAAAAACAATATTACTATATCTTGTATTGTAACGAAAGTTATACTGTTCGACAGCTAACACCATGTTTTGAACCAATGCGAATAATTTTTAATTCTTTTTATAAATTAAATTTTACTATTTTCCATCAAATCCACTATCGGAAAAATGCTGAAGGAAACAAAACTTAAACTGTCTCCTTTTTTCGCAGCAAGAGGGCGCTGAAGTCACAATGGTCTTAATTTATATAATATAATTAAATAATTTTTTTATCTTTAAACGAAAAATTGTAACATATGTAAAAATTGAATATTAATGTATTAAAATCTATTATGTATTGTGAAAGTGTAAAAGTTATTAAATAGCCCAAGAGCTAAATAAATAAATTAAAAAAAAAAAAATAAGTAGTTTGGTATTGTTTCAGAAAAATAATTGCTTATTATATATTTTTTGCAACAATAAGTAAAAACTTAATTTGTATATTAACTTAGTATATTTCCTATAAAATATGTATATATATATATATATATATATATATATATATATTATATATATATATATATATATATATATATAAATATATATATATATATATATAAGCTTCAATATATAAAGTTTGTTTATAATATTTGTTTAATTGTTATAAAGATTGCATTTATTTTAATTCAAGTTAAAAAATTCTTAACTTTTATTGATCAAATAAAAAAGGAAAAATATGGTCTTCTGTTTTCCGGTTTTTGTACTCTTATAATGTCTTCTATCGATCGACAATAAAAAATTTATAAAATTCGAACCAGAATTTGGAAAAAAATCAAATAAAAAGCATATTTCTAACCGACTTCAAAAAAGAAGGAGGTTATCAATTCGTCTGAATGTTGCTTTTGTTATGTATGTAACCGCAGAACTCAGCCATTTCTGAACCGATTTTAAAATTTTGTCTTTATTTGAAAGGTTATGCTTTCAGGTTGGTCCTATTTTAAAAACAGTTCATTATATTAAAAATTAAAGGGTGTCCCCATACAACATACTGTTTTTTACGTGTATTAAGGCACCAAATTAAAATTTTAAAAAATTGCGTATCGCTATAGCTCCCAACGGCAGAAATTAATAAAAAAAAATAAATTTAAAATGTAAAGGGTGTCCCCATAGGTGCCGTAATTTGACCTATATATGTCTGTCTTTTGAACCGTTATAGACAAAACCTTGAAAATTTTACAGAATGTCGATTACCATGACCGTTATAATAAAATGTATAAATATTCAAAATTTAAATTAAAGGGTGCTCCAATAGTTCATTTAATTTGATGTATATGGCCATACTTATGAACAGTTGTACACAGACTGCTGAAATTTACAAAGAGCCTGTATTGCTAAGTCTGCTATAACAAAAAGTATAAAATTTGAATTTGGAAATAAAAGGTTGTCCCAATAGTTAATGTAATTCTATGTATGTGGCTTTTTAACTGTTATAGACAGACAGCTGAAATTTTCAAGAAACCTGTATTCCAAAGTCCACTATAGCAACTATACAATTTAAATTCAGAAATTAAAGGGTGTCCCCATAAATTATGTAATTTGATCTATATGGGCCTATCTCTTGAACCGTAAAACACAAACACTTAAAAATTAGGCATAATGACCACTACTTTCTCTGGTATAATAACAAGTATAAATATTAGAATTATAATGTAAAGGTTGTCCCAATAGTTCATGTTATTTGATATATATGGCCAAACTTTTGAACCTAAATAGACAGACAGTTGAAATTTACAAAGAATCTTTGTGACCACGTCCTTTATAACAACAGGTCTTTAATTTAAAATTGTAAATTAAAGGGTGTCCCAATATGAGATGTTATTTGATCTATGTGACCCTATCTTTGAAACCGTTATACACAGAGGCTTGAATGGTGTCCCCATAAAAGCCGTCTTGCTGGTGAAAATAGCTTAACTTTTGAACAGTAATAGTGAGAGGCTTGACATTCACATAGTCTTTACTTCTTTTCCCTCTAATTTTGGCGCATATTTTATTTGGTTTGAATCTAAATCTTACAGATTACTTCTTACATTTTTAGTTTAGAATTAGTGCCCTTCAATCTGTTTTGAAGTCAGTTTTTTTTGCAAGAATTATTCCTTTTTTTGTGATTATATTCAACACAATTTTTGGTCAATTATAAAAATAATTTTCTGTATAGAAATACTTAAATAAAACAGAATGATTTAACAAATTCATTCAATATTAAATATTAATGCCCTTATTAATAAAAAAAATTTAGTTTACTTGAGGTAATTTTTATAAAAAAATTTGACATAAAGTAAACTTAAATTTTTTTTAAATATGACATACTTTACTCTGAGGTGAGTACAAGTGAGTGTGTGTGGTCTAGTAAATCTAACGAACAGCCAATTTAAATCCACGTAATTTTTACCAATAGGTACATATGATTTAGAAACCCTTTCTGAAATTCAAATAATAATTCATAAAAAAACCGTTTTAGGCTGGTTGTCGGAAGAAGTGCTGGTAAGGTTGTCGCATACCCGAAAAACGTCTCGAGTAAACACGTATAAGGATTGGAAGGTCTCATTTGTTAATATCCACAGATCCACTTATATTTCCAAGAGGAAATATTAAGATTTAAAAAAATTTAGATTTTGAAGATATTTATAAATATATACAATATATATATTTATTATAAGTATATATTTATATTTATAAGTATATACAAAAATAAAGTGTCGTTAATGATAAAGAAAGCTTTTCAAGTAGTGGCTATGAGCTTTGAAAGGTTTTTTGTATAATTAATGGCGCGTGATCGTGCATGAGTAAATTTTTTCTCACCGTGAGTATACGTGACCGTGAGTCAAAAACAGTCATGTGCACTTCAGTAGTACTAGGTATTCACAAGTTTCATGAAACTCGCATACTTTTTGTAAGACATTTTGCATTTTTTCTATAAAGGACATTTGACAGGATCAAGAGGGTTTAACAAACCTATGTTTTCAGATTTTATTTTTCTTAAATAACATAGCAAATATAAAAACATTTGCTGTGTTGAACCTAAGCGTTAGACGTGTCCTTGTTCCCATTTTTTTAAAAACTAAATCTTTTCCTAATAAGCGGCCGCAGCTAGTCGTTTGTGTTCGCATCACTTAAAAACTACTTGATGTATTGTAAAACAAATTTGTGAATAGGTGTCTTAGCATCCTGATGCCAATATAGGATACCTTTTTCTGCAAAACTATCTCATTTCCAAGAGAAAGTGGAGAAAAAGCAGTAAAAGTAGGCAATTTCCGGTTTAAAGGTACTGAAATTTTCGGTTTAAAACTGGGATATTTTAAACTGATATTTTTTAAAGTGGGATATTTTAAACAACAGATGGCGCCAATTAAATAAAATTTGTATTGTAGTTGTATTTTTACTTTGTGGAATTACATTGGTATTTAAATATTTTCAAGACCTCTTATAGAGGTTTACAATATTTTTTTTTGAATTTCATATAAATTTTAGAATTTTATCAAAGGCTGGGTACCTTTATATAATAAAAATACCTATCTGGATGGATTTTATCAGAATTTTGTGATGAGATACTTTAGCATCCTGATTCTAATATTTTTCCGCAAAAATACTTTATTTCCAAGAGATAATATAGAGAAATAGCAATAAAAGTACGCCGACTTTACTTTAAGGCAACTTTTATTCTTGAAAACGGGATATTTCAAATACGGTTGCGCAACAGGTGGCGCTGATTTTTACTTTGTGTTAAACACTTTTTACAGTGCTTTACAATAATTTTTAGAATTTTTTAAAAATTTTAGAATTTTATCCAGGGATGGGTACCTTTATATAAAGTAAATACATAAACCATAACTGAAGCACTATTAAAGTAAGAGTCTTACAATTGGTGTGGAATACTTTTAAAGCCAAATCGAGCAAAATATTGTCAGGGTGCCCACGACGTGGTATGCACAGCTAGTATATAATATAACAATTCTAACTGTTAGGTAATTTTTGTAACTTTTTGCTTCCGCAAAATTTTTAAAATGAACTTTTCACTTGCAAACAACTTGCAAGTCTTTTGCATATTTCTGGCAGAATAATTAACACACTTAAATTACAATTTCAAACTACAAAAAGATTATATTATTTCTATTCTGGGCACTCGTTTGATTTTATTCTTTATTTTAACACTATAAAAAATATATAATTAAAATTCTTTAGCAATAAAGTGTAAATATCCAATTCCGGTAAAATTATAACAAAATTGAACACGTGTTAAAGATAAAGTGTCAAGATCTTGCTGAAAATAATCAAGTCTTTGTTAAAATAAAATAAAATAAAATAAAATAAAACAATTAAAAATGTGCAAAGAATAAATTATTATTTTTTAAATATTTTCTATTATTGTTTGGAACAAAAATATAGGAAAAATGCATTTAAACCTGTGAGGCTGCCAGTATGATGGCAGCAATATTGTACACTAACAAATTGTATGGAATTTTTATTAACGGAAGCGTTCTTGACTCCAAAATGTCACATCTTCATGAAATAAAAAAAAAACTATATTTATCTATTGTCTCGTCTTATTGGAATTTATGTTATTTAAAATATATTAACAATTTTTTTATTTGGTTTTCAAAAGTGTTAAAACATTTCTTTGTTATGGCTCATTTATTTATAATCGGAAGTAATTCAAACATCAAGACACAAAGAATTTTAAGTGCAGCCCTCAAAAGACAGGTAGTAAAATAAATGTACTTCACACATTTCTCGTTCTTCGTTTTCTGGATGTTTTGGTTGCAACCATTAAACATTTATGTGTTACTGATAGTAATGATCAGAATGAAATAGAAATTTTCCCTTTTCTTTTCACTGAAAAATCAACAGGAAGGCAAAAATCTAATAAAATAGAAAAAAAGGGACTACACAAATTTATTACATCTCACAACATACGTTTGGCATATTAAATTCGATTTCTATTTTAAAAATTTTACAAGTCGTATCATTGTTGTTGTTTTTACTGTTGCACCAATAGCTGCACCATATTGTGATGATGTGTTGAGAATAAAATTCTAGACATTCCACACAGCCAGACACAAATAGAAAATTCTTATTAACTTGCAAAATTATGTTAAATATTTGTATTTTATTTAACAAAAAAAAAAAAAGAAACTGCTTAATTGAAATTTATTTCACAGCATTTCTATTACAAGTTCCATTATCTGATCTAAGGAAGAATTAAAATAATTAATTTTTCGTAATTGTTAATTTTTATTGGTTAGTGGTTTTATTAAGCGACATTTCCGTTTTTCTTAACAGAAATCCACATGTTGTAAATAAAGGTTATAGATGATCTTTTTTAAGCAATAAAAAAATTCTCTAAAATATACGAGGGAAGAACAACTAATTTTTGCAAAAATATGAAAGAGCATTTTTGAGTTAATTTTTTTAGGGTTACGTTTCCAGAAGATAAACTCGTAATGCTAATAATATCTCTTCGATATTTTTCCGTCTGTCCATCGGTCATAGGGCTGTATCTCTTGAACCGTAACGTAAACTCTTGAAATTTTCACGGAAGGTGTTTTATATTATATTAATGTAGAGAGATATAGAAGCAGATCAATGGTTCTCTTTTCGATCTCCTTCCGTCCTAAATGGTTATAGGCAGCCGAATTGTAATTTATGCCAACCTTATTCTCACTGAGTCACGTGCTACCACCATTTCGGCTGGTAACTGTCGGCCTTCTTTCTCATCACAGAGTTTCTAATAATTGCTAGCATTTGCTTTTGTCTAAATCAAAGATCCCCTATGACATCCACATTTAAAAAGTTTCTGCCCGTGGTCCTAAGTCTTCTGGTAGCCTGTTGTGGACATTCATAAACAATGTGCCTCAGCGTCTCTGCCTCTCCCAGGCACAGTCTGCATGTATCAACTTCTTTGATTTTTTTCTTGGACAGGTGATAGTTGAAGTTTCAGATTTAATGAGTTGACCCATTGTAGGACCTTCGCTTGCCATTTCTTAGTGCTACTCTGGGTTGTGATCCATAGAAATTAACAGCAGATCCCCTTTTTGCTACTTTGTCCGCTGCTTTATTATTGGCTGTGCCTATGTCTATGTCCTTTAACCCACTTCAACGTTACCTCATTAACCAAAGCAATACCAAATGAAATCGATTTTTATATGCAAAGCTGACATTACAGCCGTCAACTTAACAATTTCTATCATTGCCTCAATTGCCTGAGTTGTTCACGTGCGAATTGCACCACATTTACTCATACAAGCAATCCTTTGCAACCCTTATGCTTAATAGCGCTCTAAGAGGCTTTTAACCACCAACCACAGATGCATATAAAATAACATAAAGTAAAATAAAAATAAAAAGGCAATTGTCATCATCGAATGGTTTGATATCATGGGCGTTGTACCTTCCATACACAGTGAAAAATTATTATCGTGTTCCTGGTGAACTACAATAGATAGCGCTTTGCGTGAGTAACCTCTGTGCAAATACGTATAGTCTACCAAAATACAGAATGAATTGGGACAGCGGGCGTTGTACCACCCATACAAAGTGTAAAATTATTATCGTGTACATAGAGTACTATTATAGGTATGGTCTTAAAAGTAGGTACAAGTAACCCTACAAAAACATAGGCTGGATCGGGAAAGTGATCGGGGTATCCCATATACAGTATTATTATTATCCTGTACCTAGAGAACTGCAAAAGGTAGTGACTTGGAATTTTGCATCATATTAAGATACATTCTGTAGACTGGATTTGAATGGTGGGCGTGGTACTATACAATGTGAAAAAATATTATCGTGTACCTGGAGAACTACTATAGGTAGATTCTTGAAACTTTGCTCAAGTTACCCTCAGAGTAATGTGCATAGTCTATCAAAATACAAACTGGATTCGGGTAGTGGGCGTGGTACCTTCTACACAAAGTGAAAAATTATTATCGTGTACCTAGAGAACTACCATATATACCTTCATACTAATATGAATAGTCTAGCAAAATATCCTAATCCAGAGAGTGGGAGTGGAACCTTCCATAAAAAGTAAAAAATTATTTTCATGTTAATACGTATAGTCTAGCAAAAAACACATTGTATAGGAGCAGTAGGTGTCGTACCTTGCCCATAAATTAAAACATTTTTGATGTTAGAATAGCATTCGTTTTCGAATTAAAGGTTGGCCATACTTTTCCTCCAAGTGTTTAGTGTATTTTTTATGAATTAGTGTAGCTAAGCGGGGATAACTAGTTAAATATACAATCTTGTAAATATGGTGATGCTCTGTGGAAACTTTCGTGCATGCTTAGGCGGTGTGTTCGAAAGGCATATTGTTGATTTGTGTTTTTTTTTTTAATTTTTTTCCTAAAGTTGCGGACTTATTCTGTTTCACCACCTATGTTTGAAATTTTTTTTAAGTAAGAAACTTAGAGAATTCAATGCTCATCCTTAAAAATAGTGGTCATAACAATACCAGCCATATTTGTTGTTGAGGAAATAATTGCTATGGTCGTGGCCACTCCCATATACGGTAAAAATTTATTATATAATTCTTTAGGGGACCCATTTTGACCGCTTTCGTTCTGAATTAATAATTTACGACTGTCTTACTTTCAGACACTAGCCCTTACTCTGGACTGTAGTGATTTCAGACTGGCGACTGATAACTATTTTGAACCCTAAAGTTTTAGTAATTTTAAATGCTATGATTTTCAGTTAATTTTAATAATAAAAATGAGTGTTATCTCCTGAGTTAAAACTCCTGAGTTAAAACTCTCCCAAGAATTCCTTTTTAAAAAAGTCTATATTTAAGAAAAAGAAAAGATGTGCGTGCAACATACAAGTAAACTGCTTTCCTCCACCTTAACCGCCAGAAATCCAACATTATCGTGATCATAATTATGTTCAAAATTAATAAAACGATCATCATTTATTCCAAACGTTCTCTTCCTGTTTTTTGTTTATTTTTGATTTTTCGTCTTCTTTATTTTATTGATTGCACTCAAACAAACATAACACAAGAGGTTTCAACTGTTGGATGGCATGTTGCATTATGTTGTATGTGTGGCATGCTTATTGCTGCTCTTGTAGCAATTTGATAATTTATACAAAGACATTATTGTTTGCTTGTATGTATTTTTTTTTTTTATAATATTTTTACTTTGTTGCATTTTGAATAAAAATAAAGAAAAACAAATTAAATATGCGTATTTGTTTTTACTTTATGGTTTGTTTTTGTTTTCCTTATTACGATACACGTGATATTTCCAAGTTGTTGTTTAATTTTTCATATGTTTTATTTTGGTTTTTCTTCAACCGCAATAAAAATAATCATTGCATTTACGACAGTCGTGTTTGTTAGTGGTACGCGGTTTATGCAAACCCTCTTTCTTTATGCCACGTTATTGTTGTTCTTGTTGCTTTAATGAAAAGGTTTGTTTTCTTTCTACACGTGAGGGACATGCGCAATTCACCCGCATGTTTTTTTTTTTTATTTCTTTCTACAAAGTAGATGTATCGAATGATTGAGGATCGAGCCGTAGAGTATGCGATTTTATGCTTTAATAATGTTATTGTAGCTGCGTTTGTGAGCATGGGCAAATTGATTTTGAGGATTATTATTTTATGTGCTAGTAAGTACACTGTTCTACAAAAGATAAAATCGAGATTAGCAAAAAAAAAAAACACTAAGCGTTTAAAGGAAAAGATTAAAAAAAATAATTATTATTTTATTTATCAAGAGTTACAAAACAATAACGAATTTAATTCTAACTTAATTTATCGAGCGAAGTAACGCAGACCGTCAATCGTTGTAATGGGTGATTTTTTTGAGGTTAGGATTTTCATGCATTAGTATTTGACAGATCACGTGAGATTTCAGACATGGTGCCAAAGAGAAAGATACTCAGTATGCTTTGACATTTCATCGTGAATAGACTTACTAACGAGCAACGCTTGCAAATCATTGAATTTTATTACCAAAATCAGTGTTCGGTTCGAAATGTTCAAATGTGACAAATTTTGTTCAGCGATGAGGCTCATTTCTGGTTGAATGGCTACGTAAATAAGCAAAATTGCCGCATTTGGAGTGAAGAGCAACCAGAAGCCGTTCAAGAACTGCCCATGCATCCCGAAAAATGCACTGTTTGGTGTGGTTTGTACGCTGGTGGAATCATTGGACCGTATTTTTTCAAAGATGCTGTTGGACGCAACGTTACGGTGAATGGCGATCGCTATCGTTCGATGCTAACAAACTTTTTGTTGCCAAAAATGGAACAACTGAACTTGGTTGACATGTGGTTTCAACAAGATGGCGCTACATGCCACACAGCTCGCGATTCTATGGCCATTTTGAGGGAAAACTTCGGAGAACAATTCATCTCAAGAAATGGACCGGTAAGTTGGCCACCAAGATCATGCGATTTGACGCCTTTAGACTATTTTTTGTGGGGCTACGTCAAGTCTAAAGTCTACAGAAATAAGCCAGCAACTATTCCAGCTTTGGAAGACAACATTTCCGAAGAAATTCGGGCTATTCCGGCCGAAATGCTCGAAAAAGTTGCCCAAAATTGGACTTTCCGAATGGACCACCTAAGACGCAGCCGCGGTCAACATTTAAATGAAATTATCTTCAAAAAGTAAATGTCATGGACCAATCTAACGTTTCAAATAAAGAACCGATGAGATTTTGCAAATTTTATGCGTTTTTTTTTAAAAAAAAGTTCTCAAGCTCTTAAAAAATCACTCGTTAGTAAAATACCCTGGATATTTGGTGGCAATCGAATCCATAACCCCCACACTGATAAACAATACCTACAAGTCTACCCGTGCAACTCCGTTAAAGAAAATAAAACATAAAAAAATCTAGAGCGACATACACTCAACTTTACCATATCCATAAAGAATATAAATTCAAAGAAAATTCGAATTGAAAAATTAATTATTTTCGTTATTAATAAAATTTTTGGGAATTCAAATATTAATTATTTAATATTATGCTAATTACCCATAACGTTTTATAATAAAAATGCAATTTATTTGTTGGGGGAAAGAGCTAGTCCCTATACGTATTACACTGGTTGCTCAGGCCAGATCATCAGGAAACCTTTTTCCTAATTTTAGAGAAGCCAAAAATACGCTATAAGTAATAAAATTCTACAAAACACAATGAGAATTATGCATGTTAATAGAATAATATTACAGAATATTAAAGCTTCAACAAAACACCAACAAACAAACCACGTTTTTATTTTTCCTTACTGTCCTTCTACAATTGGATGGTTTTTGCCATCACCGAATGCAGACATAAGGTGTGATGAAAAGCATACACAAGTTAATTTTGTTCTCGCAAGAGAAAAAAAAAACAAGTGTTGCCAAGGTTTGCACAAGCAGTTGCATATTTAGTTATTAATAAAATTTTTGGGAATTCAAATATTAATTATTTAATATTATGCTAATTACCCATAACGTTTTATAATAAAAATGCAAATAAATTGCACTGCTTGTGCAAACCTTGGCAACACTTGTTTTTTTTTCGATTCTCTTGCGAGAACAAAATTAACTTGTGTATGCTTTTCATCACACCTTACGTCTGCATTCGGTGATGGCAAAAACCATCCAATTGTAGAAGGACAGTAAGGAAAAATAAAAACGTGGTTTGTTTGTTGGTGTTTTGTTGAAGCTTTAATATTCTGTAATATTATTCTATTAACATGCATAA
This sequence comes from Phasia obesa, assembly GCA_949628195.1. Lineage (NCBI taxonomy): Eukaryota > Metazoa > Arthropoda > Insecta > Diptera > Tachinidae > Phasia > Phasia obesa. The sequence goes on from OX451215.1 coordinate 79,288,338, forward strand.
TTCTCATTGTGTTTTGTAGAATTTTATTACTTATAGCGTATTTTTGGCTTCTCTAAAATTAGGAAACAGGTTTCCTGATGATCTGGCCTGAGCAACCAGTGAAATACGTATAGGGACTAGCTCTTTCCCCCAACAAATAAATTGCATTTTTATTAAAAAACGTTATGGGTAATTAGCATAATATTAAATAATTAATTATTTTCGTGTTAAATTTATTTTGCTCTTCATCTCCATAAACCAAAGGCACGAACTAAATTTAATTTTGATATGTCATAGGGTACGACCTGTATAGCGTTCACAATATTTGGTAGTAAGGAAACCCCTTGCTCCCTCCCGATTATGCCCAAAAACTTTTTATCTCCATATAAAGGGTGTTTTTTTAGAGCTATAGAACTTTAAGTTGGCATTACTTTTTACGATGGCTACCGATTTAACAGCTGTCAAGTAATTTATTCTCAGTTTGGTTTGGCAATTCATCATGAATAGACTCACGCCTGAACAACGCTTGCAAATAGTGCAATTTTATTTCGAAAATAATGGTTCTGTGCGGAAAACGTATTCGCGTATCATAAGCGAATTTTGTTTAGAGATGAAGCGCACTTCTGGTTGAATGGCTACGTCAACAAACAAAACTGCCGTATTCGGATTGAAGGTAATCCTCAAGTGTATGTCGAAACACAGTTACATCCAGAAAAACTGGCTGTTTGGTGCGCTTTATGGACTGGTGGAATCAGTGGTCCATACTTTTTCAAAAACAATTGTGGCCAGAACGTTACAGTCAATGGTGATCGGTATAGAGCCATGATTACTAACTTTTTCATTCCTGAATTGAATAACCATGATGTCCAGAGACTCGTTTGGTGACCGCCTTGCGATTTAACACTGCTAGACTACTTTCTGTGGGGCTATGTAAAGTCATTGGTCTATTCGGATAAGCCACAAACGCTTGACCGTTTGGAAGACAAAATTCGCCGTGTTATTGCCGATATACGGCCACAAATGTTGGAAAAAGTCATCGCAAATTGGACGTCCAGATTGGACTACCTCTGCGCCAGCCGTGGCGGTCATATGCCAGAATCCATATTTAAAATGTAATGCCACAAGATTATCTTTCGGATAAATAAAATTCATGTCATTCGAATAATCCATCGTTGTTTTATTGCAACTTAAAGTTCTATACCTCTATAAAAAACACCCTTTAGATATTTATACTAAAAATAATATGCTTGGTATGACTGCAACCGTATAATTCCACCATAATATGATGAGGCTATTAGAGTATGCAAATTTGAATAAATTAGAAGGCAACATTGTGTGCACGATTGCCCAGCCACAGCCCTATATGCTTTAGAAAGTTATTAAAAATTGCAACTTTCTACACCCGAGTTACACGCCAAGAAAATTAGGCAGTATAATATTGTTTTATGAGAACCATATTATTGTCTAACTCAATAATAACATTGAAAATTATAACCATATAACAAAACATTTTTCAAAAAGACACAACGGACAAGATTTTTCTATTAAAAAAATTCCTGAATTCCTGAAAAAATTCCTTTTTTTCTATTTTTGTATTTTCAAAATTAAAATTTTAACGACTTTTTGGGAAACATAAAAAAACCTTTAAAATTAATCATTCACAACAAGATGTTCAATTTTAAAAATATGAATTTATAATTAAACATACAACACCAACAACAACAAGCATAACATCAATAAACAAATTCACCTGACTGCACTCTTTTCATTTGTAAACGTCGTGAGTCAGTGTGTTGCCACATTTCCGGATAAATTAAAAAAAAATATTTATTTAAAATTTTTTTCTTATTATTTCTACAATATAAACAAACATGTGCATCTGTATCTATAAGTATAATTTAGTTCGAAGGCAGTAGAAGGTAAAAAGGTTATTTATATGCTGCAGCGGAATTTAAATACTTGCACACATGGTCTTAAAAGCAATGACTCTAGCAGGGGAAGCAGAGTAAAAGGGCTAAAAAAATAATAAACAATTAAATATTTATTGAATATTTGTAATGGAAATATGTATGTATATTATGTATATTATCTTTGAGTGTAAATAAAATTTAGTTTAGATGCAATTTTAAAGATATAAATCGAAAGCATAAAAATTACTCGCTCAATTGGAATTTTTATTTCAGGAAATTGAATAAAAAAAAAATTAATTTGTTTTACGTAAGAAATAAAAATAGTTTGCTAGAGTTTCTTTATTGTTTTTAGCTTATAAGGTCTAAAGTAAAGGGGGTTCCAATATAGACGTAAACACTTTTTCCGTTGAGGTATTATTTTTTTAAGTTTCGCTTACTTTACTGTTTAAGTCAATAAATGCATGTCACAATGCCTTCATCCCCCTGGCTGTTATGATCTCTGCATTAGCGTAGGAGGTCAAATTTTCTAGGGGGGTCAAAACGATTTTTATTGGAGAATAATATTCTGAAAATAAATATGTAGTGCAATTTTTAAATTTCCATGGGGGGGCGGCGGTCAACAGCTAGTCTGAAGGTGAAGGGGGCATTGCACTCCCTAGAATGGCTTTTTTACGCCAATGCAACTCTAGCACAATTTAGAGACGGATGGTGTCAACTGCTATCGTACGAACTAAATACGTTTTCAAGTCTAAAAGAAACTTTTAAGTATCGGGTTTTCTGAAATGGAGTACAAGATATTTACTCCATCTGATATTCTTACTATTTATACCACTTATACATCCATCTATGGACAGGTGCTCTGTTTTGGAAGAAGGTCGTAGGTGGCAATAGGTTATCCAACACTATTCAATGTCCTGAACATCGACGCAATGTGAGTTGTTTTTTGCTGTTATATCGTTACTACATCTCCCCGCAGAGTTCCTTACTATCGCTATCAATATGAAAAAAACTCAAATGGAATGACCACAAGCACCGTTTACTGTATACTCCTTCCCATAACTAAATTTCCTACTTCTGGCATTGCATGAATAGGTTTCATCCCTTGAGTGCTGGTTCAAGCTTTTGCAGATGTGTACAGCTCAAGGTAGATGATCGTAGAAAACACCATTAGCCCAATTCTGAATAGAAATTCCCCGGGAATGTTCTCCGCTTTCTCTGTTCCCCTATTCTAAATAAAATCTCCCGGGGAAATTTTTCACATTCCCTTAGTTAGAATATGATAACAAATTTTGGGAATAATTCCACCACAAAATTCAAAGGGAGTTGTGAAAAAAAATTATATACTCGATATTTTTTAAGAAAAATGTGGTAAATATCGTAATTTATTCATACTTTTAGGTCAAATACACTATAAGTTTTTTTTTAACTCTCCTTTTAATTTTTTTGGTTTCGTTTTAACAAAATGTGATAGTTGACGAACTTAACTATACTTGTTTTCTTTTATTTTATTTATTAGTACAGAATTTTACTAGAGATTATTTCCGATAATATTCCTAATATTTTGGACAAAGGACAAATATGGCGGTGACGCTAAGAACACCACATCACTATCTTGGATGCTTGAACTATCCAAATTGTCTATATGCAATGCTGGATTTAAAATTAATGTTGATATTAGAGAACGCACAGCAAACATTTTTATTTTGGCTTTCTTTTCTGGAACGAAGTGCGGCAATCTAGCATCAAGAATGCAGGGGCCAGGGATACGTCGCAATCTTTCGCTATACCTGTTTGGTATCCACCTTCGGCAAAGAAACGTAAAGCTGCACTTAGTTTCACAAGTGGGGATATTGGGAACGACTTTATTCGTGGCTTACTGTGCGACATTAATTTGTCCAGCAGATATTCAAAGGCTGGCTTATTTACCCTGTAATATTTTTCGAATGTGCATTGCAAAAGTGAAATAATCATAATTAAAATAAACAAATCAATATACAATAACATATTTTTATACTCACAACGTTTGTGGCAGCTCAAGTGGATTTTGGAAATTTTGTAAAACGAATTTGAAAAATCCTCTCAAGAAATTTGTACCAAAACTACTTTTTTCAAATTCGTTTTACAAAAGTTCCAAAATTATTTCAGGAATTCTACTTATACAGTTTCAATAACCACCCCTTGGAGCAACATTTGTATATAATGGGTATATCGTACCCATCCCTATTGATCAAAAATCTTCTCAAGAAATGTTTAAATTTAAAGTCTTTTTATAGCTTTTCTTAAGTTATTTGAAAATCCTTCTATTTTACTTTCAAAAAGTAACCCTTGGAGCAACATCCCCAAGTGTTTTTAGTATTTTTGCAGATGTTGCTTCTCCGGATTCCAAGTTGTAGTCTCCAAAATAATTGGATTGATGTTTACAGTGAATCTTATACCAATAACAGTGCCCTGTTGACTGCAAAATGAGCTCTGTTAAAAAATGTGGTTGTAGTGTCTGCTTGGTAAATTCAAATTTATCTTCACACACATTATAAAAATTCGATATTCCCTTTCCCGCAATAACATTCTCCTCGTGTGTTTAGAATAGGAGAATTTGTTCCCGGGGAAAATGAACTCCCAGGGAACTCATTTCCCGGGAATATTTAGAATCGGGCTGCATATGTTTGTTGATTTTAGACCCTGATTTCAGCTTAGTTCTTTGAGTCACTGGTCAGTGGTTCATATTATTATTATCTTAGGCTTTGCAAACTAAACATAAAATTCGTTGATATTTCACATGCAACATTTCTTCTTTCAGTTTTAACATCTTGTCGTCTCAATTGGATAACCCTATATTTTATGTGTATAAAAATGCGTCTTTTTATTACATATTTTTCCAAAGTTTTGCGAATTTTATGTTGTATTTTTCACGGTATTTGTTACTCGTATAAAAATTTAACGCCACATTAACATTATTATTTTTAGTTTTATGAACACAAAAAATTTTACATGCATTTTGACTTTTAAAAATTTTGAATAAATATCGCTGACTGTTTTACAACTGAGTTATTTTTGGTCTATAGCTGGCGCTTAAAAAAATACTTTTGTTTATCAGTGCTAAAGGTTAAGAACCTTAAGTTTCTTGCTGCTTGAGTCCACCAAAAGTCTTCTTATAGCCATTCTTTTAGGTTCATTCTTTGATTATTCAGTAGCACCACCTAATTTTAATTTTAATCGGTTAATTTAACCATAATATTATAATGTTTAATAATAATATGGTTTAACTCAACCATATTTTTCTTTGCGCGTATATATCACAGCAACTTCCTTTTCCGAAATCATCCTACAACACTACATTGTCGGCGAAATCAAAGATATTAAATACTTGAAACTAGATGCACTGGAACACTGCTCCAAAAAAATGTTGATGTACAATTGCAGAGTTGCCAAATGGTTGAATACATTCATAAACATAAAGCAACGTAATAATTTGAAGGTGATGATATCACGTTGTGGGGTTGCTTTACATGAAATAGAATATATTAAGAAAGATAATTTAACTGTTGTTGTATTTAAAGATATATAAAAAAAATCCTATGAATCTCTACGAGGATAAGTATGTACATAACCCTTATACGGAGGTTTCAAAAAAACACACCGAAACACACCTGGTAAATTGCAACTGAATAGCTTCTCTTCACCTGCGTTGGGATTTTAAGATGTCTGGCTCTGATATGAAAAACTCTTACCAAGGTCTAGAGATGTGCATCGCAGGTACAAGCTCTGGACGTCATTCTCCACATACTTCCGAGAAGTAAGCTTAGACTTTTTGAATATGGGTAGGTGAGGTAATATGGGACACACAAGGATTCTGCACGAGGTCGAACTCAATGGTACGTTTCCATTAAACCCTGAGCTAACGGACTTTATGGTCACTGAGCTTAATTTCAGCAGGATACCCTTAGTAGAATTTTCGAAAAGGGAAGGTTGGATGAACTTTAGGGGATGAGGTGTTTACATCTAGTTCATGAATAAATGTGGGCCCCGATGCTGGAGTTCACATTCTAGGAACCAGGTGCCATATTCTATCTAAAGCTATCGCTAAAATTCTAAAAATGCACAAACAAATTACGAGTTTTGTTACAAAAACACTCATAATTTGTTTGTGCATTTTTAGAATTTTAGCGATAGCTTTAGCTACCAAAATTACAGAAGATGGCATCAGTATACCCATATTGGCTACCAGATGAATGTAGTGTGTTCCAGGCAGATGTGATGTGGGTTCTGAATTACATCGAAATGGTGTCTGGGCACGTATCGGAAGGGGAGGGGGTTACTCTGCACGTCGACATACAAGCGTCGTTTAAAGCCTTGAAGGAAAGGTAGGCGAGTGCAAAAAGGCTATCGATGTGCTGGAGGACAAGTTTAGGGTTAGATTGTGTCGTCCCGGATTATTGCAATGTTAAGGGCAACGAAATTGCTAACGAACTCGCAAGATTAGGCTGGGAGGAAAATAACTTAGATTGAGTATAATCAGTTTAGTCACCGATTAGTCGCTACTATAGGCTTCCTTCAGATTGGGTATTAAGGAGAACTAATCATTCCTTGGAAGATAGGCAGGATTGCAGAGTCTCCTAATTAAGTTGGCCTAAACTGGAGGCGGAAAAAACTAATCTTCGAAGACGAAGAGAAGTTGGAGCACATTGTGTGTCACTACGCGGTATTACAAGTCCGCATACTAAGATGTCTAGATGAAATATTTCTCGGTGAGCTATCGACATCGCCCCGTGAAAACTTAAAGATGTCATTTGTTTCATCAAGGAAATCAGGTGGTTTAGTGATAGGTAGCAGGGCGCATATAAATCTTTTTTCTTTTTGTTTATTTTTAGTTAGCTGAAGGAAACCACAATGGACCCTCTGGGTCTCCGAGTGTACGTTCAATTTTTAGGACAACCCTTCTTAATCTAACCTAATCTTCACTATTATAATTAAAATTTTTATTAAAATTACCTTTTAACGAACTTAGCGTTCCATGGTTAAAATCAAGTTTTTACTAAGTAAATGTCTGAAGATGGAAGCTCAATCCACTTTCTAACCTTAAAATTGCCTATTGTTAAGTAAGTGTTGATGTCTTTTTCTTCTTCCATTTTTAATAAAAAAAATTCCAAATATTATGTTTTTGAAGAGTTTTTAACAAATACGAGTATGTATGTATGTATGTATGTATGTATGTATGTATGTATGTATGTATGTATGTGCAATAATGAACCATTTGTGCCGGGCAAAAAACAATTATGTAGACTTTCCACTGATATACATATGTATGGATGTTGCTCTGTGCTTTTTATTATATTGGACAATTTTATGTTGTCAATACCAACAATATTTCATTAACAAGCAAACGAAAGATGGTTGCAATATTTTTTCTTATTTTTGAACACGTGCCGATAATAGAAACAATAAAATAACTCTTCCGAACCAAATGAACCTGTCAACAGCATACAGTCATCATAATAATTTTTTTCAATTGAAAACTGCGCAGACGTAACATTAACTTGCAGACTTCACAAAGAAAGTCTATTTATCTATACATATATATACATATAGTAAAACTGTAACACGACCGTTTATATACAGGAAATATTTTTAATCAAAATGGAATACAAAATAGCAATTTCTAGTATTATTATCTGTCTGGTTGTGTTCGCATTACGTAAAAACTATTAGAAGAATTTTAATAAAATTTTGTGAGGAGAGGTACCTTAGTATTCTGATCCCAATATAGGATAGTTTTTTTCCACAAAAATATTTAATTTCCTAGAGAAAATAGAAAATAGAATAGTGAAAGTAGGCAATTTTACCAATTTAACGATAGGCGAACGTTCGGAGATGATGCTTCATCTATTATTATGGGTGGTATAGATATTAAGGAATCGGAAGCTCTTGATGTTCTTGGCATGAAAATCCAGTGTGATGTTTGATGGAGTAAACATATTTTTCAAGTCTCTAAAGAAGCTTTTAATTGCCTCGGTTTCCTAAACTGGCGTAAAAGATACTTCACTCCATCCGATCTTCTTTCTATTTATACCACCTATATCCGGCCGAAAATGGAACACAACTCTCATGTATGGGCCGGCGCGCCAAAGTCTATTTTGGAGCTACTGGACCGCGTTAAAGAGAGGGCCAAGAAGCTCATTGGTGACAGTAGGGTATCCAACTCTATTGAGCATCGATGCAATGTGGGGTGTGTATCACTGTTTTATCGTTACTACAATGGTATGTGCTCTAATGAAGTTAGGGAACTTGATCCCGATACCCGCACATTTTTACGTTTAACACGTTTTTCGTTAAGAGCGCATTCATTTGTAGTCGAATGGTCAGTGAATGGCATTGGCGCATTACAGGGAAAATTCGTTTTTTAGCAGAACTATTTGTATGTGGAATAAACTCCTAGTAAAATTGAAATCGAATGTCCATAAACACTACTCCCTCTTTCCTGTTTCCCATAACTTAATTTCCTTGTTCTGGGAAATGCATTGCATGAGTTGGGGTCATCCCCTGAGTGCTGGTCCAAAAAAAGGTACTGCAAACTTGACAGCACCTTTTATTTTCGTCAGCGGGATATTTTAAACTCTATTTACAGGACTCTACAATAATTTTTAGAAATTTTATATAAATTTTAGAATTTTATCCAGGGAGGCACTATAAAAGTAAGAGTCTTAAAATGTGGTCGGCAGTGCTTTCAAAACAAAATCCAACAAATTATATTCAGGTCGCCTAAGACGTGGCGGGCACAGGCTAGTTTTTAATAAAACAACAAATACAAAATGCAATTAAAACGAAATCTAGGCGCAAAACAGTTTTGTGGAAGAGGTTAGTTAGTCAACTTAAAATAAGAATCCCATTAATTTTTGTAGTAAAAGTGCAGCCAGCGTCTACAGATTTATGACACGCACCATGTAGGCAAAGTAATAAATGTAAATGTACAACAACGTATGAACACTCATTCATTCCACTTGGAAAGAAATCTAAAGGCTTCTAGTACATCAAGTACATAATATGTATGTACTCGTAAATACATATGTGTGTGTGTGTGTTATGTTAAGTACTCCAAGATGTTAAGTACTCTATCGCAAAAGTAAACTTGTAGAGAAAAATCTCGCTTTCTAAGGTAAAGTTTATTGAATGGAAGTTATAAAAATTTGTTTTTAAACAGTTGCACTTAAAATAATATTTTTTAATGATTTTTTTTTAATTTATTTTGTTTTGTTTTTTTATAATTTATTTTTTTTTATATTTTATTTTTAACAGTTGATTTTTTTAATTTTGTGTGTTTTTTTTTCTATGTGGCTTTTGGCACGGACACAATTGTTTTCAAGATCATTTTGTAGACTATAACACACAGATGTCTACAACAACCACACCAAAAATTAAATGTTGTATTAAAGTGTTGCACTTTAGTTGTTGTACGTTTGTGGCAATGAGTGTGAAACTGTTTCTTTATATTTTTAAGTACTTGCACTTGCACTCTTTATACGCTTCAGCCTGAAGACTATCAACTTCTTTTTAATAAAGAGCTGTTTTGTTTTATTTTTAAACGACCCTGGTTTTATTTTTGTAAATATATTATTTTTTGCTTTTGTTTTTCATTCATTGTTTTTGGATTTTTCAATTAAGTTGTTAATGATTTTTTCTCTTTGCATGAAACTTTAAATTATTTATACATCAGATTAACAAACTTGTATACGACATAAACAAGCCGCTGGCAAAAATGTCTTGTGATTGGTGTTACATTTACGAAAATATAATGAATAACTTACAAATTAAAGTCAACTTTTAGTATGAAAACGGTTTCCTAAAATTTCAAATTTATTCTAGTTTTCACTATGTACCGTTATATCGAAAATGCAGAAAGTTGCACGACTAATATCGGGTGTTGTTTAAGTCTGATTAAATCTACGATAGGGTTCCTACAAGGCATTTTGTAAGTTGATTTAATTTCCCTTCCTAGAACAATTCAATCTATGTTATTTATTTCCTGAAAATATTTTGCTCGATTTTGCTTTGAAAGTATTCCACACGAATACTTTTATAGTGCTTCAGTTATGGTTTATGTATTTACTTTATATAAAGGCACCCATCCCTAGATAAAATTCTAAAATTTATAAAAAATTCTAAAAATTATTGTAAAGCTCTGTAAAAGATGATTTTAATTGTAATTCAACAAAGTAAAGATACAAATCAAATAATAATTTTATTCAATTGGCAGTATTTTTGGCAGTAAGTACTTAATATTCTGTCATTATTTTAAACAGCGCCATCTGTTGCGCAGCCATGTTTAAAATATTCCGCTTTCAAAAATAAAAGATGCCTTAAAGTATACAGTAACTTTAAATCGGTAAATATAGTCGGCGTACTTTTACTGCTTTTTCTCTTTATTATCTCTTGAAAATAAGGTATTTTTGCGGAAAAAAAGTAACCCATATTGGAATCAGGATGCTAAATACCTCCTCACAAAATTTTGTTAAAATCCATCCACATGCATATTTTCTTTACATAAAGGTAACCAGCCTTGCATAAAATTCTAAAATTTATATAAAAGTATAAAAATTATTGTAAACCTCTGTAAAAAGTGTTTAAACTATTTAAATAACAATGTAATTTTTTTTTTTTTTTTGTTAAAAAAATATTAGACTGCGACAGGTAGATCGCAAGTAGTGCATACAGATCTCGGGTGATCAATAACCCCTGAGAGGGCCGATGTTGTCTTTATTTTAAAATTGCTAGGTTTTTTTTTTGATTTGTATTAAAGGCCTTTATAGAAAGGAATACATATAGAAGTAGCCAATAGACCCACAGGGTGCCCACTGGTTATCAGAAGCAGTCAATAGGCCCATTAGGGGGGGATCAGTATGATCTGCAATATAGATTGCAGAAAATTCCTCATTTAATAAAAAACTTTTACAAAAAAAAAAATTAAAAAAAATACAAACAAATTTTTAGAAAAAATTAAAAAAATAACAATAAATTTTCCAGAATATTTTTCAAAAAATATATACAAAAAATTAAAAAAAAATTTAACTAAAAATTTTGAAAAAAAATAAAAAATTTAAATTTCAAAAAAAACTATCAAGAAAATTTTTCAAAGAAACATAAGGGGGTAACGCAGTATATAGCATTGCTATGGTGAAGGGTATATAAGACTCTTACTTATTATTAGGGTTCCGTACCCAAAGGGTAAAAACGAAACCCTATTGTTTTCGCTACAATGTCTGTCCGTCTGTCAGCGCCTTTAATCTCTGGAACCGTAATAGGTAGACTCTTGAAATTTTCACAGATGATGTATGGCTGTTGCCGCTACAGCAACAAATACTTAAACTTATAGGGTGTTCCGATTGAGAGGTGTTATTCACGAATATGTATTTATTTCTTGAACTGTAGGAGGAATACACTAAAAAGATGCAAGCAGTAATTAAAACTTAGTTCGCTTTAGAAACAAGTCTAAAAAAATAAACCTAAAAATTAAAGAGTGTTCCGATAGTGGTGTGATTTGCATGTATAAGGCCTAAGTTTTGAACCATAATAGGTAGACTCTTGAAATTTTCACAGAAGGTGTATAACTTTGGCCACTATAGCAATAAATATTAAAAATTATTGGGTGTTCCGAAAGTGAGGTGTTATTTGCCTTTATGTCTTTATTTCTTGAGCTATAGGAGGCAACCACTTAAAATTTGCAGACAGTAATTAACACTATGTTCGCTTTCTAAACAAGTATATAAAATTAAACCTTAAAATTAAAGGGTGTTCCGAGAGTGACATGCTTTGCGTGTATATGGCCTAATTTTTGAACGATAATAAGTAGACTCTTGAAGTTTTTGCAGGAGGTTTATTACTATGGAAACTATAACAAATCATAAAAATTAAAGGGTGTTCCGGCAGTGGCGTGATTCTCATGTATAACGCCTTATTTCTTGAACGTTAATATATAGATTTTTAAAATTTTGTACAGGAGATATGATGCCACGGCCGAGATGACAATCACTAAAAATTAAAGGGTATTCCGACAATGACATGTTTTTCACGTATAGTGACTTTTTTTTTAATCGTAATAGGTAAACTCTTGATATATTCATAGAAAGAGAATTTCCACGGCCGTTATAACAAATAACAAAATTAAAGGGTGTTCCGACATAGACATGATTTTTACTTAAATAGCCTTATTTTTTTAACCGTAATAGGTAGACTCTTGAATTATTTATAATAGAAGTTGTACTTCGGCCGCTGTAACAATTGCTAATTATCCATCAGTGACATGTTTTTCACGTATATTACCTTATAGGTAGGCCTGATATTTTTATAGAAAGTGTATTACCATGGCCATTATAACAACAATTCCTAAAATTTAAAGGGTGTTCAAATTGCGATGAAGTTTTTGCGAATATGACTTTGATTTTAAAAATAAAGGGTGGCCCATAAGACATGAAAAAATTAACAACTTGAATTTATAAAGGCCTACTAAATATAGTACGAAACCCTACATGTGTGATACTAACTCACACTTGACTGATTTATTTTTATAGTTTATTTTACAAAATAAGTCTTAATAAATCATTAATATAAACGAATTTAAACAAATGATGAACAAATTTTCATCTTCGAACAAATTATTTATTTTAAATCACCAGATTAATAACGAATTGAAAATATAGTACTTGATTTAACAAACAACTTAACTGGAGCAGCTTTTTACTTTAAGAAAGCATAAAAATCAGATAAAAAAATAATAAATGGCTGTGTGGTTTATGTAGAGTGTGGGAAACATTTAAACTTTTCTTCCTTCGCATGAATTTATCAAACAAATCAAACAACCACACAAAATATATTAAACATAATAAATGACATAAAAATTGTGTAAAACACAATAAAATTAATATACAAAAAAAAGAAGAGAAGTAGTTAAATATTATTACCAGGTGTTTAATTCATAATGATGACTAATTAGATTTTTTTTAATAAAACGCCGCTTGAAAAATTAACGAAAAAATATAAAAAAAAAACTTTCTTTCCCATTAAAACTAATTTCAACACAAGGGTTGTTAAAATAAAAATAAAAACTCCTTAATAGCAAAAATCTTATTAGAAATTCTAAAGAAGTTTAAACATAAATATCCCTACACGCTGAAGAAATGACAAACATACAAATTGACTAAATAAAACCTTTTGGCTTAACTATAACTTCAAGGAGACTAAAATGATCACTTTAAGGGACTGTAACCAAAATAAAAACAACAACATCGAAAAGGTCAAGATTCATTTTAATATTCTGCTTGCGATTTACAAATTCAGGTAACCAAACCCAATGAAAAACAACAAAATATAAAAAAACCGGGGAAAACTGTGTCTTGTTTTGAAAACCAAATTATTCCTACTGGAAAAACTTTCGACTTAAAGCATAAAATAAGCAGTAGAGCGGCATATTTTAAAAATTTGTCTAAAGTGTGGGTGCAATATGTTTAACAGGCTTTACAACATGGACGGACAAATCAACAATAGTAAAATGCTGTCTTTGAGTTACTACTATGTTAAATAAAAATAGTAAAACTTGGGTTTTAATAAATATTCCTTGTTTATGCAAGGAATAAATGAAAAGAATATTAAAAATGTCATTATGAAAATAATGCACACTGGGGGAAATTTGACTAAAGGTACAAACATTTTTTTTTTAATTTTTGCAATTTTTTTAAATTTTCACAAACAAAATTTTTTTTAACGAAAAGTATCCTGGGGCATAATATAGACTTTCTAAAAACAAAGATTTAAACAATAAATTTTCCACAAAAAGTACTATTAAAAAAAAAAAAAAATAGAAAAGTGTCTTTTATAAAAATTGATTTTAAACGACCTTTCGAAAAGTACTTTTTCCACAAAATGACCTACTACAAACGTAAACATTCTTGAATCAAAAATATTTCATAATTTTTCTAACGAGTGATTTTTTAAGAGCTTGAGAACTTTTTAAAAAAAAAAAAACGCATAAAATTTGCGGTCTCATCGGTTCTTTATTTGAAACGTTAGATTGGTCCATGACATTTACTTTTTGAAGATAATTTCATTTAAATGTTGACCGCGGCTGCGTCTTAGGTGGTCCATTCGGAAAGTCCAATTTTGGGCAACTTTTTCGAGCATTTCGGCCGGAATAGCCCGAATTTCTTCGGAAATGTTGTCTTCCAAAGCTGGAATAGTTGCTGGCTCATTTCTGTAGACTTTAGACTTGACGTAGCCCCACAAAAAATAGTCTAAAGGCGTCAAATCGCATGATCTTGGTGGCCAACTTACCGGTCCATTTCTTGAGATGAATTGTTCTCCGAAGTTTTCCCTCAAAATGGCCATAGAATCGCGAGCTGTGTGGCATGTAGCGCCATCTTGTTGAAACCACATGTCAACCAAGTTCAGTTGTTCCATTTTTGGCAACAAAAAGTTTGTTAGCATCGAACGATAGCGATCGCCATTCACCGTAACGTTGCGTCCAACAGCATCTTTGAAAAAATACGGTCCAATGATTCCACCAGCGTACAAACCACACCAAACAGTGCATTTTTCGGGATGCATGGGCAGTTCTTGAACGGCTTCTGGTTGCTCTTCACTCCAAATGCGGCAATTTTGCTTATTTACGTAGCCATTCAACCAGAAATGAGCCTCATCGCTGAACAAAATTTGTCGATAAAACACATTTCGAACCGAACACTGATTTTGGTAATAAAATTCAATGATTTGCAAGCGTTGCTCGTTAGTAAGTCTATTCATGATGAAATGTCAAAGCATACTGAGCATCTTTCTCTTTGGCACCATGTCTGAAATCTCACGTGATCTGTCAAATACTAATGCATGAAAATCCTAACCTCAAAAAAATCACCCACTACAAGTAGGCCTTTACTATAAAAAAATTATTCACCAAAAAATATGGCATAATTTTCCTGTTTTACAAAAGATACTATTTTTTTTACAAAAATTCCCTTTTCACAAAAAGTATCCTTTTATGAATAATATTTGTTAAAAATTGTTTAAACAAATTCTGTTTTTAAAAATTAACGAAATCCAATTTTTGTAAAACAAAATTAAAAAATAATTTTACGCAATAGCAACTCACTTCCGCCATTGTACAATTAGGACCTTTTTCAAAGGTAACCCTTATCCAAAAAGATTTTTTTTGCAAATCATAACGGCAAAAAATGACCATATAAATAGCCAAAATTGTAGAATTATAAAAAAGTACTTTTTTAAGAAATTTGTTTTCTACAAAAAGTTTGTTTTCTACTAAAAGAATATTTTCTACAACAAAATTGAAAAAGAATGAAATGTTTTTTAAAAATACTTTTTTCATGCAAGTAACCTTTTTTCAAAAAAAAAAAAAAAAAAAAAATATATAAAAAAGTACCGATTTACAATTTCATTTTAAAAGGTAAATTTTTTTTAATTTTCTCTTTTAAAAATAACTTTTTTAAAAAGGGTCTGTTTATTAAATAATTTTTATTAAATACAATTTTTAGAACTTTTAAAAAAATGGCATATTTTACAAAAAAATACCAATTGACACGTTTTTTCTCAAAATTAGCTTCCTGAAAAAAGTATAAATTCGTAATTTATATTTTACATTTCATATAATTTATATTTTATTGAAACCTATTTCCCACAAAGTTAAATTTTTTACAAAAGAACACTCTTGTTTATCTATCTTGGATCTTGTAATGTATTTGCTAGAACAAAGTAACATTTTTTTAAATACATTTATTACAAAAAAGTGCCCTTTCTACAGTGGTTTGATATTTTTACAAAAAAACATATCTTTCGCAAAACTTTTTTATTACAAATAAAACTGGAGTAGCCTACACTCAACTTTACCATACCAATGGACACAGATATTTTTATGGATATATTACATAAATAATAAAAGTTCAAAGTATATTCGAATCGAAAAATTTATTATTTTTGGTTTGGGGTGTTAAGTAAACTACCCCTTGTCCGTTCCCGATTATGCCCAAAAGTTACACAACTCTTCATCTCCATATACCAAAGGCACGTACTAAATTTCGTTTTAATATGTCATACGTTATGACCAGTAGAGCGTTCACAAAATTTGGGGGTTAGACAACTACCCCTTGCCCTCTCCCGAATATTCCCAAAAACTATACAGCTCTGCATCTCCATATACCAAAGAAAGGCACATACTAAATTTCATTTTGATATGTCAAACGGTATGACCTGTACAAACTCCACAAAAATAGTGGCATACACACCCACCCACAGACATCATCGCGAAAATAGTCAAAATGGATTCAGGAGACCTCAAAACGTATAAATCCTTCAAAATCTCGACCTCGAATTTTTTCATGATTACTATACTTTACCTTATACTACGTATGGTCAAGTAAAAACAACATATTTTTTTTAAAAGAATCACCATTTTTACAATGTGACCTTTTAATAAATTACAATATTTTTAAAAAGTTCTTTAAAGAAAGTAATTTAACTATTTTTTTACAAAAGTATAATTTTTGTAATGTAATTAGGTAATTTTTTGTAAAAAGCCCTAAATTACCCTTTTTAGACAAGTACGTTTTCTACAAAAACGAAAGTATACAAGAAATACGTTTTCTATGAAAATGAAAATTATCTTCTCCACTAAAACGTACTACTGCTTCCTTAATTGTAATTCTCTAGAAAAGGTAGAGAAAAGTACCTTTTTTTTAATATCTGTTTTACAAAAATTAACTTATCTTTATACAATTTCATTTTGTTGGTGCTGTCAAAATTTATATTTTATATGAAAATTATTATTTCTATTATAATTATTATTTCTACTAATATTATATTTTCTTTAAAATATTCATTAAATATGCCCTGTTTTTAAAAAAAGTACTTTTTAGGAAAAATTAATTTAAAAAAAAAACTGTATTGGGTAAAAAACAACACTAATTTTTATTAAAAGGTCCTTTTCTAGGCGGTAAAAAAAGGCGATGTCTTCTACGTAAAACTTTCTCGTTTTACTCGATCTTCACTTTTAACAACAATTTATTTTATTAATTTTGTTTTCAATCCAAAATATTTTTTATGAAACCTCTTCTTTTTAGATAAAGTACCTTTTGTACTAAATAACCTTGTCTGTAAAGACTTTTTGGTACTTTTTTGTAATAGTTATTTAAGATTGTCTAGGCTCAAAGGATAATCGTTTTAAAATCATTTTGGATTCTAAGGTATGTTTAAAATGACGATTAAGTTAAACTATACCTAATAATGTTTGTAGGTATTTATTTTAGAATCTATTTTAAAATTTTATTTGGCAAAAACCAAAGGACGTATATGAAGTTTGTCCTACAAACAGGACATTGTGCTCTCATAGTAGTTTTTCCTTGACTGCTGGCTTAGTATATTATAAAATACACTTCCATGTACGCACTTTGTAAAACAATACGCATTAATTGTATTCACTCATAGACTGACTATAGGAATGTTTAAGTGCGAGCACGATGTGTAAGTGGGTATTTGTAGTGGATGGATAGAAGGAATATTGTAGATGAAAGAATTAATGTGCTGCTCGCTCGTATGAATGTATGTTGAGGATGGTTTGTGGTATTTAGCTATAAGAACTTCGGAAGGGAAAAAATCAAAACAACAACAGCAACTCATACTTAAACAGATTTAAACAACAACAACAACAATATACTACACGCACATTCTAAATTATAGAAGAAAAAAGACACATACTGGCTGCATACGCAAAACAGCCATTCAAATTATAAAAACACACAGCTACTAACGTACACACAGCGAACATACACACATAGATACGAGTTCAGACATTAATTTGAAGAAGAAGCGTCTCTTTTGATTGTTTTTGGTTTTATTGTTTTTATGTTGCCGTTTTTTGTTGCTGTTGTTGTTGTTGTTGTAGTTGTTCAATAAGCATGTTGCACATGAGTTGTGGGCAGAAGTTTTAGAATATTTTTTTTTTATTCCGCTTTGAGATGGCAATGCAACAAGACGCATAACGGATTTATTTACAACAACAAAAAAAAAGAAAAAAACAAAATTATTAAAAAAGTGAATTGAATGAATGAATATACGTTACATTTTAAAGTTGTATCAAAACAAAGCGCCAAAAAAAAATTTAAAAATAATTATTAATTTATACAGATTTTAAAGAAGCATTAAACCGGCAAAATAAATACGCCTTTAATTATTTAAGACCAATTAGTGTTTATTTACAACAAAAACAAATAGTATTGAGTTTTAATTTTATAATGAAATGTGTGGTGAAAGTCTTAAATTTAAACTTCAAAACTATTATTATTTATGTTGACATTTCGTGTGCTTTATTTTTTCAAGTTACTCACAAATAATAATTAATAATAATTACAAACAGCCAATATGCTTAAATCAGAAGACATTATTGTGTTGACTTAAAAGAAGAGAAAAATAAAACAAAAAATTATTTTAACATAAATTAGAAACAAAAAAAAAAAAAACTGACAAAATTATTAGAGTAATTTTTTTAAGGGAAAATAAAAATTTACCAACAAAATGTTTGTCACAGTGGATAATGCAACAAATACTTTTTTCTCAGGTAATTAAAAAGTCGTCAAATAAACGTTAATTTATTTTCAATACATACATACAAACATACATACATGCATACATACATAAATAAATACATATTTACATACATACATATGTACATACCCTGTAAGCAACTCAACTAACTTTTAATGCACTTTATGCTAACTATTTTGCAACCAGTAGTAGTTGATACTTGGATTATTTTTATTAAAAATAATTGACTTTTTTTTAACATTGTTATGTAGTCAGTTGTCTTACTCACTACTCAGAAGTGAGCTTAAAGTTAGTCAAGTTGTAGTTAGCTGAAGTTAACTGAATATACATATGTATATCAGATAGCAATAAAGCGAATTTGTAAAAATACGCAATAAAATTTTTCCCTGCTTATTATTATTTCCTGCATCTTTGATTGAAGGCTTCTTAACTAAAAATGTTAATACATGAAATGCTGGATAGTTAGTAAGATATTTCCTACCAAATAACATTAAGATCATAATTTAAGAACACTAAAAAACGCAAGGGATGTGACACAAATTTTCATTTTATTATTTTAAAAAAGAAATGAAAAATATTTAAAACAAAATTGTCAAAAATAATTATATTTTTGATTTTGCGGAGGTTTTGCATTTACATTGTAGTTAGCTTATAGTTAGGACATAAAAGTTAACTTAAAGTGTTTTATTTTCGTAGTCGACTACCATATTGCTTGTAGGATACATACATACATACATACATACATACATACATACATACATACATACATACATACATACATACATACATACATACATACATACATACATACATACATACATACATACATACATACATACATACATACATACATAGATATATACATACATAATTACTGCAAAATAGTTTTTGTCATGATCAATAGGGTAAAATGTCGATTCAGTGGATAATGAAAAAACTTACTATACCTCACAAGCTTACATTTCTTTAGATTTGTAAACGACATTAAAAGCTTATGCAAAATAATCAAAATTACTAAAACAAGACTTCAAAATAAAGGACTTGTTCTTTCAATACCTCTTTAAGAAATTTACATAAAGGGCTTTAAAAATATTTTTGTGTTTTATATACATTTGTATATACTAGCCGTGCCCGCCACGTCGTGCACGTCCTGACAGCATTTTTCTCTATTTGGCTCTAAAAGTATTCCACACCAATTGAAAGAGTCTTACATTTATAGTGCTTCAGTTATGGTTTATGTATTTACTTTATATAAAGGTAGCCATCCCTGGATAAAATTCTTAAATTTATAAAAAATTCTAAAACTCTACAAATTATTGTAAACCTCTGTAAGATGTGTTTAAAATATTTTAATAACAATGCAATTCCACAAAGTAAAAATACTAATCAAATACAAATTTTTTTCAACTGGCGCCATCTGTTGCGCTATAGTTCTTAAAATATCCCACTTTCAAAAATAAAAAGGTGTGTTGAAAATATAACGGCGTTGAAAATATCCCAGTTATAAACCGAAAATTTCAAAAATAAAAATTTGTATTGAAATTATAACCGTGTTGAAAATATTGCAGTTTTAAACTGAAAATTTCAGTACTTTTAAATTGGAAATTGCGTTTTTTACTGCATTTTTTCCACATTCTCTCGGAAATGTGATATTTTTGCGGAAAAAAGCTATCAGATATTGGGATCAGGATACTAAGGTACTACTACTACTAAGGTACCTCCTCAAAAAAAGTTGTTAAAATCCATCCAGTAGTTTTTACGTGGTGCGAACGCAAAAGAAAAGCACACAGACAGACGGAAATGAGTTACTATTATATTAAATGTATATATATATATATATATATATATATATATTTCATAAGCTATTCACCCAAGTCGTTTTACTATTTTTTGCAATAAATTATAAAAGTACTGTCTGCACAAAAAGTTTCTCCCTTACAAGTTAGACCTGTTATATAAATAGTACAAGCAACCATTCATCCTATTTTTACCATCCACTAGTGTTGTCAGATGAGGGAATTTATCCCCAAATCGGGGATTTTTATTTACTTATGGGGTATAAAAAATTCGGTTTAGGGATTGAGGATTTCTTAGAGGATATTTTTAATGTTTTAGGGATTTGTTGGGGAATTTTATTTTGATTGCGTTTGCTTTTTGGATTGTTGTAATTTTAAAATTATTTCAATAATTATTTTTTTTAAGTTTCACAAAGATGTTATTCAAATTTAAGTACGACTGGTAAAAGAAGATAAAAAAACGTAGCGAAAATAATTCAAGAAATATAATTTGATTTATTGCACTTATCCTTAGATGTTAATGATATTGGTTACGATTTTTGGAAAGTCCTTCAGGTTTAAAACTTGTTTAGCAAAGCTACTTCAATTATCGATAATTAACAAATAAGAAAAAAATAAGTAAAAAATTTTCGGTCCGAGTTATCGGCCTCAGATTTTTTCACCACCAGTAATGATTTAAGAGACATCTATAAATTACAATTAAGAATAATGCCAATAACGACGTGAAAGCAACTTAAGCGTATTTTGGGCAAAAGTTTATAAATATCGAGATGACGCTGAAACGATCTTGTTTATAGCCCTGGCAAAGTTGATTTACAATCCCTACATAAACATTTTTTTCGCCAAAGCAACCAACAAATTAAAAAAAAAAATAAATTACAGAACTAGTTACTCAATTTTATTTATTATCGTGCTGTTTAACCCAAATTATTATAAAATTACGCCTTGATTATCGTGGGGTAAGCTAGTTTCTATGTCCATTTCGCTTGTGCTTAATTTAGCCCATCAGAAAACCTTTACTTAAATTTTAGATATGGGAAAATAAGTACAAGATAAGTAGAAAAAATATTTTGACTAAATAAGAATTAATTCAAAGCAACACGAATTACCAAAGCTTAAACAGAACAACAACAACAACAACAGTATATTTATATTTTCTTACATTATAACTACACACTGACTGGATGATTTCAACTGTCTGGCTTCCAAAAAGAACACACTCATTCAAACATTTGCTCTTCAATCACTTATAATCCAATGAATACATCATTAAATTTAATAAATGCAGGAGTACTGCACATACGCAGTTACATTCGAATTAAAATTAATTGTAACAGAAAAATTGTTAAGCGGGAGTGAGTACAAACAAGAAGTAGAGATAGAGAGTTAGTTGTGAAAAAAAGAAAACAAAAAAACCATAGACAACTGAATAACTTTTCAATAGATATTTCCGCTTCTTTTTAAAACATTTTTTTTAATTTTTTGGAAAATTATTAACCGGAAGCTTTTATTATGCTCGTATTCGATACAAGAATACGAACACAATAGTAAGTGTGTAAAACTTGTAATAATAGAATTTTACGTTTAATTTAAAAACAAAGCGAGGAGACATAAATCAAAATGATATGTAGAGTAGAGGGTTGGAGTATATGTGACCGCGCAAATAGAAAGGGTGCTAAGGGTAAAAAAAAGTAAATTTTAGAAATGATGTTTTTACAACGTTTTTTTTTTGCTGTTATGACTCCGAAAATACCGATTATGACCGAAAATTTAATTTCTTCCGATACTGAAATTACTCAAAAAAAAAATTTTTTTTTGGATTATAAAAGGTTTATTTAACAAATTTTGTATGAAAATCTTAAACAAACATTCTTTTTGTCTAGCACTGGCTGGACTTAAAAAGATATTTTTATTTTAGATTTAAGATACGAGTAATTATTGTTAGTTCAAAAATATGGAAGATATAATAAATAAATTATTAAAAAAAAAAAAAAATAAACCTATAAAATAAAAATATTTTTTATGAATTTAGCCCTAAAAAAAATAATTTTTTGATCTCCAAAAATTTTGGGGGTCCACTTCTATTCCTTTTTTTTTTTTTTGTAAATTTTACCCTAACTAAAAAAAAATTGATTAACATTTAAAACGGTTTAGTAAAGAACTTAATATTTTAAAAAAATTATGAATTTTTTCTGTGCTTGACTTACATGCACAAAAAAAAATCGATAGGAATTCGGATTCGGCGGGGTCCGGAACCACTTTCATTCGACTCTCCAGTAAATTTTACTCCAGCATAAGATATAAAATTCGGCCAACCTATCCTTCCTCTGTGCGCGGTCTCATATACTGCAAGTTAATTAAATATTAAAAAGACATAAAGATTAATCATCTATTAACCGGATTTTAAATTTACTAAAAATTTTATAAATTGTTTCTTCGTCTACTTACAGATAACCCCTATTATTTCTATAATGATCCCAAATCGCCCCGAACACCGGACTCACAAACGTCCAGTAAGGGCTTTTCCATATTCAAAAGACGTAATTCCAAAGGCAGTAGTCCTCGCTTGCCCATGCCAGAACAGACACGTTTGATAAACTCAGCTAATCTAGATACAGCAGCCTCATTGACGCTGGGTAGTCCACGGGCAAGTTTTGGTTTTACACATGTAAGTATAAGCACACACATGCAACAGTATTATAGACGAATGGCAAAAACAAATTTAGCAGCATAATTTACTATTTAAATTGCCATAAATCATAAAATTGAAGTATTAGAGGGAAAATAGTAAAGAAAGATAAACTAATGAACTTCCTCTCTGTTTTGGTTATTTTGTTTGTTTTTCTAATTTAGCAATCGTTTGAACTGCAACCATTGATGCCGCAACATCAGCTGCAGCAGCAATCAGCGGCACATTTACAAACACACATTACTGCTTCGTTACACCAAAGACGTCAGCGCTCCTCTAACTCACATTCGGAAACATTTCGCGATCGTTTAGGTTCCTGTAATGAAACATCAAATCACAACTTTGAACACGATAATGTTTTCAACACAGCCACATCGCCAAGGTAAGTTTTGTATTTAAACTTCATTGCCAATGAAGTTTTTTTCGTTGCTTTCTTTGAGAATCAGCCAGAGCCCCTTGATCTTTTAATGCAGCTGTTGACATTTGATTTTTAATTTTTTATTTTTGTTTCAAAGCAGCTAATCGTGCAGAAATAAATAGTATTTTAAAAATATGTTTTATTTTTTACTTTTTATCTTTTTTTTTTCAATAGCAAAACTCATCATAATCAACAACATCATACACTACCTTCAACAGGGGTAAGACGTCATTCATTTGGCAACTGGCGTCAGGCCAGTGAACGACATGGCTCTCATAAGAGCAGTGCTGGCACCTTAACTGCCAACGATGAAGTGCCACAAATGATGGCACCTCGACCACCAGTATTGTCGCCCAATAAATATAGAGGGGCTCACAGGCGAAGGGGTAAGTTTTGATTGATTTTAAAAAGTATTCATTTCTAATACATAGTACAACAACACACACCTAAATATTTTTATTTAAAAAAAAATTTACTTTCGTAAAAAAGGCAAATTCTTTAGTAAATAATATTGCATTTGCAGTAATAAAATCATAAGCGATACACGTTTCAGAAAAACTTATTAATTCCTGACCATTTTTAAAATGTCGTTAGTAAGTTTAATTTTTCTTCTATAAAATCAATATTGTCAATGTCAAAACGACATTTAAATGTCACATTTATTTATATCAATTTCAAACAACTAATTGCTACTGACATTATGGAGACTTTTTTGTTTTGTTGTTTGAGTTAGTTAGACTTAAGGCGAATTAGACTAATGCTAAGGTATAGAGAAATTTAAAAATATAGTAAAGAAATTCGCAAAGAAAGTTTTTCATATAAATTAGTAACAGGTAAGATTATTCGGCTGTGTATTCGGCTATTCAAGGTGACACAAAAAGAATATAAATAAATCAACCAAGGACAAGTCAGTCTCAAATACGTAGGGTTCCATACTATCTTCAGTACAACTTTAAAAATGCAGGTTATTAATTCTTTCAAGCCTTATGGGGCACCCTTTAATCTTTAAATATTTTTTGCACTAGAGCATAGTACTAAATACCCTGTGTAAATATCAAGTGTTTGCCTATAACGTTTGGAAGTGAAGGTCAAATTCTTCAAATTCGCGACATCTAGGGAACACCCTTTTATATTTAGTAAATTTATTTTCGTTACTTGTTGTTACAGTAGATATTGTAAAATATAAGCTGTGTAAATTTTACGTGTCAGCCTATTACTGTTTAAATATAAAGACTTTATTGCGGAACACCCTTTAATTGATATATCGGCGATGACAACACATCTACTGCAAAACTTTCAAGAGTCTACCTATTACGGTTCACAAAATAAGGCCTTATACGTCCAAATCATGTCATTGTCGGAACACCCTTTCCCTTTCTATGATTACATCAAGAGTCTGCCTATTACGAATCCCAAAATATGGCAATATACGTGAAAAAAATGTCACTGTGGGAACACCCTTTTATTTGTAGTATTTATCATAGAGGCCGTGGCAAACTAGATTCTATACAAATTTCAAGATTTAATTTTTTTTATAAAGCAAACATGCTATTCACGTCACTTGGAACACCCTTTAATTTTTAGGTTTATTTTTTATACTTGTTTATATATCGAACTAAGTTTTAATTACTGTTTGTAAATTTTAAGTGTATGCCTCCTGCAATTCATATATACGTTCACATATACGTGAATAACACGTCTCTATCGGAAAACCCTATAAGTTTTAGTATTTGTTGCTATAGCCACAACAGTTATACATCCTCTGCGAAAACTTCAAGAATCTAGCCATTACCGTTCCAGAGATAAAAGGCAGTGACAGACGGACAGCCATTGTAGCGAAAACAATAGGGTTAAGTTTTTACCCTTTTGGGTACGTAACCCTAATAAAAACAAGATTGACGAAACAACAACACTTAATACGTAGTAGAAGAAACTTTAAAAATTGCCATTTAAAAATATTATAAATTTTTAAAAATTATTTCCTCCATATGTTGTCCTCGTATACGATTGCATTCTAAGCTGGATATTATAAAATCCATCCTCAATTCGGTTTTATAACATGTTTCAACGGAGCCCAATACACCCTAAACAAGTATGAATCGACGTGTTTGGCCATATAAAATCTTGAGAGCATAGCACCTGGTTTGAGACGATTCAGTTTGAATCTTCTTGCGAAGCAGGAATAATTTTTTTTCTTTTCCAATTTTTATCGCAAATTTATTCTTTTGGTGCGTTTTTTTTAATAGTAAGACAGAAAATGAAACCAGTTTAAAAATATGCGATAAAAATATCGATACTCTTTAATAAAGGGTGTTTTTTATAGAGGTATAGAACTTTAAGTTGCAATAAAACAACGTTGGATTATTCGATTGACATAAATTTTATTTATCCGAAAGATAATCTTGTGGCATTACATTTTAAATATGATTTCTGGCATATGACAGCCACGGCTAGCGCGGATGTAGTCCAATCTGGACGTCCAATTTTCGATGACTTTTTCCAACATTTGTGGCCGTATATCGGCAATAACATGGCGAATGTTGTTTCCCAAATGGTCAAGCGTTTGTGGCTTATCCGCATAGACCAATGACTTTACATAGCCCCACAGAAAGTAGTCTAGCGGTGTTAAATCACAAGATCTTGGAGGCCAATTCACAGGTCCAAAACGTGAAATTAGGCGGTCACCAAACGTGTCTTTCAATAAATCTATTGTGGCACCAGATGTGTGACATGTTGCGCCGTCTTGTTGAAACCACATCTCCTGGACATCATGGTTATTCAATTCAGGAATGAAAAAGTTAGTAATCATGAATGAATTAACAACGGTAATCTCGTTTTGGGCCCAAATTGCACTATTTGCAAGCGTTGTTCAGGCGTGCGTCTATTCATGATGAATTGCCAAACCAAACTGAGAATAAATCACTTGACAGCTGTTAAATCGGTCGCCATCTTGAAAAGTAATGCCAACTTAAAGTTCTATACCTCTATAAAAAATACCCTATAAATATTGATATATTCTTCTTCTTCTTCTTCTATCCGCTTATATCCTATCGGCCATATCGATATATTGCTATAACAAATATCGGCGATATATAGCGATATTTTTTTTTTTTGCCCAACCCTTATCCAAAGTTATTAGTCGAGTTCATTCCGTTTTTACACTTACTTTACCCTCTCGCTTACGAGGATGCTGGTATGTAAGCGAATAAGTATTCTTTATAAAAATTTAGTGAAACAACCAGACCTCTCTCGCTTACGCGGATGCAGATATTTAAGCGAATAAGTTTTTATAAAGAATTTGGCGAAGCAAAGAGACCTACCAAGTGGGACATTGCAATCAAAAAACATGCCTTCCTAAAGCAGGTTGAAACGGAGAGTATATTTCTCTCTCCCTTACAAGCTTGACCCCAAGTAAAGGAATAAGATCAATAAGGAGAATTTTCTTTATCTCTTTATAATACTGAACTTAAGCCTGAAAAATAATTTAAATAGTTAAAATAAAATTAAAATTTTTTTATTTTATTTTATTTGATTGTATTTTTATTATTTGTTTATTAAATTATGATTTTTCAATAATTTTTATAATTTTCACGGGTAACGCTGGTACTCTCCGTATAAAACAAGTTGACTATAATAATGTGTGGAATGTTTTTTAAAGCAAATATAAGTTCTGTCGTTTTTGAACATGCGCATATTTGGGCGCTGTCGATTCCTAGCAATAATTCTGATCCGATGGATACCGGTTTTTTAAGTTTGAAACTGGTAGTAATCTTAAGACATTTTTTAATGTGAACTGCAAAACGAAAACAGCACGATGCTGGCGAAAAAAAAAGTGTGTGACGTGATTGCAGAGACCCAGTACCTGCTCGTTTTCTCGTTTAAGTCTTTTTTTAAGATGAGCTTAGTACAGATGTCAATGACGAAATGATACACAATATCATCAGAACTAATCCCAAGTTAGCTTATAAGTAAAGCTCTGTATGGGCCCAAAAAAAAAAAAAAAAAAAACAATGGAGCTTATAAGACATACATTATAATATTTCATTGAATTCATATCATCAGTGGTCAATAATAAACACCAAAGGCCAACGTGCTAAATGCTATGAACTTGCAGAGTTTTAATAAGCAAGTTTGAATAAGTATGAGTTAATATTGAATATTTAACATATATAACAATGAACTTGGGCGAGTTCAAGCAGACTTACGTTCATTTTAAGGTCTTCCTTTCTAAAGAAATACAAACAACAAAAAACTAGTGTAAGCAAAACTCCCTAAACCTTTTCCAAATGTTAAACACAACCACTAAACAAAACACACTAAATGTTTCGAACATGAGAGGAGTAAACATGACACTCTGTAGTATAGAAATTTCGTTTTACGGGATCAGCTCATTGCGTGTTCAGATATGTGTTTGAGTATGACCACTGGCTCATGAGATTATGAGCTTGTTCAAGCATTTGGTTATTATATAGTAGTGTGCTTAAAGCTTCAAATCCATTATAACACTACTGCTTTGTATCACATTAAAAAACTTTGCCTTGCCGTTTGTCTCAACTCTCTCTCTGGGTATCCATCATATTTTTTTTATTTTGTAGAAAAAAACCTTGGAAATTTTCCCTAAACCTGATAAAACATAATCTACATGAATAAATTAATCTACATGTATAAAAAAAATATAAATATATCAAGGAAATAGTGATTAGTTTTATAAGTGTGTTTTAGAACTCACAACAAAATTGCTCTACCAACTATAGGGCACCTCAAGAAAATAATTACAACCAGAAATGAAAACGAAAAAAAAAACACCAACCAAATTAACATGACAAAAGTCAACAACTATTACATGCCACATGCTGCTGCCAACAATTGCAATAAAAAATGCAAGACAATGTTAATAATTTCCTTTCAATGCGTTTTTTTTTTTTTTTTTGTATTTCATTCTCCGTGATGACAATATTTTGATATTCGTTTGTCTGAATGCTTAACTGCAGATAAGAGTATTCAAAAAAAAAGAAAAAAAAAACTATAAATAAAAAACACTTGTTTAAATAATTGTTTGTTTAAATACCAAAAGTGGCGCCTGTTGCTTGCTTGCACTCGTACTCGTAGTCGTACTCGTACTTTAGTTTATTTTATGATGCAAACGTGTTGAGCAAATGAATATAATGACAACTGCTTATTTATTTTTTTTTAAATTTTTGTTGTTGTTTTAAACAGTATACAGGACTATCATTTAATTTTAATCGGCAAACACTACAAAAAGTGTTAAAACTTGCAATTATTTCACTACGTTTATGGTAATTTGTCATTCACTGTAAGTCATTGTTTAAAATACAAAAAAGATTTTAATCTTCATATTTATTATGTATTAATCGCTTAATTAAATTATTCCCATCTACATAAATGGTTCAAATGTTCAAAATTTTGAGAGTTTGACATATAAATTATTAAATTTAATTTTTTCTCACCAAGAAAATTTCTAATTTTCTTTTTTGCAAAATATGGAAAATTGCGAAGAATAAAAAAGTTTTGTGTTCGCAGCACATAAAATATACTGCATGGATTTTAACAAAATTTTGGAAGGAGGTACCTTAGTATCCTGATTTAAATATTTTCCACAAAAATATCTTATTTCCAAGAGAAAGTGGAAAAAAGCAGTAAATGTACGCCGATTTTTTTACCGACTTAAAGGTGCTGCATACTTTAGGGCATCTTTTATTTTTGAAAGCAATATATTTTAAGCAATGATGCGCAACAGATGGCGCTGCTTTAAAAAAATGAGTAACTCATTTCCTGTCTGTCTTTTACAGAGCTTTACAATAATTTTTAGAATTTTATCCAGGTAAAAAGTAAAGGTATAAAGTAAAAAGTAAAGGTATAAAGTAAAATCATAAGAATCTTTGGTGTGGATTACTTTCAAAGCAAAATCGAACAAAATATTGTCGGACGTACGTAACGTGTGTGGACACAGCTAGTTATAAATATTATTATAACACTTTTGGCACAAACAAGTTACATAAATCAAGCTAAAGAAAAAATTAAAAGAATTAGTTTCTTACCTCTGCGAAAAAAAAATAAAAATTTTTTGCAATTTTCCCCTCGTAAAAGGAAATTTTGTGATAAAATATTATTCGGTTTAAAGCCAACATTAAAAATATTTTTTTTAGAATAAAACTTACTCAGGCGATTGTAGTTTTTAGGCGGTATATTCTTCAATAATGCATAGAGGAAATTCTTTTGCAAACTCAAAATCCTTAAAGAAGCAAGGACGAAGTATCGCTAAACCCCAAATGGCTTAAAAGCGTCCCAGGATATAGGAGGAATGCAAACACTAGTATCTCTAAAACAATGGCTCCTAAAACTACAGTACTTTTGGGATCTGAGACAGCAGCCCTATCACTTGGAACTTGGAAACGAAGGTTAGCAACCTACGTTACCTTAAAAAAAAATTTCCATAAAGCCGATTATAGAAGTACAAGAAATCCTTTATTGATTTTCGACTTTCCTGTAGTTGATTTCTCAAGAGTTTCGTTACTTTAACACGATCTTACTGATACCAAATGGTCTTTAAGGTCAAACTCGTATAGACTCGTTAATCCATCGAAACATATCTTATTAAACTAGCTATTAAACTAGCTATGACCGCTTATTAAACTAGCTATGCCCGCCACTTCGTCAGCGTCCTTTCAATATTTTGTTCGATTTTGCTTCGAAAGGAATCCACACCAAAGTCCGTTCCTTTTTAGTGCTTCAGTTATGGTTTATGTATTTACTTTATACAGAGTTTCTTATTCCTACTAAAATAATTAAATAACTAAACCATAACTGAAGCACTAACCAATATGCATAGTTTAAGCATACCGGTTAGTGTTTCAGTTATGGTTTATATATCAACTAAATAAAGGGTCTCATCCTTGCTAGAGTAACTGCGTATTTTCTTTGTTTTTTTTCACTTTCTCTTGGAAACAAGATATTTTTGCGGAAAAAAAATTTTGTTAAAATTCATTCAGTAGTTTTTAAGTGATGCGAAACAGACAGAAAGACATGTATAGATAAAGTAAGATGAATGAGTAGTCGATCATAGTTAGAGATTGAAATTCAACTTAGATTAAGGTTGGCGACATCGTAAAGCCTTGTAAATTTGTTTTTATATAGATCTAGGTATATGCCACCTTCCAAAAGGTCCAGCATCGAGTTTGTCTATCTGGACTGCAATGCAGCTAATTTTTTTAAATTATTTTAATTTTAAATAATCTATTATCTTCCTTTGAACCAATGTGTCTGCAAAAACTGAATGAAAGTAAAGTGCAAAGATTTGACAAAATATCAGAATTTCAAAATCTTCTCTTGTTCTCATTTAATTCGAAACATTTTCCAGCTTAGTTTGTTTCAACTAAATTTAAAAGTTTGTTCAATTAAAATTTATTCTTTATTTTCCGTGTTCATTCCTTCATCTATTGTTTATTTTTCAAGAGAATTTTCCTGAAATTTTTTTAATTTTTTCCCTTTAAACCGAAATGTTTAAAAACTAAAATAAAACCTGAAAAAAGTTTTATGAAGAAAATTTTACAAAATTATAAACATTTGTATAAAAAACAAAAGAAATGAAAACAAATACATTTTATCCAACCCAAACAACTTTGGAGAAAAATCTGACGAGCAGATGTTGCTAGGAAAAATGAGCAGATAATAAATAATGAAAAACAACACAATTTCAAAAGAACTCCATTAAGTTTAAACAAAACAAAAGAAAACAAAACACCTCATAAGGCAAACGTTTGATGAAAGAGCAATTCATATTTACAATTGCAAACTAATGAAGTTTAGCTCCCCCGTGTTTTTCCTTAAAAGGAGTGAGATCAAAAAAATGTTTACAAGTTTTTTTCCTCAAACTTTATTTCCAACCATTGTAGTTAAAGACACTAATCATATTTATCTAAGTATAGGAGAAATGCTAGCAATTACTAGAGAGTTCGTGATGAGAAAAAAGGCCGGCAGTTATCAGTCGACAGTCTGAAGTAGCTAAAGTCAAGAGTAAAGGTTGGTGGTAGCACATGTCTCAATGAAACTAAGGTTGCCATAAATTACAAACCGATTGCCTATAATCATAATAGTTAGTAATTGATTTACCTTTCTCCAGTTAGAGCTGGCAAAGAATCGAGAGTACTATCGATACTATAGATAGTTCTGTTTTTATTGGATTATCGAGTTTTTTTTTCGATAGCGATGTTATCGTCGAAAATTTTATACAGTATTTAGTAAATTTACAGAACTACCCTAATCACATAATGTTTATTTTTGTATAACTGCAACTTCGAGAGTATCCGTAAGCATAAGCTAGATCTTCTATCAGATAGAAAAACAAAATATGTTGATATTTTTTTATTTTATTAATACATTTTTTTATTTAATTAAGACAATTACAAATTATATTCCAAATTAATTTACAGAACATAATATCGCAGCAAATTGCTCATTGTACTGAAAAACTCAGAGTCTTTGGTGGGAATTGAACGCACAACCCCCAGAAAGATATACTAGCACACTACCGACTAGGCCACCAGGGCACTCGATAAGTTAGTCTTTATAAACAAAATTTATTGGGTAACTCGATAATTAGTAACAAAACTATTTTTATGAACAAACAAGTTTGATGTAGTATTTATTTGAATATATTTTAATTAAAATGATTTCTCATTTTAAGATTTTAATTTTTAAATAAAAGAAACTGAAACCAAATTAAGTTCGTTAGAAATATTTTTCTATTATTAAAATTTATAATTTAATATAATGATTTTTGAAGTAATTCGATACCATTGGCGTAGAAAGGCCATTCTGGCGGGAGCAATGCTTACTCCTAGAATTTTTTATAATTGTACTACATATTTATTTCCATAATACATATTATTTTGCAATAAAAGTAGATTTTGAAAATGAAAATTTCAAGAGTCTACCTTTTACGGTTCCAGAGATAGAAGCCGCTGCCAGACGGAGAGTTATTGTAGTGAAAATAATAGGGTTACGTTTTTACCCTTTAGGAGTAGGGTAAGAGGTGCCGCAAATCCAAATGCCGCAGTTCCAAATATATTGAAATTTAGCAAATGTTTAATACATTTGGATATGCAAAAACTGTATTATAAAAATAAAAAGACTAAGTACATTAAATAAGTTCGGGTCGAAGAATAATCATTACAATATCATATCTACCCCTATCTTACTTCACAAGGAAAAAATGTAAATTAAAAAAAAATTAAAAAAATTTCATGTTTTTATACCCCAGTTGGGTATTAAAAATTATGTGCAAGGCTTATGCGACATCTCAAGACGTAGTTCCATCTTATAATATAATCATAACTTATCACATAAAAAGACAAATTTTAATCAATTTTAGAACGGGTAACACAAAAAATTATTGTTTGCCCTATACCAACGTTCCAGCCTATTTTACGTGTTGTAGCCGAGGTTTATATAACTAGAAAAACCCAACAGCATTTGTTAAATTATTGTAGAATCCTACAATTTATCACACCCTACAATAGCTTGTGAATTCCACTTATATTACTAGGATTCTGTAAATATATCGATCACACTACTAAAGTATTTCTTTTTTTCAAAGATATATACCCTACAAACACCTGCAATAACTCAAAATTCTTTGAATGATTTTTTTTTTCGTTGTTGTTGTTGTTAAAATTCCAAGATATAAAATTACAGACGCTCTGCAATTTTTATACTTGTTAAAATAGACATTTTAAAAGAACCAAAAAAGCACATAAACCGTCAAAAGAAGCCACTCATAAGGAAGTGTATAAATAACAATAAAAAGAAAATTTGTTTAATTTTTCCATGAAAATAAACATGTGTATAAAAGCATTTCTCATGCTCTATGCATTTTGCTGGGTTCCTGCTTCTCCCAAACAATAAAATAACAAAAATAAAATCGTTTAAAATTCCCATCATTTTTTTATTTTTTTAGATGAAGAAGAATGAGAAAATGGCTATTGACAGTTTTTGATGCTTCTTGTAATATGTTTGTTTTTATTACTCGAAAACTGAAATTACAAAAAAAAAACAATGTTGACTTAATTATTGTTAACTTAAAATACAAGATTTGTTTGCTTTTATCGATTTATTGCTTTTGAACAAAAACTGAAAAAAATATTTGAATACAAATTATCCAGCACATTTTGAAATATTTACATATATGGTAACCCACCGACCCGAACAAATAAATGCCTTTGACCAAATTTGTAGCAGGTCTATTTATTACCGAAATATTTTTATATTTTATTGTTTTTATTTTAACAAAAATGGCACGCGTTGCCACATTTGTAAACAAATATTGCCTTAAAAGAAATTTTAAAAGCTTCCGTGCCATTAACACGTTTTGTCAGACGAATATGGAAGAAACTATTGACAACTAAAAGAAATAAATTGTCATTTAAATGTTTGATTTTTGTTTTTTTTTTATTTAATTATATGCCCTTTTTCTAATGGTTTGAAATACGATTATGTATTTATGTTAATTGTTTTTATTGCTGTATTTTGACATTGTTACAGCTGGTTACTGGAGTTGGGGCCAACGGATATGTTGTCAATTTGCCAAGTGTTTGATGTGACAGCACAGCGCATAAAAATAACAAATTTTTTTGTTTTCGCCCATAAAAACAAAACAAAATCAATAATAATATATCAGGACTGTGGCGATCAGGTTGTAGTAAAAAATATTTTTTATAAAAGCTCCGGATTTTAAAAAAACTTTCTTGCATTTAAACACAGTTATATGTATTTTTTTTGGGGTTATGACAGCTGTCCATTATTGTTGAAAGTTTAGTTTAGCTGAAATGAAATAAAACTTGTATAAAATAAATAAACCATACTCAAATTCTAGTCACTCTAGTTTACCTTCAAGAGCCTACGAGTCCAATGAGTTCTTTTTGTATTCCCATGTAGGTCAATAGAATTTTTTTTTTTTTTTGAAAAAAAAAAAACGTCAAATAATGTTTGAAAATAACGATTTGTTTTTAAATTCTCATATAAAAATATTTTTCAAAAAACATATTTTTTTTTAATTCCAATGCAGGCTAAATAAAATAAAACCCTGATCTATTGTAGGTAAACTAGAGTGACCACAACTCGATCCTATGTAATAAACCATTGCACATCGACTATTAACCATACATGTTGGATCCCGGGTTCTTATCACAACCGCGAAATTCATCATCATCAAATTTTTCTGATATCTTTTTAATTTTCTAATATATTTTTTGACAGGGTACATGAAATACCTGGTATTTTTGCACACACTGTAAGAATAGTTCCGCATAATGACGCGAACCCGAATAGTTAAATATGACAAAAATATAACGTATACTTATGTTCACTTTTAGGGCATTGGCAAGAGATGATCATACACAAAAACGTCCACTCACAATAACCATTGCGGCCTTCGTCGTCCAGCTGAATCCACATAACTTCCATCTTCATTTCAGTCAATTTTGATTTTTAATGATCTATAGGAATAGCCGTTGACGTTGAAGCCCAATAAAGCCCCTTATCCAAAATGTTCATGATGACTTATTTGAAATTAAATTTTATCTATACATATAATAAAGAAATGGTAACTCATTTCCTGTCTGTCTGTGTTCATATCACGTAAACATAATTGGATGGATTTTAACAAAATTTTGTGAGGAGGTACCTAAGCATCCTGATTCCAATATAGAATTCTTTTCTTCCGCAAAAATATCTCATTTCCAAAAAAAAAAAAAACGTGGAGAAAAAGCAGTGAGTGCACGCAATTTCCGGTTTAAAGGTACTGCCATTTCCGGTTTAAAAGTTTGATATTTTAAACACGGTTGCGCAGCAGATGGCACTGTTTAAAATACATAATGACAAAATATGACAAATACTTTAAGGACGCACTTTTTATTTTTGAAAGTGGGATATTTTAAACAGGGTTGCGCAATAGACGTTTTAAAATAATGACAAAATATGAATTACTTACTGCCAAATAGCCATTTGAATAAAATTTGTATTTTTACTTTGTGGAATTATATTTTAAAGTCCTTTTACAGAGGATTACAATAATTTTTAGATTTTTAGAATTTTATATAAATTTTAGAATTTTATTCAGAGATGGATAAGAGTCTTAAAATTTTGTGTGGATTACTTTCAAAGCAAAATCGAACAAATTATTGTCAGGACGCACACAACGTATCTATGTGGGCACAGCTGGATTTAAAAATAAAATATTATTCGGGCTAAACAGTTCCACAAGCAAGCTCATCTAATGGGTATGCTTATAAGCTTTTGAGCAAGTGGTCGTCTCATGTCCGAAATACTCATGAGTGTTTTGTTTAGTAGTTGTGTAGAACTTCTGGATAAGATGTAGTGGGTTTTGCCTACACTAGTTGTTTTTGGTTTTTTGTAATGTTAAATTTTTTTTTTGTAGAGTCAAACAATCAAAGTAAAAATCTGCTTGAACTAGACCAAGTTCATTGTTATTATGTTTAACATTTACTCATATGATCTTATGGAAACTTTTCAAGCTCAATGCATTTAGTTCGCTGGTCGTCGCTGTTTATTATTGTCCACTCATCGTTATTCGTGAGCAATGAACAGACATGAATCCAATGATATATTATAATAAGCGTCTTATGAGATTCGTTTTTTATGCTCATGCAGTGCTTGAATACGGTCCTGTTTCACAACCACAACCACCGTTTAAAATCATTAGACACATAGAGACGTCAGCCGGCTACCGACTACAATTTGCCAAAACTAATAAAAACTTTTATAAAAAGGCGATTATTTTGGCGCATCCTAATTACATAAATACACGACCACCGTTGTAGCTGTAACCAACTTATGTCTTGAACACATAGACGACAGTAGGCTATCGACTACAACCTATCTAAATTAAAATACACACGTTTATATGAAGACTATTCATATGAATAGACCATATTATAACTTTGTAAGCGAAAGTGAGCAATGAGAGTTGAGAGGGACAGAGAAAAAACAATTTATTTTATTCAACAGAGAAATATAAAACAAAATAAACAATTTTAAATTTGTTTAATATCAAGCAAATAATTTATTTATTTTGAAGTGATAAAAGTATTTAAAAAAAAATATTTTATTTTAATATAAGAAAAAATATGTTTTTCGACAACAATCACACAGTTTACGTTCTCGCTGTCGTTTTCAATATAATTATGTAGGTGACAATACGGCGGCAATAGTAGCCAACGGCGCGCCGCGTTTGTAGTTAAGTAGCTGTGTGGCAGCAGTCGTCTGTCTCTGTATTTAAAGAATCGACCAGCCATAATCGGAACATGGTAGATCTCTTCTTTTGAAAATCATTGATATCAACTTAAAAAAATCTTTTTCTAAATTTCAAATTTTTTGTGAGATTTTTAGTTCCATATTTTTTGGTATAATTTCCGATTTATTAATATAATTTTGCTTTTTCGTTAATATGTTCGTTTCGTTAATATTTTTTATACATATGTAGGTATTCGTAGCTTTCAGTTAATATTTGTATTATTTTAATGATTTTAGCTCTTGTAAAGTGACATTTTATACAAAATGAAATCTAGTGAAGCCAATGCAAGTTTTGCGTTTTTATATTTTTATATTTTTTTATTTATTTGCTTATTTACATGTTATTTACATTTTTATTTAAAGTTTATTTTATTCCCATACGATTGTTATTGACAGTTTGATATTTTGTTTATGATAAAAACTGAAAACCTTTTTTGTTTATCATAAAATATTTTTTTGACAGTTCAGTTGATTTGTTTAACACAAAATCTACATTTTTCGTTTTCAGAAAACGTGAGATTAATGTTAAATAAAGGAAACTGCTGAACTTGAACTTAAACTACAAGTTTAAGTTTGAAAAGAAAATTGTATGAAAAAAAAAATATTAAGTTTTTAAATGCAGAACTTTTAAATTGACACATAAGAATGAAAACGAAATAGCTCTTATATACGAAGGCGGTTAAAGAAATACTCCGAACATGCAAAACAAATTGTAGAATTCTTTAATATAAAGGTTGTTTTTTATAGCTGTATAGAACTTTAAGTTGGCATTACTTTTCAACATGGCGACCGATTTAACAGCTGTCAAGTGATTTATTCTCAGTTTGGTTTGGCAATTCATCATGAATAGACTCACGCCTGAACAACGCTTGCAAATAGTGAAATTTTATTTCGAAAATAATGGTTCTGTACGGAAAACGTATCGCGCACTACGTCCATTTTATTGTCGACAAAATCGTCCATCAGAGCAGTTAATTCGATTAACCATGGAACGTTTTCGCACCACGTTTACTCTCATTGATAACTCGCATCCCCAGAGACGCCGTACGGTGCGTACAGAAGAATCTATTGCTGCTGTAGAGCGTAGCATAGAGGAAGACCCGAATGAGTCCATCCGCCATCGAGCACAGGAATTGGATCTGTGTCCATCCACTTTATGAAAGATTTTGCGGAAGGATCTTGGTTTGCGTGCTTACAAAATCCAACTCGTGCAAGAA
The DNA here is from genome assembly GCA_949628195.1 of Phasia obesa. Taxonomy (NCBI): domain Eukaryota; kingdom Metazoa; phylum Arthropoda; class Insecta; order Diptera; family Tachinidae; genus Phasia; species Phasia obesa. The sequence continues at coordinate 79,326,263 of OX451215.1, forward strand.
TTGAAGCCAAACGATCATCAAGTAAGCCGTAGATTCGTCGAATGAGCCCAAAACGAGATTACCGTTGTTCCCGATTTTCATAAGCGAATTTTGTTTAGCCTTGAAGGGCACTTCTGGTTTTGCACTTCAAGTGTATATCGAAACACCGTTACATCCAGAAAAACTGACTGATTGGTGCGCTTTATGGGCTGGTGGAATCATTGGTCCGTACTTTTTCAAAAACGTTGGTGGCCAGAACGTTACAGTCAATGGTGATCGGTATAGAGCCATGATTTCTAACTTTTTCATTCCTGAATTGAATAACCGTGATGTACAGGAGATGAGGTTTCAACAAGACGGCGCAACATGTCACACAGCTCGTGGCACAATAGATTTATTGAAAGACACGTTTGGTGACCGCTTAATTTCACGTTTTGCATCTGTGAATTGGCCTCCAAGATCTTGTAATTTAACACTGCTAGACTACTTTCTGTGTTGCTATTGGACTCCAGATTGGACTACATCCGCGCCAGCCGTGGCGGTCATATGCCAGAAATCATATTTAAAATGTAATGCCACAAGATTATCTTTCGGATAAATAAAATTCATGTCAATCGAATAATCCATCGTTATTTTATTGCAACTTAAAGTTCTATACCCCTATAAAAAACACCCTTTAGTTTCCCTTTAGCTTGACATACTCTTGGCAGCAATATTCAAATAGAAATAACGTTTTTGAAACTTAAACGCAGATTTTTCTTTTTTTTTGGTTAAAAAATCTGTTATTAATAAGGTATTTTGATTTGGGATTGATTTGGGGTACAAGTTCAATTTAAAACTTTTGATTATAATCATTGCAATATAAAGCAGTTATCGTCAATTTCCTTTGATTTTTACCTTAGAAAATAGCAGATATTTTTTCAATAAATTATTATTAGTGTCAGAGGAATATCTTTAAGGAGTCCCTCGTATACCCCCTTCCGTCTACAATGATTATGGGCAAACGATTTATAATTTTCGGCAACCTTACTTTCATTAAGTCTTGTGCTAGCACCAGCCGTTACTATTGACATTAGCAATTGCAAACTTGCGGCCTATTTTTTTCTTCACGGAGTCTCTAGTAATTGCTACAGCATTTGTCCAGGGCTAAGATACCCCAAGGCATTTATATTTAAAGAGTTTATTCCCGTGGTGTAGGATATTCACACACAATGTGCGCTATCGCTAAGCGTCTTCTAGGCTTAGTCTTCATGATACTTGAAGACTTCTTCTTTACAATAGATAGTAACTCCATCTAAACCCCAGGTAGAATTGCCCTCGTTTTCTTTTTCCTCTGTGCTACAAATTAAAGCCTTCAAATAATGAATATAAAACTTATTTATATTATTAGTGACAATAAACTACTTCTGGGATTTATTTCTATTTTTTTTTTATACATATGTATATGTATATAAAAACGAAACTATAAAGTCTTAAATAATAAATCATCTAAATGGTTTTAATGGACTTAAAGTCGCCAAATAAAAATTTGCAATAATAAAATTATGAGACAAAATATATTAAAACGTGCTTAAAATTTTATAGATAATTTTGCAACAATTTGTATTTGTGTGTGTATGTGTTTTTTTTTTTTCATCTAAACACATGTTAATAATTGTTTAACAGTTTAATTTTATTTTTTAAAATGAAAAACATTTTAGTGTATTTTTTTTTGGTTTTTTAATTCTTTTCTAGCATTAGAAAATATTTCTCATGCACATCAGGTGTGTTAAGTTAGTTTTTTAATACTTTTAAGGATTTTTTTTTATAAATTTATATTTTTTTATATTGTGCATATTATGTAAATTTGGTTTCGTATATTGGTTATGTTTGTCACGATTTAATGATTTAAGGATTAACATAGAATTTCCTACGTGCGCTAGAATTTTTTATGTGGCTGCTTTAATGCATAATGCGTGTTTTTCTTTTTCTGTTGCTTCAATTTTTGTTTTTTTTTCTTTTTTAATTTTGAATTTGTGTCTCTGTATTTGAACAACTGCATTTAATATAAAATGGTAAAGAATTTTATATCATGGAATTATATTCATAGTATTTTACTTTCTATGGATTGCTGCCATTGAAATATGCCGAAATATCTGCTCCTTGTTATCTATAAGAATAGAATTTCTAAGGAATTTTCTTGCAAGAAATACATATAATTTATAGGGTTCGAAAAAAGAAGAAGAAATCTTAATGCATTTTTTGACAACAAATTTTTATCGTTTTAATCCATAAAAAAACAATGATGCAAATTCCAAGGGTTTTTTTTATAATTAATGTAGGGGGATATCGAAGCAGTCTGCAATGGTTATAAGCAACCAATTTGTAATTTATTTTAATTAAGTCACGTGCTACCACCACCCTTTACTCTTGGCTCTAGTGAATTCAGACTGACGACTGATTACTGGCGGCCTTTTTTTCTCATCACAGAGTATCTAGTAATTGCTAGCATTTGTCCAAGGCCCTAATGGCATCCACATTTAACAAGTTTCTGTCCATCATGGTCCTAAGTCTTTTGCTAGCCAGAGCTGGACATTCACACACAATGTGCGCTACCGTCTCAGCCTCTTCTAGGCACAGTTTGCAAGTAACATCTTCCTTGATTTATCTTTTGGCTAGATAATACTTAAAGATTCTATAACCTTTCTCTAACACAGTTATGCAGCTTAAGGTACTTCCACTATAAATGAGAACCTTACAGGCCTTCCTGCCAAGGGCCTCTTTGAGCACCATTACAGCCTGTCTACATGCAGTAGCCACCCTTCACCTTCGGTCGCATTAGACCATTTCCCAGTGCTACTATGGGTACTGGTCCACAGAAATTTACAGCCAGATCCTCTTTTTGCTAGTTGGTGTGCTGCTTCCAACCCAGCTGCGTCTATGTACCCTTAAGCCACACATCAGCGTTACCTCATTAACCCACGCGCTGCCTATTTCACAGCAACACACGAACTCATACTTTTGCACAATTACATTTAAAAGAAAAACAACATTTGTGGATTTGTTTTTGTTTTAAATGTAATTGTGCGAAAGAACGAATACGTGTGACACCATATATCTACAAAGCACAGATATTGTCAGTGCTTAAGAAACAATACATACATACTCATGTAACAAATTCTCTGGTTGGGTGTCTTTGCATAAAACCATGTGTGGGTGTGTGTATGAGTGGATAAGGAAATTTTTCTTGATTTGCCTTTTAAGCCAAAACAATAAAATTTTCTAAATTTCTAACGTTTGAGTTTAAGTCGTGTTTAGTTTTTTGTTCCCTGTATTTTCTATTTTTAAATAATTTTTTATCATTTAAGGCATATTACCGCTAAATGCCGGGCAAATTTGTCATAATAAGCCTTTTAAATGCACACAATTTAAAACCAATAAAGTTACTAAGTTGTTGTTATTGACACTTCTTTAATATTTTCTTTCTTTTGTCATTGTTTTTTTTATTTATTTATTTTCCATAATTTATTTATTTGTTTTTTTTTTCAACACTATTGTAACGCGCCATATTTATTTGATAAACGGCGTCAATTTATTGTGGTTGCAAATACACATGTTTATTGAGTCTTAAATAATAAAAGGCACACACACACACACACATAAACACCTCTTTATTATCCACCAGGGATGGGACTTGAGGTACAACTGTACCACTATTTTTCTGGTTCATTCAATTGGTAATATTTTTTTATTCCATTAACATTTTTGGTTTTAATCATCCTTATTATCTTGGGAGATGTCGACACCACATGACGTCGTTTTGTGTCGACAGATTTAAATTGATCAACATTTATCGATGACTGTTTAGTTTTATTTGGTATGTTGTTGTAAGAAAATGCGTGGCCGTTATTTTGTTGTGTTGACGTCGTCATAAGAATACCAAATTATAATTCAATTAATGAAGACGTCTATACCTAGTAATGTCGACTTGAAATAGAATAAGGGTGAATATATTCATAAAAACTTCGAATTTTTATCATAAGAGGGGATACAATAGCAGTACTCTAAACTGCATAACTGCTGCATTGGTGACAGGTCATGAAAACTTAAAGTATCATATAGCCAAGATGAAAATCGAAGAAAATGATACTTGCAGAATGTGCCTGGAGGAGACTGAGACGATAGCGCACATTGTGTGTGAATGTCCGGCACTGGCCAGCATAAGACATAGGACCACTGGCAGAAGCTTGTTAAATGTGGATGCCATGGTGGACCTGAGCCTTGAACATAACAACTAGCAATTACTAGAGACTGTGTGATGAGAAAGTTGGCCAACAGTTACCTGTCGACAGTCTGCAATCACTACAGTCAAGATTAAAAGCTGGTTGTAGCACGTGACTCTATCTCACATAGACTAAGGTTGCCGTAATTACATTTCGGTGGTTGTCTATAATCAGAGATGACGGAAAGGGGTCGAAAAGGAACCCGTTAAGGAAGTGGTCTGCTTCGCTATTCTCCCTACATTAAAATAATATCATAAGAGGAAGGAGAACCAACTGCAATTCTAAGATTCCTCGGGACAGCAGGTCTAGATAAGGTGCTCTAGCACCTGACTAGGGGCACAATAGATCTTCTTAATCGCATTACTCTGTTTCTTTCCCATATCATTAGTCATTATTTTATTCATTCTATTAATAGTGTTTCTTTAAAAAATAATTTTGTATTTTTAAGGCAGCCTAAATCACCCCAACCGACGTGCTAGCACATTTTATAGCACCTATTAGTCTGTTATTTCTCAAAGAAGAACAGCATAGGGTGCTCCTCGTCTCCCTGAAAAGCTTAAATTACTGATGTCATCATCATGCTGTTGATTACATAAATTTTCAATACCAAGTTCTTTAAATAATACCCATTATTTGGGCTTGAGGCTTTACTAAATAAATTCGAAAACATTTATTCAAAATAGTTATGAAAATTGCGACAAAAAAATTGCACATAAATCGGCAACACTGATAAATGCTTGTGTAGGTGAGGATGTGTAAGTAGAATTCCGTTTTGTTTATGTTGTCAAATCACGTATTAAAGGGACAAAAAAAAAAAATAAACAATTTACTCAATACAAATAGGCACAACAACAAAATATTATAATAATAATTTTATATTTTTGTTGCTTTTATGGATTTTATTAAAAATAATATAGAAAAATGATTTCTTTTTGTGTTTTCACCTTAACAACACTCTTTGATATTCACTCTCAGTACAAACAACAAAAACTTTGGTTTTAAAATTTAAATTTGTTTCTTCTTCTTCTTTTTATTAGTTCTCAGAGTGCATGCAAGTTGTGTGCGAGTACAAGAAATTGTATGTATGCATGCGTTTGCTTGTGTATGCGTGCATTTTTATTATTGTAAGTTTTGTGTTAGAAGTTTTTCTGAAGTTTTTCAATTGTATTGACCACAGAACTAAACAGGATTGTTAATTGAACAGTTGTGTGCGTTATTGTATGAAGCTTTTAATTAAAAACGAAAAAAAAAAATTATAATAATTTAAACGTTGAGTTAAATAAACAAAAAATAAATCTATACGCGCCTGCGCATTGTTAAAACATTTCTCTAAAAAAAAAAATAAATAAATTAATATCTAGTAAAAAATAAATTTTATAAAAATGCAACTTTTTAATAAATATTTTTTTCTTATAAAAAAAATTATAATTTTTTAATAACTTAAAAAATAATTTTTTAAGTGCAAAAAACTGATTTAAATTTTTGCTAAAGTGTAAAACAAATTTGAATATTATTTTTTTTTTCAATAATTGTTGAAGTATTAAAAAAATTAAATATGATTTTGAAAATGGATGACATTGAAATGGATACATTCTGTTGTGGTAAGTTAATAAAAAAATAATTTATAGATTTTTAGGTTTTATCTAAAAATAATTTTTTTAACTGCATTTTATTTGCATTTGAATGTTGCCCTAGGAAATTATTGTTATAGTTTTAAGGATTTTCGTTGTGGATATTTATGTTATCAATTATATTAGGTTAACATTCATAGAAACTTATGGCTATTTTTTTTTTTTTTTTTTTTTTGTTAAATAAATACAGTAAAATTTAATAATTTTAAAACTATTTCCCTAAATTTTAAATCAAAAAATAATGCGTATTTTTATCTTTAAAAATTATTCAAGTCTCTTAACTGTATCTTTTATTTTTTATTTAAAAAATATATATGTATTTATTTTTTTATTTAACAACTTGTTATAAAGCTCAACTAAACTAATATTTTACTTAGTTTTCGTTCTATTTAATAAAAAAAAAATTATTAAATTAATTATTTTATTTTTTTTATAAATGTATTATTAAAGTTAGGCTTAAGTCTATTTATTCTCTGTTGAAAGAATATTTTTTTACGAATTAGACGATTAATTAAAAATTAATTATATAAAAATTTTATTAATTTAAAATTTTATACATTGAAATTTATAGTCAAGCTTGAGTTCGTTCTAATCCTTCTAAGAAAGAAAGTTTTATTTTAGACACTAGCAGAATGTAATGCATTCCTTGCATCTATCTCATTTGGGTGGTGTTTAGTTGTCAACAAAATCTATTTAACCAACCAAACTCATCAATCATCTATCGTCAGTTGATGAGAAGGAAATCTTTAACCACCTAAAGTTTCCCTCTTGTTAAATGTAGTCTTTCTTTAATGTTATTATGTTTTCAATTTAATTTAATTTAATTATGAAATATAAAATTGATCGACAATTTTTAATATTCTTAACGATACTTAAAATTAAATCAAGTTAAAAAATGAACAGCTTAAAATTGCCCTCATTGCCAAAAAATAACAATGAAAGCAGGTCAATAAATTAGAAGCTTTATTAAGGAACTAGTTGTGCCCACACACGTTGTGTGCGTCCTGACAATATTTTTTGTTTTTCGATTTTGCTTTGAAAGTAATACACACCAAGTTTTAAGACTCTTACATACTTACTTTAAATAAAGGTACCCATCCCTGGATAAAATTCTAAAATTTATATAAAATTCTAAAAATTATTGTAAAATTCTGTAAGAGGTGCCTTAAATATTTTAATGACAATGTAATTCCACAAAGTAAAAATACAAATTTGGCAGTAAGTAATTCATATTTTGTCATCTGTTGCGAAGCCGTGTTGAAAATGTCCCGCTTTCAAAAATAAAAGATGCTTTAAAGTATACAGTACCTTTAAATCGGTAAAAAATAATCAGCATACTTTGACAGCTTTTTCTCCACTTTCTCTTGGAAATAAGATATTTTTGCGAAAAAAAAAGCATTCTATATTAGAATCAGGATACAAAGGTACCTCCTCACAAAGTTTTGTTAAAATCTATCTAGAAGTTTTTTACATGATGCGATCACAGTCAGAAAGACAGTCGCGAAATGAGTTACAATTTTATTAATAGAAGAGGGTCGAAAAGGGACCCGTTAAGGAATTGGTCTGCTTCGATATTCCCCTTACATTTAAATAAATACTATTTTGATGACAAAATCTTTTCAGTTTTGCGGTTGTTAATTTTTTATAAATTTTCAAAAATCAGTTTTTTTTTTCTTAATTTTGCATGAACAATTTTTTCCGCAACTAATTTCCAAATAATTCCAAAATTGTTGCACAAAAAAAATTGTTTTCAAATAATTTTAAGACTATTTTGTGCTTTATCCTCTTGTATCCTATTTGTCTAAATCAGGTGTACCGTTCTCGATTTGTGCTGTAATACATCAATAAGGACGCTTAATTGAGGGCTAACATTTATTACGTCTCTTAAAAAAATCTCGACGTGATAGAAAAAAAGAACTGAAAGAAAATCCTTGTTAAGCACTTTAGATACTTCCAATTTATTCCATTTGTTTTCAAAGAAGATTTCTTTTGCAGAACAGTGTTATCGTCATCATAAGACTGTTAGGGAATACCCAATTATAATCGAATTGATGACGGCGTCAATACAAAGTGAAGTGGGCTCAAAAGTGACCACGATGTTGCCGACGCCAAATGAAAAAAAGGTGAAAGAAGAATTTTAAAATTATTTTTAACAGTTAAGAAATGAGGAAACTAAAATTTAAAATAGGAGGCTTGAATTCGAAGAAATAAGAAATTTGTATATAAATTTCTTTAAAGAAACTTGAAGCATTCTGCAAAAAATTCTTTGTATTCTAAAAATGAAATTCTTGTTTTCTTATACGTTACGAAAAATTGTTAAAACCCACAACTACTTTGCTAGCAGTCAAATTATGACAACGCCTTAAACAATAAGGCTGACTATATCCAAGACATTTACTCCTAAAAGGCTTCAATTCCTATTTTTATTTGCTTTAGAAACGTCTTACAAATAATAATCTTCGAAAAGTATATTTAACTTACCCTAAATCATTTAAATATTCACTAAGACTAACTATCTAGACAGATTACAAAAAAAAAAGAGAAATCTAAATAATCATGTCTAGACATCGAGCTACGCTTAAGACTTTAATTACATCAATAAGAAAAAAATCTAAAAAAAGTAGAATAAAAAATATCTTAAATTTCCCTTAACAAAAATAATTGAAAATAAAAGGGGGATCCTATTCATTTTTCTAAAATAAATCGCCCCCTTATGAATCAAGTAAAACAACATTTTCATTTTAAAACAGATGTTCATCAATTAGTTTTTTCTCCTCCTTGAAAAACTAAAGGTACGTGTTGTTTTATTTTTTAATTTTATTTAAAACTTCTTTATAATTTTAATTATTTAAAAAAAAAAATGAAGAAAAATCAATACATGTTAAGGGATTTATTTGTATTTATTTGAGTGCTGAGCAACATTGTGACATTCAAACACTTTTGGTTGGTTTCATTTTTCTTGTCTTAAACATTAAAATAATGATTGTAGAAGATACTGGCGCATACACACATTTAAAATAACGAGTACTTGTTTAATAATAATAATAATAATAATAATAATAATAATAATAATAAAGGAATCGCGTTGTTGGGTAGAGCCCAGTTAAAATCATACAAATCGTGTGTGCAAGAAAAAACGCACCGGAAATTGTTCATATACTCGTAGCAAAGCGCAATTTATTCAAATTTATGCTGAAGGTTTAAATGTGATTAAAGTATAAAACTCACACTCATACACTCCAATGAAATGAAATTACACACACGCACACACACACACACCCATCCACAAAAAACGGTGATCAGTAACTAAAATAATACTTGTGCTAAGTTTAGTTAGTTAAATGTTTTAAAACAATTGTAATTATGTTTTTTTATTTATCTTCATCTTCATTATAAATAATAATTTTTGATCACTTTTTGTAAATGTGAGTTAGTGCATGTGTTGTAGAGTTGCCAATGCATTAGCAACATAAATAAAAAATAATTTTTGCCCTTCCTTTCTTTTTTTTTTTTCATTATTATTATTGCCTTCTTATTGGGCGGTCTTTATAACAAATATGTCATAAAAATAAAAATTAAAAAGTAAAATACATCATCCATATTTTTGTCAATCATTTTTCAACATTTTCTTGTTCAAGGGCTTTCAGCTAAAGTATTGTGATGCGTATTTTCGTTCGCTTATTTGTTGTCTGACATTTGCTGTTGCTGTTGCTTTTATGTTCTTTTGACATTAATGTTTTGTATGGTAAATGTTAAACAAATGTTTTGTTTATTCTTCTGCAACGTCTTCTTGATCATTCCTTGCTGGTGTAAGTAGTCAGTGGAAAGAGGGGGGTAAACATTTCATTATTTATATATAAAAATATGACATTAACAAGAAAATAAAATTTAGGATATTATTTTTAAAAGTTTTAATACAATTTTTCAATGATCTAAAGTCATAATTCGAAACATCTAATAAAAATACTTAGAATTTGTAAAAGATTAAAAAAAAAAAAACAATTTTGTATGGCAATTTTTAAGGAATATTAGGGTCGTATTCCTGAAAAAAATTTTCGATTCTTAAAAGGTTTATAGAACCAATTTCCATGCAAATTTTTTTTAAAAAAACCTTTTTTAATTGTGCATAAAAAAAGCAACTCCGGGTTATATAATCATTGTTATTCTAATTGGCGACACCGACGTCACTTTGTAACGACATCGTCATCAATTCAAATATAATTTGGTATTTCCTAACAATCTTATGATGACGTCGCACAGAGGGCTATTTTGCCAATTTAACCGGACTTTAGACTAAAAATTAATTTTGACAAATGTAAAAATTTTAGTACGTAGCTCGACAGACAACAAAATTTTACACCGTATAGTGAATCCTCAAGGCTTTTGCCTAAGATTTGTCGTTTTGGGACATTGTTAAAATGAGGAAGGTTGAGTAAATCGTATACGTTTTAAGAGGTTTGCAATAGACTTTTTGTGGCTAAACGAATAAAGATTTCGTGTTGATTTTTTTTCTGTAAAAGGAAAAAAGATATATTAGCAGCTACTTAACTTTTAGAATTTTTTTTAATATTTATGATAAAAAATTTCTTGCAAATTTAAAAAAAAAGGATTTTTTTGTCAAAAAAAAAAAAGTGAAAAGGTTTTTGAGAGTGAGGGCCATCGCGATCTCTATAAAATTTACGATCTCTACTTTTATACTACAGAAAAAAAAACGCTGCCTATGACCGTAAGAGATGTTTCTGTCGAGATTAATAAATCTAGAGGCATTCAGTAAATTTTCAGAGCCAATATAAACTAATAAAAGTAATGTCCGGCTAGATAGGCAAAATACCCCTATGACGCGTCGACGGCTTATCGATAACACTGTTATGCAGAAAAATCTTCTTTAAAAAAATTTTAATTAAATTAGAAGAATTAACGAAATTAATAAGAATCTGCTTTTAGTTATTTTCAATAAATATTTTAAGGGACGTGGCAAATGTTAGTCCCTTAGGCTTATGTCAATGTGCGAGCTACAAGCGCGCTATGCTACAATACGCCTTAAATCACTGCATGTATTTTTCGTATGTGTTCGCTCAAAACATGTCAGAGTGAGAGCCAAGCGTGATGCGAGTTCATGCTACATAGCAAGTTGTGTAATGGTTTGTAGCGCGTTGTTTTTATGTTTATTTTTTAATTTGCTTTAATAACTTTTGTTTGTATATGCGTCTGGCATAATAATACAGGTTAAACTGTTAGAAGAGCTGTTTAAATCTGCTTATCTGAAAATGTCAAACCTTGTATAAAACTCTGTTCGCGCACTTAATAAGTAGTAATAGTTTCTAAAAAATACTGTTTTTTTTACTTAGTGCATTGTTAATTAATTTCTGTATTTTATTCAAGCAAAGATTATTTTATATTTTACTATACAACAAATACCATATTATTTCATACGGGTATATATTTTGTTGATTAATGTTTGAAGTCAAAACTGTAAATTGAAAGTTTTAGTCAGTTTTGTTCAGTCCTAGATTATTGAGTCCCCATTTACATTAATGGTTTTCAGCAAAATGAACGAATAATGCCCAACTTTAATTTCATCACAGCTTGGGAATGGTTCATGCGATTTAGACAAATGGGATAGCAGAGGATTAAGGACAAAATTGTCTTAAAATTATTATTATTATTATTATTATTATTATTATTATTATTATTATTATTATTATTATTATTATTATTATTATTATTATTATCTGTACATCACTTTTGAAAATATTCGAAAAGTAGTGGCATATACAATTTTTTCTACAATACGTAGTATAAGGTAAAGTATAGTAATCATGAAAAAATCGAGGTCGGGATTTCGATGAATTTATATGTTTTGAGGTCTCTTGAATCCATTTTGCCTATATTCGCGATGATGTCTGTATGGCACTTTTTTGTGGAGATTGTACAGGTGATACCGTTTGAAATATCAAAATTAAATTTAGTACATGCCTTTGGTATATGAAGATGAAGAGCTGTATAAATTTTGGGCATAATCGGGAAGGGGTAGTTTACTTAGCACCCCAAACCGAAAATAATTAATTTTTCGATCCGAATATACTTTGAACTTATATTCTTTATGTAATATATCCATAAAAATATCTGTTTCCATTGAATATAGTAAAATTGAGTGTAGGTCACTCCAGTTTTATTTTATTTAAAATTAAAACATTTTTCTCCTAAAAATTAATTAAAAAAATTGAAAAACGCAAAAATTTAAAGTTGTTTTTCATTATTCATAAATATGATTATATTAAAAATAAATTAAGCCCTATTTTATCAAAATCAGTGCACAAATCTTAACATTATTCACAATTTAGTGAAGGTATCTGAGTTTACCTTTAAATTCAAGTCTTCAATAAACAGTCATCGGTAAATGTTGATGTGGACATAGGGAACACCAATTTAAATCCATCGACAATTAGAATGGGGGTGTACATTAAGGTGTTGCCCTTGTTATAACAAAATTCGATTCAGCTCTTGATTTTTCTTGTGCAATATTTTTTTATTATATAATTAATTAATTGTAAATATTTAAAAATTTATTTTAAGGCTTAAAGCTTTAGTTATAGTTTATTTAAACAGAAACAGGTAGTTCTAATTAATGCTTTTAATAAATAATTTATAAAAAAATGCTTTAAACACATAATAATTAATATAAAAAAAGCTCTTAATATTTCAAGTTTTATATACGAGTATGTATATACTTTAATTGTGTCATGAAAAATGTATTAGAAGTAAAAAACTTGTGTTAAAAAACTTAACTTAAATTCAACAGGAAATAGTTTATTAACAATAAAAAACACCCAAATATCTATACATATAATAAAACAGTAACTTATTTTCCGTCCGTCTTTCTTTTTTTGTGTTCGCATCACGTTAAAACTACTAGATGGATTTTAAAAAAATTTTCTGCGAAGGTACCTTAGTATCCTGATTTCAATATACGATGCTTTTTTCCGCAAAAAAAATCTTTTCAAGAGGAAGATAAAGCAGTGAAAGTACGCCGTTTTTGACAAAATAGGAATTATTTACTGCCAAATAGCCAATTGAATAAAATTGGTATTTGATTTGTATTTTTACTTTGAGCATTTACATTGTTATTAAAATATTTTGAACGCTTTTACAGAGTTTTACAATAATTTTTAGAATTTTAGAATTTTATATAAATTTTAGAATTATAACTAGGGATGGGTTCCTTTATATAAAGTAAATACGTAAGAGTCTTAAAACTTGGTGTGGAGTGCTTTCAAAGCAAAATCGAATAAAATATTTTAAGGGCGCACACAACGTGTGTAGGCACAGATAGTGTATAATAAAAATGATTATAACTTCTAGTTATTTGTAATAAACTTTATAAAAATAATTGTCATCATTTGCATCATCATCAGCGACATTAACTGCAACACTTTAATAAAAATTATTAAGTATGTATATACATGAGAAGCACTTTCAAAAATACAATTAGAGCGAAAAGCTTAAAACTACACAATAAGCATTTTTATTCTGTAAATTTCAATACTTGGATTTTAACATGCATTATGAATATTTAAAATAAGAGCTTTATTTTTCTCTTAAAGTTTACCATTAACAATTTCTTTTGTTGAAGGCTCATTATATTACTAAAATAAGCTAAAAGTAAGGTGAATGTGGTTGTAAAGCTGACATCAGTTTATTTAAAACTGAAATAAGACTTTAAGAAATTTGTTAAGAATCCCGTATGCTGGAGGCAAAACACAGTTTTTAAAAACATGGTTGTAGGCGCCAAAAGTAACATAAAAACACACTTACAGTTAAAGAATACAGTGAATCAAACGAAGTTTTCGTGATCGTTAGAGATTTGATCTCTGAACTGATTTATGAAATAAAAAAACAACGATTTACGCAAATTTTGAGATGTGTCTGATTTTGATTTAGTGTGCGATATGTATTTATTGTTTGCAGCATTTACGACCTTGTTTTATTCACTACTCCTTAATAATTTAAATAGAGTAAATTTTATAGACTTCAGCTGAGTGAAACAAAAAAATAGTAGCAACAGCAAAACTTTATTATTAATTTCTCACTACAAAAAAGCGGCGATTATAATAAATTTTACAAGAAAGCTACTCACGCTTTGGCTGCTGACGACAACAAAGAAATTGTCCCAGTCCCAGCAAACATGCAAGCTTCATTTTAGTGACTGATGAAACTAAACTTTTTCTTTGAGAAAAAGCTTTATTGTTAAAATGTTAAAAGCTTGCAAGTTAAAATGTAGAAAAAAATAAAACATTTTTTATCGAAGCTTTTTTTTTTAAATTAAAATTCGTAAAATTTGAGTTTCCGCTAATTTTAGCTAACTGTTATAATACTAATAATAATTGTTGTCGATTTCTAGAGTTCAATTTTGATTTCAAATTGAATTTGATGTTCTAATTCTATGCGAGCAAAGACAATACATATTTATTTAAATTAAATTATAATGTTTTATTACTTTAATCTAATATTTTCCTGCTTAACCATTAGTTTTTATTACCGATTGTAATCAGGAGTACTCAGAAATAAATAATGATGCTATGGGGCTTTGGTATTATTATCTATATAATTAATAGGCAAACACGTTTTTTGTAATCCCATTTAAGTCCGTAATTCTACTCCGATTTTGGAAAGACTTATGTGGTTTTAAAGCTTTTTCTTCACAGATGTGCACAATCTTAATTTTATTTAAATCGGTTCAGTACTTTTGGAGTAATATGTCTATAAACTTCTTACTAACACCAATAAACAAATATGTATGTTGTTCTCTTAGCTGCAAGTTGAAAACACAAGTAAATTTTAAGAGAAACACGTGCGCTTTCGTGTTTAAGCTTGGCCATACTTTTTCTTCCAAGTGTTTATTTTATTATATTAAAAAGGGGCAGCGAAACGCACCAATGATATCTAGTTTATTATTATTTTGTAGGGCGGATATCGAAGCAGAACATTAGCTTCATGGGTCCCTTTTCGACTCCCTTCATTTCTTAATGATTTCTGGTATCCGACTGTAAATTTACGAATACCTTACCTTCATTGAGTCTCCTGCTGTCACTAGCCTTTTACTCTCAAATGTGGTGATTTCAGACTGGCGACTGATACATGTCAACATTCTTTCTCATCACTGAGTCTATAGTAATTGCTAACATTTGCTTAAGGCTAAGTTCTCCACAGCAGCTCCACTTAATATGTGTCTGCCCGTCGTCCAAAGCATTTTTATGTTATCTTGATTTTTAACTTGGCCAGATAATACTTGACAGCATGCTACCTGTCACAAACGCAGTAGGTACCCAGATTATATCCAAGATCCTTGGTGGTCATCCTGCCAACTTGTAATGAAAAATAAGAATCGAACCCACAACCCAGGTCATACCGTTTGACATATCAAAATTAAATTTAGTATGTGCCTTTGGTATATGGAGATGAAGAGCTGTACAGTTTTTTGGCATAATCGGGAGGGGGCAAGAGGTAGTTTTCTTACCTCCAAATTTTGTGAACACTCTACAGGTCATACCGTATGACATATCAAAATGAAATTCAGTATGTGCCCTTGCTTTATGGAGCTGAAGAATATAATCGGGAAGGGGCAAGGGGTAGTTTTCTTAATACCCCAAACCGAAAATAATTAATTTTTCGATTAGAACCTTGAACTTATATTTTATATGTAATATTTCCATAAAAAATCTGTTTCCACTATGTATGGTAAAGTTGAGTGTAGGCCACTCCAATTTTTTTTTTTTTTAAATAATTATAGCACTAGATTTCTAGTGGAGAAATTGTTAATTTAATTTTTTTAATTATTCCAAAAATGGGAGTTTTTAATATGAATGTTGATTTTCAAAGAGTTATCGGGTTCGACCCCGGGAAACAATAAAAGTAATGTTTCTAAAAAACAAAAAAAAAAAGATCAAAAAATATATTTCTAATTATTTTTATAATTTCATTTTTCTAAAAAAAATATTTTATAAATATTTAAGCTGCTATGAAGCAATTCCTATTTTGGCTATCCTTCAACCCAATGTGCTAATATAAAATAAAAAAACAACTTATTTCAAACATTAAAATTGTTGTTTGCTGGGATGATGAGGCTATGCTGATGATTGAAATTCATAAAAATAAACTATTTTTTTGCTTGTTCTCCTGCACTTTCTGCCAGCAGATGTGTAAAATAAGAAGAAATATTTTATAGACTCAGATATTCTTCAGTTGTTAGTTCAGAGAAATGAGGGGGATGAAATATTTATGTGAGTTTTAAGTTTTTGGTTAAAACTTATGGAATATAAAAATTAATTTTGTTTAAATGGAAATAAAGGAAACATTTTTTTAAAATGCTTCTAATAAAAAGGTAAAATTAAAATGTTTCTAATAAAATTTAAAATATTCAAAATTCAGCTTTCATATATTATTTTGTGTTCTAAGGCACTAACACACACCTTCTAAGATGATTTAAAATGTAACACAAAAGTTACAAGTTCAGCATTTTAAAAAGTTATTTATTTCGGTTAATTTTTTCGAAAATTTAAATTCAAGAATTTCTTTTTTCTGTCCTTAACCCTTTTTGTATTAAACAAAAGTTCTAGTTTCAGTTCATTTTAAATCGTTTTGAAAATAATTTATTCTATAATTATTTCAAAAGCAATTTATATTGGGATTATATTTTGGTTTTGACTTGCCACTTGTTAACTAAAGACATGCATGTCTTTCAAATGTCTGGCTGGCTGGCGGGCTGGTAGCAAGCAGCAGCAGCGTTTAGCGGTTTGGTGGTTGATATTGGTTGCATGTTCTTGAACACATGAACAAATTTACATGTCTGTTGTTGCCCGCAAACTCGCATGAGTGTAACAATTCAATTAGGAATGAAGAATAAAGAGTTTGATTTTAGTTTTTTATAGACTTGTTTTAATTTTAATGACTTTTCAATTGTGTTTTTTTTTTATTCAAATGAAGTTGTGATCAATTTATTTTCGAAAAACCAATAATCAGATTCTAGAAGTGTAATGTTTGTTGGTTTTAAAATAATTAAATGGTTAGAGTGCAGAGAATATGTAAACTGGATTTTGGTAAGAATTTCAATTTTAATTGTTGTGTTTTAAAATCATGTGTTGAAAACAATTATTTTGGTCTTTTCGAAAATTTTTTTTTTTTTTTTAATAGTTTCCTTTTATGAACTTTGAATTAAATACGAATCAAAAAACTTTTATTGGATTAATTTAAGAACATATAAGCATATTTTTATAAATTCTTAAATTTAAAAAGTTTAATAGAAAAAAATAAAGTTTTTAATAATTTTTGATTTTTTAATAACGTTTAGACTACTTAAGGCTTTAAAAACTTTAAAAAACTTTAAAAAAATTGATATTTTTAAAGTTTTTTGCGATTTTGACCTTGAAGATGAATTTTTTTTTGATTTTATATGTTAACAATTTTTGTTCTTTATGACAAGAGCTACAACTTTGCCTCAGAGAGTATATAATAAAATTTCAAACGGTTTGCAAAATATGAGCTTGAGAAAATGATCATTTTTTTTTGCAAAAATGACATCGAGGCCCCACATCTTTGAGGGCCCATAAAAAAAAACCTGGAGGACTTTGGGCAAAACTGGGAGACAGGGGTCTTTTTTTTTGGTCTTTTATGACGTAGTGGTGTCCGTATATGGTTATTTTGCTATGACTTAAAAAATTACACAGTGTGTTATCATCGAAAACTCTACTCAAGATTGCAAAAATTTACTGTACAAGTCCATCCTCAAACTAAAATGGCAACATCCGTGAACCATACAATTTTTGCCTACACAGAAAAAAATATTTGCACCAATTAATGGTTTAAATTAGTTGCAGATAAAAATTCAATTAAATTTTTAATTGAATCAATTATATACTTAACTAGCTATGCCCACACACGTTGTGTGCGTCCTGACAATATTTTGTTCGATTTTGCTTTGAAAGTAATCCACACTAAATTTTAGAACTCTTACGTATTTACTTTATATAAAGGTACCCATCCCTGGATAATATTTTATATAATTCTAAAATTCTAAAAATTATTGTAAAGCTCTGTAAAAAACAAAGAGGAAATGAGTTACTCATTATTTTAAAACATTGCCATCTGTTGCGCAACATTGCTTAAAATATACTGCTTTCAAAAATAAAAGATGCCTTAAATGATGCAGTACCTTGAAATCGGTAAAACACAAATCGGCGTATTTTGTCTTCACTTTCTCTTGGAAATAATATATATTTTTGAGATAGATACTAAGGTACCTTCTCACAAAATTTTGTTAAAATCCATCTAGTAGTTTTTACGTGATGCGAACACAAAGAGAAAGACAGACAGAGAGACAGGAAATGAGCTGCTGTTTTATTATATGTATAGATAAAGAAAGAACAAAATAGTCTTTCAATTAAGTAAATAATTAAATCAATTAAAAATTTAATTGAATTTGTCACTGAAACTAATTAAAAGCCTTTATTTGGACCAAAATTTTGTATCTGTGTACTAGTAGCTGAACTTCAAAAAAGGAATATTACTTTCTTTATTTATTTATTGTTAATAAATATTTCTGCTAATAAAATTTATTTTAAATATAAAATTTTAAAAAGTTATTATTAATTAAAAATAATTGCTAATATTGCCATCAAACAACTTAAACCGATTTCCTAAAAGAAACATGACACCACAGGCACAGGAAATGACAATTATTCATACACGCGTCAATGCGATACATTTATTCCTCAAAACATAGATCTTACCCAAAAATCCAAAAAAAGGGAAAGAAACAAACAAACAAACAAGAGATTCACCTAAATAAAGTCTTAATAAAATCACACTTCTTTTAAGAATTTCAAACAAAAAAACTGAAAGTTTTTACAAAAGAAACCATTAATTTGTTGCTTAAAAATGACAAAACATTTTCTAACTAAAAAACTGAAAATAAATGATTGAATTAGAACTTTTAATGGAGAGAAGATTATGGCTGGGAAATATAAAATATTCACATTTCAAAAATTAAATTGATGCTTTTGATTGAAACAAAACTCAATGAAAGAAAATCACACACACACACAATTTATTTCCAAAAAATAAAAATAAAATGATGTTTCAAAATGTTTTATAAATTTTTTAAATTAAATTTCTTCTGTCTTAGATTTTTAAATGATGGAAATTATTTGGAAAATAATGCTTGTTTGTCCAATAAACGTCTTCATAAATCTACACGATTTCATTTACTAAATTGAGTGAATCAATGAACGAACAGGGTAATTTATTAGTTTTCCTGTATAAGTTGAGTGTGAGTGTTTCATAAATTCTAAAGCTTTTTGCTTTTAACATGAAAATGCATTTCTAGTGAAATTTATGTTTATATTTTTTAATAAAATTCAAAACATTTATGCAGTAAATTAATTTCATTTGAAACATGTTAAAAAAATAAATGATTATACTCGTATATGTGTTGGCTGGCTGGTTGGCTTTATTAAGAAATAAGTGTTTAATTAGATTTTTTAAATTTCAAAATAATTTTTTAACTGGAGCGAATTTACTTGTGGCCGATAGATTGTAGGAAAATACTTTAAAAGAAAAATTCAACGTCTAGCAGCAGCAATTATTAGTAAAAGAAACGCTACTCCCCCTTCTGTTCTACTTCCTGAAACATTTTTTCCCCCGTGGTTCCTAAGAGGAGCATAGAGCCATGTTCGTTTCTTGGTTTTTGGATTTGGTTTCGTTAATCATGTTGAGTTTAAGACGTGCGGTGTGTGTCCGATTCTGGTGCCAGGACTGCTGGCTATGCATCCAGACATGCGTTTGACAGAGTATTTAACTAAGCTGATGTTGGGGTTATACCGCCCATGGTCGGTCGACAGACATAATTTAATTTAATTTTCCTAAATTTCGCAGCTTTCTTATAATTTATTCCAATTGTAATTACAGCAATAACTCGATTCTTGCACTTAATGAAAGCAAGGCTGGACGCATATTCCTTAGAGCAATAAAATCACAGAGAGAGTTTCATTTTGGTAACACTGATCACTTAAGTGTCATTCAGAGATGGTATTTTTTTTAGAGTTTGTTGTTTTTTGTTAGCGTCTTAAGCCCTTAGTATTAAAGCAGAGTTTAAGAATAAAAATTTCTATAAAATTAGAATTTACTAAAAGTCCTTAGTAATTTGTGCTTTTAAAATTTGACTTGTATTATTTCCCGATTATTTGATTAGACAATTAGATGACTTGCAAATGAAATAGATTTTGCATTTTGTTTTAAAATATTTCTCATGACACTTTTTTTTATTTAAACATATTTTTTATTGGAAAAACTAGTAACATGCAGTATCAAAAGTGATGATGATGATGACGATGACCTAAAAACCAAAATTAAAATTTATTTAAATTTATGATCAAATTTATTTAACAAACCGGCTATGTTTGCTTCATTCACACCAGTTGTAGTTTTATTTGCTTAACGAAAACTAACATTTTAATAATTTAATAAAATAAATGTTTTAAAATTTATTTATAACTGGACACACATACATACAATGTTTTCCATTTTCCTAACGCACACAATTGCGTTTAACGTTTAAGGTGTAAATTGTTGTTGTTATTTAACTATAGAAGTGTTAGAGGGACATTCAAGTGGTTTTATAAATTATTAGGGTGCCCCGCTTGACTATACAAAATGTGATTCATGTTAGATATTGGTATTTAGTATTAAAATTGTAAAAAAAAACAATCCTTCTTAAAGTATCAAATACTTTAACTCTTAACATTTATTGCTTTTTCAAGTGTTCTGTTTTTTTCCAAAACATATAAAAATCTCAACCAGATGTTGGACCAAGTGGGGTCTCTTAAGATACTTAAAACACATGAAGATATTTATGAAAACAGGTAGAAGTTTCATTTTTGAAGTTTCATTAATTTAAGAAATTCAAAGGTTTATAAAACAAAATTAACAAACGCACATAATTGTCCATGTAAACAGGGAAAAGTGAAAAAGTCTTAAAAAAAACAGATACAAGGACAGTTTGCTAATAGCCCGTTCAGGCTGCCACGAAATTAAGTCATTTTGTGATTTCGTTCGTAATGGGCTATAATTCTGTGACTTTTGGTATTTATAGCACAGTTACTCTTAATGCAACACTGCTACCGTTAACTTTAATCTATTACTGACTTTTCTGCATGCTGCGTTTGTTAGAATTTCGTGTGCTAGTTAAGTTTTTTTATTTATTTTTTTTCTGCTTAAAAAACAACAACGAAAGCAAAGAAGAAAGGCTTGGTAAATACTATGGAAAAATTTACAAAGAATAAAAATAAATTCAATATTTGTAATACTACTACAACCAGACAGAGCTTTTCGGCCTGACCATTATTACCTTAAGACAACACACAGTCGAATTTGCTGACGACACAAAAAAAAAATTTTATAAATGCTCTAATTGTAAGGCGAACTCGGAAAACTAAAACCTATTTTCTACGCTTCAATATGTGACCGCGTAAATAGAAAGATGAAAGTAAAAAAGTAAATTTTAAGGGAGAGCCTTTAATAACATATGTATGCATGTATGTATGTAAATAAAACCCGTTAAAAAGTTATATTCGGCTTATGCCGAATTTATTATACCCACTATGGCCTATGGTCGAACAATAACTTTTTTTTAGTTTCTTTTCTATTACTAAGTAAAATTCATTTTTTCATTCATTTTATTCTGACTAAAGAAATTTCGAAAGAGAAAAATATACTCCAAAAAGAAAAAACACATAGCCATCTCGCTGATTTTTTCTTGTAAAATGCCAAAAATGGTGATTTTTTTAAATCAGAGGTGGTTCCAAGGGGTGTGCCACTAAAGTGCTCAAAAGTGGGATTCAAAATTTGGGCCTTCGGGTCAAATTCCGGGACATCAAAATTTATTTTAGAGGTATGGTTCCTTGGGCAAAGCTTTTTATTTTGATCCCTAGAATACGATTTTCCTTGTACGTTGAGCGATTTATTTGCCTCACACAAATCGGCCCGGCCTAATATACATACATATATTCGGGATCCTTATAAATAGAAAAGTTGATTAAGCGATGTCCGTCTATCCTTCAGTCCGCCTGTTCGTATTCGGGTTGAAATGTCGTTTGCCAAGGCAGTCGATAGGCACATTGCGGGGGCTCAATATGATGGAATTATTTTAAGTTTTTTTTTTGCTTTAGTCTGATCATTCTAACACCATATAGATTGCAGGATGGTCCTAATTTTAACAATAAATTTAAAATAAAAAAAAAAAAATTTTTTTAAATTTTTCCAAGTTTAAAAAAAAAAATTTTCAAACAAATTTTTAGAAAAAATTTTATAAAAATATTTCCAAAAAATTTACAAAACATTTTTACTAAAGTTCATAAGTTTACAAAAAATATTTAAAAAAATTTCTATACAATTTTAACAAAAGATTTTCTATAAAATTTTAACAAAAAATTTCTATAAAATTTTAAAAATTTTTTTCTATAAAATTTTAACAAAAAATTTTCCATAAAAATTTTACAAAAAATTTTCTATAAAATTAAAAAAGGTTCTAAAAAATTTTTACATAGTTAGGCATTTTAGGTGACGATATATACCGTATACGAAATTTTGCTGATTAGTGGATAAAAGCAAGGTTTTTTAAATGCGTTTGCCTCTTAAATTAAATCAATTTTGTACCTAAAAAATAAAATCACCGTGGTGAAGGGTATAGAATATAGCACTCTTAGGAATCACGTGTGATTAATGGATCACCCTTTAATTTTTAATTTTTTTTTTTTTAATGGGGCTAATCTGTAGGCATAGCCCTTCACATAAAAAAGTAAATTAATCGGTATAAAAAGAAATGAGTTCCGTGACACGCTCATAAAAAAATATACAGACGAATAGATAACCTTCTACTTTCTTGTGAAGTCGGTTAAGAGAATACTCAGTACAAAAATGGGATTAAATTTACTCTTGTGTAATCTATATAAAACTCCTTCTAATAATCGAAAAGGGATCCGCCTCCACGCCCCTACATTAACAATTATAAAAGAGTCTTTAACAGTTGAAGCAACAAAGAAAAAACTCTATTATTTAAAATTTTTGGGATTTTTACCCCCAAGGAAAGGTTGTCGACTCTCTTTGGCCTAAAAATAAAGTCTTTGTTACTGCATACCATTCAAGTCCCGAAAGCACAAGAAATCATATCTGACATTACTTAGCATTGCAAATTTAGTAATATTTTGCTGATAGAAGGAAATTAAGAAAATTATCACAACGAGAGAGGGGTGAGAGAATAACATTTCTCATTCTGTTCCTCAACTCTAACCTATAAATTTTATATAAATACTTACGGCCTGTCTCGCATTGACGATAGAATTCGTTCTTTCGTACAAAAATATATTCAAATTTATGTTTTTCTTTTAAATGACGAATTCTTTCGACATCGTAGGACAGGCCGTTAATATATATATTAATAAGATAAAGATATTTTCTCAAATATTAAGTTTGTTTAACAGGCCTATTAGCTAAAAATACGCTCTCATTTAGTAAAAACTAAAATTTTTATAATTTATAAGTCCTTTGGAAAACACTGAAATTTTATATAAAATCATCAGCTTGAAATTCAAGCTATTTTTGATTTAATTACAGCTGGTGATTAATTTCTTAATTAATGGCTCTATTAATACAATTATAAAAATAGCAAATACAACTACAACAAGCAGCAGCTTTAACTGAATGCAGAAAAATCTGAAATTCTATCCAATCCAGTTTTCATACACTAACAATTGTAGTCTAGTCTAATTAAATAGACACATGACTAACAGACAAACAGATAATCATCTACTCGTATAAAATTTAAAATTTTATCATATTCCTACAATTTATCTTTTAAGTTTAGCTTTTACTCTAATTAAAATACCAGCACTAATACAAAGCAGATAAATTAAATCGTACTTTAGTTAGAATTTAGCATTTAAACAAGACAATTGTGAGATGTACAATAAAAATAAGCGCAAAAACAAAATCAAAATAAATAAACAAATAAATAAAATAAATTTTATAAAAAGTTGCAATTCATAGAAATTCTATTTAAAAACAAAAATCAATTACAAAAATGTCATTTCGTAAACCAAAAGTCTCGTTACTTAAACATTGTCTTATATTTAATAAGGTGATTGATGAAACGCACTACTTAGACATGGGTAAGAAATACAGTTTTATGAATTTTTGTTTTTGTGATACTAAAGTAAAATAATTAAAAGAAAAGAAATTTTATTTAAGTTTAATTGTTTTTGTATATAGTCGTTCGGTCGTACACGTGGTGATCTGAATGCATAATCAGACATAAAGCTCGTTTAATCAAAATTGGCAAAGTGACAGTTAGCTGTCATCGATTTTTTTTTTTGTGAAATTAAAATCACGAGATTTTTAATTCTAAAATAAAACAAAAAAATTAATTATAATTAACAGGGACGCATTTAAGTAGTAAGAATAATTGGTGATTTGAAAATTGGTGTTTTGTCTGGTTGTCGGTTAAACGGATTTGAGTGTTTGTCTGATATATTAAAATATGTATGACAACAGGCGAAAGTAATTATTTTCCAAATGAGGCAGATTACAGGACTACAATCTACACGTCAGTTATTTGGGGAAATATCGGAAAAGACAACCATTATTGCCTTTAATAACTTTTACTTTGGTGCTGTTATACGAGTATAAGCAAAATAGAAAATAATGATTTTTTTGTTAATTCACAATTTGTTAAAATGTTTTCTCTAGTGTACTTTTTAATTGAAGTGAACAATAAAAAACACTTCTTCGAGGAAGACTTTAACATCTCTATCCGGGAATACCCAGTTACATTTTGATTTTTAAGCAAATAAGTTCTAGTATTAAACGAGTACATATTTTAGAAGTGAGTGTAAGGTTACCTTATCGAAATGAGTGCTATAGTATCCGATTACCGGCTTAAAAATGTCGGCTTGACATTACCTATTGTGCATCTGGCCTAAGGCAAATGACGACGAGTCAAAGGGTAAAGTCAAAAAACGAATAACATACAAACGTGACTAATCCTTTCAGTTGTCAACAACAAACTACTAATCCAAATTGGCTGATAATGCCAACATATGATTAACACATGTGTACCAACATAACAAAAAAAAACAATTCAATAATAGAATGTACACAGCCCCCGAAAATTCAAAATTTATTCATTTCTTTTGAACAGACCCCGTATAATAAGACAGGCCCATTTCTATACATGAAATATTTTTTAAAAATTTTGTTGCCGGTGCAGATAGTAATCGAAATGAAAAACAAACCACCAATTTTTTTAATTTTTGTCTGTCTGTTTGTCCGTCTGTCTGTGTTCGCATCACCTGAAATAATGCCCGTTTGCTTTGGAAACATGTTGCTAGAAACATTTCAATGTGTTTCCACAGTAAAAAACTGAGTACTACTTCTGCAACATTTTTTCATGACTTTTTCATACAAATTTTTTATGTATGTATGCATGTATGTATGTATGTATGTATGTATGTATGTATGTATGTATGTATGTAGTTTGACAGCATTCCGCATGAAAAACTGAACTGTTATTATTTTTATTTTACTTGATGTTAAAAAGTAACGCTGCTGAAAATTTTGTTTTCTGTCGCCCTGTGTAATTTATAAAAAGTACACCCACCTCTAAAGGGGATTAATGCAATAATATTATTATCCTTTGAGATTAAAAATGTTCTTAAAATAATTTAGTTTTATATGAAAACCAAAATTGTAATACATAATTTTCTGAAGGGTGTCTAAAATTCGTTGTCTTACTCTTGATAAATATTTTTTTTCTTTATACTTGATTTAAAGAAGACAACAACTAAAAACAATTGTGCAAAAAAGATTATATGCTTTTTTATATGCAAAAAAAAAAAAAGAAATAGGGGGGAATATTTTCTTTAGAGTCTTCGAATGCCGCAAAATTATGTTTGCTTTTCTTTTTTTAATTTAAAATGTCTTTTATATAGACAGAAATCTGTCTGTAACACTTAACAGATGTTTCGTTAAAAATTTAAAAAAATATATTTTTTTTTTGCCAAATTAAAAATAAAATCATTTACAGCTGCAAAGAGACAATTTTTTATGACAGAGACTAAAAGTCTGTCCTTAGTAAATTATAACAGATATATAGAATGGGAATACATAAACATAAAAAGGGTAATATGTAATAAGAAAATAAAATAAAATATTTATTTTTTAACCACTACTTCAAAGATAAAAGGGTTTTTTTAAAGCTCAAAAGAGTTGCTTTAAGCTGGCTCTTTAAACAGGAAGGAATTTGAAAAAATAAATTGCATCTGCTTTTTTATGTCGCTTTTCGCTTTATAAAACAAACAAACTGTCAAAATAAAACCAAAAGACTTTTTCTTTTATTTCGTTAACTGCAATTTTATATGATTTTCTTTGCTTCTGTTTCAATGATGTCTGTCGGTTTGTCTGTCTGTATATTTTTGTAGGTCTGTTACTCTATGTCTTTTTCGTATGATTTTTTATTTAGTTATTTTTTTTTTATTTTTTATTTTTATTATTTGTATGGTGGGTGTCAAAAAGTTCAAGATTTGCCTGTGGATGCAGGCATTTCAGTAATTGTGCGCTGGGCCCAGCGATAAGATCACAAACAAACAACTTCGTCGACAGCAGTTGCAGCCTCATTTTAGTGCTTTGATTTGCTCAAATAAATTTTCTTTAAGCAGTGTCAACTTTTTTCTTTTTTTTTCTTTCAAAATTTATTTAACAAAAAACGGAGCAATAGTTTTTGTTATTTTTTAATTTAATGAAAATGTTTAAAACGTGACTAAATTTATGGTGGTTTATAAGCTTTTTGAAAGAAAAAAAAAACGCACATACAAACAAACACATAACGACGACAAAATAAAAAGGATTTAAAAATAAAATTTATTAACCAGATTGCAGCAGCAGATCATATTTATTAAATTTATAATAAAATAAAAGTGGATTATGTGAGTGTTTTATAAAGACATCATCTAAAATAAATGTCTTTTACACAAAGGTAATTTTTAAACTTTGTTGTTTCAAAATAAAAAAAGAAAATTTATTTAAATTATTCGTAACAAAAATAATTTGACAAAAATAAAACATAAAAAAACAAATTTGGTTAAGAACTGAAATTAAATAAATTAAAATTAATTAAAATGATTAAGGGCCATATCTATAGAAGTTATTTTTGATTTATATAAAACGGTTTATATTGATAATTTGTTTAATTGACATTTTATAAATTAAAATATTTTCATATAAATATAAATATAAATTTATTTTAAATTACACAGAGCGAGTGACTGACAACAAAATGTCCAACTTATTAAAGAAGCGTAAAATATTAATAATTTATATTATTAATTTTTTTTAAATACAAAATAACTTGAAATACCCAGCCATCACAAAGTCAAACGTTTGAAATACGATGGTGCTTGTCATTTAATATAAAGCGTAAATATTAAATCTTTTTCGAGGGTGCACTGGTAGGCTTATATACAGAGCGGTTCTTTATCTGGGGTCTGGAGTTATGGGTTCGGCTACTACCTAAGGCTCTGATTCACTACAACGTCGTTCAGTACAATGAGTGAATGTCTTTCTAAACGTTCCACATAAATTAGGTAAAAATATAATTTGTAAATTATTTATTTATTAGAATAATAAATAAATAATAAATAAGTAAATAAAACGTTTCTTTTTTAACAGGCAGATATTCGAGTATAATATTTGAACTAGTGCCGAAAAACGTTTCGCAAACGTTTAAAGCAAAGCCACAATTTTTTTGTTGTCATTTTTGTACAAGAGCAAAATAAAAACAAATACTTTTTAAATGACAAATAACACAAACAACACAATTGGCTTTTCACTCATCTGCTTGCCTAGATAAAATATTACAATCGCGTAGAATTGCGAAGAAAACAAAAGCAGAAAGGTAGTTTTTTCGTGATTGATTTAGTTCGTTCGATTTTCGAATGCTGATTTTTTTTTTCTTCTCAGTAGTTATACCTCCACAATATATGTATGTACTTGTATAGCACTTTCTATTCGAGTAATATTTATTCGAATAATTATTCGAACATACATTTGAATTTTCATTTTGTAAAGTTTTGATGGTAAAATACAAAACTTAACTTATCGGCCACATCTATCGTATTCTGCCGATTTAAATCCCAGATAATTTGTCCTGTATCAAAATTTACACAGAAAAAAAATGTTTGCACCAATTAAAGTTTTAAATTAAAGCAAAACAAAATTCCAAACTAAACAATTAATTGAATTAAATAATTATTTAAATAAATTTTAATCTAAAACCAATTAAAACCTTTAATTGGAGAAAATATTCTTTTCTGTGTACAACAATAGGTTGACATACAAGGTTCGAGCTGAATAAGAAGGTCTTCTTGGCAACAGAGGCATATTTTGGTGACTTTGCGTAACCATTTTTGTAGATGACTTCAAACAGTTTGAGAATCGCTGACTAAACTTCAAGCTAAAATAAAACTATGTTCAAAACTAAAGGGAATCTGCATAAACAATGTGTTTTTCTTAGTTTTTCTAAAAACTAATGAGGCCATTTTTTAACTTTTTCCATAATCTTTTTGCAGAAATGTGTCTGATCTTCGTGAAATTTCTATTTTATGAGCAACACGCTTATTGGCATACACATTAAGGTTTAAATGTCCCCTTAAAAATAAATTAGGTAGAAGGTACCTGAAATTTCCATGACCAGCTTACTTTACCTCGATTATATTTTAGCAAGTTCCTACAGTTCCTGCCGAGGGGGTATCGCCTCAGGAGTACCTGTAGAGATTAATACATAAGAAACTTTTGTTAATCTCTTCCAAGCATTATAAAAAGGGTTCCTTCATAAATTTGCATCTCATGGACCAAAAAAGATACCAGAAAGTTTTACTCTAATCTATACACATAATTTAACATTAACTCATTTCCT
The DNA here is from genome assembly GCA_949628195.1 of Phasia obesa. Lineage (NCBI taxonomy): Eukaryota > Metazoa > Arthropoda > Insecta > Diptera > Tachinidae > Phasia > Phasia obesa. The sequence continues at coordinate 79,355,152 of OX451215.1, forward strand.
GTCTGTGTGTCTGTCTGTCTGACTTTCATTTTGTGATCGCATCACGTAAAACCTACTGAATGGATTTTATCAAAATTTTGTGAGGAGGTACCTTAGTATCCTGATTCCAATATAGGATACTTTTTTTCTGCAAAAAGGTTTTATTTCTAAGAGAAAGTGGAGAAAAAGCAGAGACAGTGCGCAGTTATTTTAGTAAAGATGAGACCCTTTATATGAAGTAAATACATAAACCATAACTGAAGCACTTGCTTAAACTATGCACATCGGTTAGTGCTTCAGTTATGGTTTACGTATTTACTTATTTTTAGTAGGGATGAGAACCCTTACATAAAGTAAATCCATAAAACATAACTGAAGCACTAAAATAGTAAGGATCTTTGCTGTGGATTACTTTCAAAGCAACTTTTTTTCTAGTTTGTAGTTAAATATTTCCATTAAATTTATTAAAAAAAAAAATAATAAAAAAATATTGTATATATTATAGGCAAATTTTAAGAGAAAACTTGGCGATTTTTCACAGCGATTTTGGCGTATTAGGTAAAGATATCTGACAACCATGGTTATAAATTGTGTTATTTTTGTATAAAAGTATTTCTAAGAAATAAAAAAAAAATTTTAAAAATCGAGTTGTTTAGACTTAAGATTTTCACATTTTTTTCTTTCAAAATTCCTCATAATTTGTCTACTCCAATTTTGTATGGCTCATAAAAAAGACCATCATCTTTGGATGTTTTATTCTGTCATCTGTCTGGCATAATAATCCTTTAAAACACAGGCTGGCATAATATAAAAATTTATCATATGGAACCAAAAACTTAAGTAGCGATAAAAATAACTAGAAAATGCTAAATACTAAAACTATAAAAATAAGAAAAATTATAAAGGAGCTTTAAAATTACATGGTTGAAAAAAAAAACTGTAACAACATACCAGAAACAATTTTAATAACAGACACTCCCTAAAGAATTCATACAAAAAATAAAAGTAGACCCTTTCACAACAACAACAATAGTAATAACAACAAAAAATATTAATATGATAAAGCCTAGCAGTTTGTTGTTGTCTGGCGTCTGATGCAAACGCATTACAAAACCAAAATGTCAACTATAAAATAAATACAAAACTAAAGTGGCAAGTGACATATGGAAAAAATTGTCTAAACCACAACTGCAAAAATAAAAGTGAAACATTTTTCATTCACTAAGTACTACTGTAAATAAAACAAAATAAAAAATAATAATATTTAAACTGCAGTTTGAAATTTTCTTATCGCATATTTTTATAATTTTTTGTTGACATTTCTTGCTTCCCACCAAGACGCTCAAGAGTCATGTAAGAAATCATTACAACAACAAAAAAAAAAAACAAATAAATAAGCAAAAAAATCATTGTTTTTGTTTGCCATTCCTTAATGTGAAAAGAAAATCCTCTGCAAACAACACACTTTGACACCGCCACCACAAAATCAAAAATTAAAAAAAAAATCTTATCAAAATATTTATCCAAAATATCACCACTTTTCGAGTATCAGTATGAGTGTGTGTGTGTGTGTATTTCTAAATTTACATTAAGATTTATCCAAAAACCAAAACAAAAGTCTTGTCTTTAATAGAAACATTTTTGAAAAATTCATTTTATTTTTTAGACAACTGTGGCACCATGAGCAACAGCATGACCAGCTCTACAGGTCCCTACAATATGGATGATATTTTAATAGTGACAGCCAAGCACAGTGAAAGAGCAATATTAAGAGCAAATTTTCTCAAAAATCATTTCGATAAAATAACCAAACAGCGAGGACGCAAACCGTTCAAGTAAGTTTTTTTAAATTTTTTTTTTATTTTTTAAAATAAAATTTTTAAAAATAAATTTTTAAAAATAAATATAATAATTTTTGATTTTTTTTTTTTTTTTGTTTAGCTTTTTACACATTAAAATCGAAGATGGTCCCTTTAGTGATGAGATCGCTTATAAATATCAAAACACTGCCCTACAAATAATTATTTTATGTCCTGCTCTTTTGGCCTTGTCACACTCTCTTTTAATGTCCCAGCTATTGGCTATAGTGAGAGTTGAGAAGGTTTTGGGCATTTTGTTAGATGTCACAGAGGAAAAGGTTAAAGAAATCCATAAAACAGGTAAATTTAAATGATCTCTTTAATATTCTCTGGCTCTTTTCTAAGCATAAAATAAAAAACAAATTCCAGCTCTGCCTAATTACTTGAGATGGCGCCGTTGTGTAATACGTGACAATGATCAAGCCCAGATAAGCAATATTTTGGGTATAGCCACGGATATTTTAGGTCGCGCTTTGTGTCAACGTCCTGTTTGTCATGATTCTGGTTCAGGTATTACACGCAGTTTTTCGTCGTGTTCGGATGGCTTTACCATTTTGCCCAAGAAAGTAAAAATTGGTCAAAATAAGGTGGTGGTAATGTTGAACGATCCCTTGGAAAAGGATGACGTATTAAAGATTGTGGTGGAGAAGTCAGGCGAATTGATAGAGATTCGTAATTTCAAATGTCGTAATCCATACACTGTACAGTTTGCCATACCAGGTAAGAGAAGCAATTTTTAATCCAAGAAACTTTGAAATTCTAGAAATAATAAAAAAGAAAATTTCGGAACTCTCTTCTAAAACATTAATATCTAATGCCCTCTTTTCTCTTTGTTTCTGTTTTTAAGAATCATGTATGGAAATTTCCACCATGGTTGAAATACGTTTGGAAAAAAATCACAAATCGTTAGGAGCAAGACCCATTAAATGCGAATCACGCTTACGTGAGTTGGAACAGCTGTTGCGCTCTGAAGATTCTCCCATTGAGTTTATGTGTCATGCCTTGGGTGTTGGACCTACAGAAAAGGAGGACTTAGATGTTCATTTATTGCAGTGTTTCCAAAAGAATATGCCACCCAATTTCCATTTGCTTAATGGGCCATACGAACAGACACACAAACAAAACCATTTCTTAAGTCTAAGAGAATCCAGTCCAGAAGAGTATCCCACGCTATTGCATTTTGCCGCCAGATGGGGCCTTAATCGTTTGTGCATGCAACTGATGGAGTGTCCAGGTGGTGATACAGCCTGCGGTATACGTAATTGTGGCGGCAAGACACCAGCCGAATTGGCCGATATGGAGGGCCATCATAAATTATCGCGCAATATCATGAGCTTTACGGAATTTCATGAGCTAACCACCATGTATCATTATTTCAAGGGAATAAGTAGTGACTCGAAAAATAATCATAATATCAGCGGAAGTGGTAAGTCCACTGCCACCAAGGTAGTAATTGAAGCGGTTAAATCCCATCCAACATCACCCAAACTAAAGCAACCGAAATCGCCCAAATCACCCAAAAATCGTCAAGTAAATGAGGGTCAGCAGCAGGCCGAATACATGGAAATGTCTAGTGGTTCGGATCGTGAAAATTCACCGGAAAACAAAACAAAATGTGAAACAATGGCCGTTTCCAATTTGAACTATATCAGTGTAGAGACTGAAGAGGAGAATCTCCAGGGGTCCTCAGCCGATGTCTGTAAGAATATCGAAAGCAACAAAGTAATAACGACAGGCGAAATTACCAGCAATGAATTGAGAATAAGTGAACCACCTTACTATGCTTCCAAGGAACAAAATAAGATTGCAAAAGATGTTACAGATGCACCCATCTATCAGACAGATAAATTTAGCCAGGAATGTTCACAGTTATTGGAGAGTTGTAGCAGCACATTGGCCAATAATGATTATGTAATGCAGCCCTCTAATGTGCCAGTATCTGTTCATCAACAACAACAACAACACCAAATAACATTAGCAAAGTTACAGCAAACTCAACCTTTATCACCTACAAACACTGATGATGGCAATTATCTATTCCAACCCTCCAACCGTCCGGTAGAAGAGGAACCTTTACATCAATCACGTCATAGTCTAAATCGCATGGGTTCCACCCAACGTCTGGCCCACCAGCCCACCTATGGCACTTTGAAACGTTCTGCCTCGGATGCTTCTAGCTCCGCCAGATCTAATGTTGATGATGAATTGGCCGAAATAATGCATGATTTTAAAAATAATGTCCTCTCTATACGCGAAGTAGAGGTTTTAGTGGAAAAATGGAAGCATCGCAATGATGTGCAACAAAGTTTCCGTGAGAAACAAGAACAAATTGATCAATTGAGAAAGGAATATGAACGTATACAAGAACAGGTTAGAAGCCAACTCAAGAGGGAGACACCGTTTGATAAATTTAAGAAATTGTTCTCCAGACACAAGTCCACCTCTAATTTACATCAAGACAAATCCTCATGTGTAGACAGTGCTCTTGATGAGACTAAATCCTCTATAACCACCTCCTCCAGTTTCAAGTCATCAGCTAGGCCTATAAGCTCTTTAAGTTTACAATCGGTTTCTTCATCTTCTTCCTCGGGTCGCTTGAGCACGGGCAGTAATTGTAGCGGCACTTCGTTGGGTGACTCGGGCACTCACTCAGATCACGAGGAAAGACGTTTTGGTTGTCGTTTGGCTTGCCCCGGCTCGTTGATGGACAACTATTTAGTACCTCCACCACCCAGACCCATTTTTACGCCCAATTCAACACCGGGCGATGAAAGACACCAAATAACATTTCCCTCACCCATGTCTTCGTGTACCAGACTCAATACACCCACAAGTCCCACCAGTTCCGAACACTATCAAATGTTTCCCTCCAACATACCCGTATATACCAGTCAAAATTTATCCTCCTCCACCAGCAACAACTATTTGAATACCATTATGGAAGCCAAACAGGAACAAGAGCCAAACTATCAAAATGGTGTTACCCTGCAGACTATTAAACTGAATGAAAGATCGAACATTATTTATGGAAAGCTGACTAAAGCTACACCGAATTGTACATCATTTAAACCCAAACAGACTGGGACCAGTGTGGCTGTACCACAATTAGCCAATGTAGAGACACAGGCTGAGGTTTATCAGAATGTGGGTGATGATTTGAATGTATCGGCTATAAAACTGGATGAATCGAAAAAGCAAGAAAAGAAAACGGAGGTAACTGATGCAGAAGGAGAGGGAGATGATCACAATTATATGAACTGTTAAGAGATAAATCTTTGATAGATGAAAGTGGCAACGAATAGAGCCAAAGCAGAAATATGCGCCCAATCAGGCAAAGGTGACACACATTTTCCAATTTTTTATTTTTATTTTTTTTTAAGTTTTCGAAAATCTTGGATTGTTTGATAACTTGATGTTTAACAAGTTTAGTTGTTTTTGTATTTTATGCGATTTTATGACGCTGCCAAAATTTATTGCTAGACGCTGCAGCTATGCATCTTGTTGACGAATTTAAAATGTTTTCTTTCTCTCTTGCTCACACTGTCGTAACATATATTCTCATTTATAAAATTAGTTTTAATTTGAAATATTGTTAGTTGTCTAAACTTTTAATTGCACTAATCAGAAACAGCTCTAAAAGAGTTATAAATATAATTTTCGAAAGAAATGCTGATCTTTTTTAATATTTAAGAAAGTTTTTTATAAAAAAAAATGTTTGTATTATTTTTTCTTTTTTATAAGAAAAAAACAACCACAAAATGAGTAGATGCTAGTTAAAAATGTATTTTAAATAAGAAAAACACAATTCTTTTATTTTTTATAAAAATTTAAGACTGTATTTGTAAAAACGTATTGTATATTTTAAATATAAAAATAAGTTTTATAAAAGTTTTTAAGCAAAATGGCGCACAACCAAACATATATTAAACATATCATTTATGAAAAATTCAATTAAATAATTATTAACGTTTAATTATCTTATTATTAACAACCAAAAAAGGCAATTTTCCTTGTTTATTTTTCCCACAATGGCAAACGAACAAACCAACGAATCATTGGCTTCTTAAGGTTTTTGAAAATCACAACGATTTAGTTTTTAAAATAAAAATAAAACTAAAAATAAAAAATATTTTATTTTTCTTCAACTGTATTATATTTTTTATATGTAATAAAATCTTTAATTTAATTTTTATTAAAAGTGAAACTATATTTAGACAAGATATTCTTTAAAGAATAGAAAATTATATACAATAAAAAAAATTATGCTAAAAATAAAATGTTCTTAACCTAAAAAAAATCTTTACATTTGTGTGCTCTACGTATTATTATTTGCATATGAAATATTTGTAAAATACAAAAAGAAAAGAAAAAAATAAATATATCTTATGTTTAAAAACACTCAAGGCTGTTTTTTTTTTTTTTGTAATTTTTATAAGCTTCTAACGATCTATGGTGCGCTTCGCTAACCGCATCATAAAAAATAAAATAAATACTAGTGTGGTCAAGTTTTAACCCAAAATCGCTCAATTTCTTGTCAAAATGAATGATATGAATTGCAGATCGCTATATATTGGATAACTAGCTGCGCCCCTACACGTTGTGTGCGTCCTGACAATATGTAATTTTGTTCAAATTTGCTTTGAAAGTAATCCACACCAAATTTTAAGACCCTTACGTATTTACTTTATATAAAGGTACCCATCCCTGGATAACATTCTAAAATTTGTATAAAATTAAAAAATTTTTAAAATTATTGTAAAGCTCTTTAAGAGTAAGAACAGCTGTTGCGCAACATTGCTTAAAGTGTACTACTTTCGAAAATAAAATATGCCTAAAAGTATGCAGTACCTTTAAATCGCTAAAAAAAATAGGCGTACTTTCACTGCTTTTTTGCACTTTCTCTTAGAAATAAGATATTTTTGAGGAAAAACAAAGTATCCTATGTTGGAATCAGGATACTAAGGTAGCTCCTCACAAAATTTTGTTAAAATCCATCCAGTAGTTTCTACGTGATGCGAACACAGACAGAAAGACAGACAGTAAATGGGTTATTATTTTATTACATGTATATGTATAAATATAGATTTCTATGTATGAAAGTATGTGCAAGATTTCAAGATTCTGTCAATTATAGTTTTCCACATTGTACGCCAGCTACCACAACCACTGTTCCACAAGGGGCTTACGTGTACATTCCCACCAAACCAAATGTTTCGATTTTTTCTGATGTCAGACTTGTCGTAAGGAATTCGTTAAGACATTTCGGCAGTTTGTCGGAAATCAGACTTGTCGTAACGAATTCAGTAAGACAATTCGGTAGTTTATCTGAAAATTCAAAAAATAACGAATTTGTTAAGACATTTCGGTTGTTTGTCTGAACAAATAAAAAAAATGTATATAAAACTTTGATTTATATGTAAGAAAATAAAAATCGAATTTGTATTAAAGAAAAAGAATAATATAACCAAGATGGACAATTGAAATTGAATTGATAACGGTAAAGTATTGCCTTCACTACCAAATCATTAACTAATCGTAACATTCACTTAACTTTCAGAGAATGAAGTTCTAGCTTATACTGAGGTACTGACAGAAAACTTATCGTTGCGATTTTGTACCTACATGTCGTTGCGATTTCGTACCTACATTTCTTAACGATTTCGTAACTATATACCATAACGATTTCGTTACTACATATCGTTGCGAAGTCGTTTCAACCCCTTCATATAAAAATCGTTACGATTTCGGTAATATTTCGGTTCCGAAATCGGAAGATTTTTTCGAACAGTCGTTACGAATTTTTTACGAAATCAGAACATTTGGTTTGGTGGGTTATTTCATCAAGATTATATTCGTTATAGTTCTCTAGGTACACGATAATAATTATTTACTTTGTATGGAAGGTACACGACCACTAGTTTATTTCGGACAGTTTTTTGCTACACTTTGAAATTTACAGAGTGCTTCAAATGGCTTTACATTTTTTCTTTTTTCATAATTTATTTATTGTATCTTCAATATTTTTGAACTAACAATAATTACTCGTATCTTAAGTCTAAAATAAAATATTCTTTTTAAGTCCAGCCAGTGCTAATGTTTGTTTCACGGATTTTGAAATCATTTGCGGGTCATCCCTCTAATGTACGGCCAAGAAAAGCAGTGTCTCTTCTTTTTAGTCGAATGTAACCAGGTTCATTTAGCATGTTACGCGCCAAAGGGTTTGGATGAGATTCAAGCCTCTTTAGATATGTGACTGCATGTTTCGCTATTTCTGCTTTAACTGATAGCATGTTTAGGTCTTTGTGGATGTTTGAATTTTTTATATACCAGGGAGCAGATGTAATAATACGTAAAATCTTATTTTGGCGCCTTTGAATTTTTTCTACATTGCTAGCTGAGGCAGTGCCCCATAACTGAATCCCATAACACCAAATTGGTTTGAGGACCGACTTGTACAGTAGAAGTTTACAATCTAAGCTCAGGGTGGAGTTTCTGCCAATAAGCCAATTTAGTTGTACTGCTTTTAGTTTCATTTGTGTTAACTTTAAGTCAAAGTCAAAGTAAGGCGCCGGTCAAGATGTAAACCCAGGTATTTAACGTCTGAAAGCTGTGGTATCATTTGGTTATTTATGCGAATAGGAGGGCATGAGTCCCTGCGCAGTGTGAAAGTTATGTGAGTGCATTTTTGTTCATTTACTTTTATTCTCCATTTTTCTAGCCATTTTTCCAAATTGAGTATGTGGTCTTGTAAAAGTTGTGATGCTTCTTGGGCACTTTCATGAAAACTTAAAAAAGCTGTGTCATCTGCAAAAGTTGATGTGTGGACTATGGTGCTAATTGGCATATCCGTTGTGTACAGTAAATATAAAATTGGTCCCAAAATACTACCTTGGGGAACTCCGGCTTCAATGAGCTGTGGCGAGCTTAAAAAGTCACCTTCTTTTAATAAAAACTTGCAATTCGTTAAATAATCTTATAAGAGCTTATGCAAGTTTTCGGGCAAGTTCAGCTTTAGCTTAAATATTAGGCCTTCGTGCCAAACCTTAACCTTGAGAAACGTCGATAAAGAGCGCAGAACAGTATTTTTTTTCTTCAAAGGTCGTTTTAATTACATTTACTACTCTGTGTGTTTGTTGGATCGTACTATGTTGTTTTCTGAAGCCGAATTGATGGTTCGGAATTCACCCTTTCGCGCTAAGAATTGGATTCAGCTTAGTTATTAATATTCTCTCAAATAACTTTGACACGTTTGATAAAAGGCTTATAGGTCTGTATGATTCTACCTTTGTGTGGTCTTTTCCTGGCTTAGGAATCATAGTTATCAAAGAGACCTTCCTCTGTGGGAAAGTACTCAAGACGTAAGATGGCATTAAAAACAAACATAATAATTCTGCGACCTATACGGGGCAACTCAACTAACATCTTGTTACTTGTTTTATCAACGCCAGGGGCTTTTTTGGTGTTTAAATCTGCTATTGCCCTTTCAATATCGCTAAATTCAAATCTTAGGGGTACTACGGCACTAGTCTCTACTGATGCTAACTCAGCTATATCAGTACATACATTTGGGGTGAAAACCTTCTTCAAATGTCCAACAAACAAATTGCCTTTTTCGGTATCATTCCTTGCCCAGTCTCCACAAGAAGTTCGCAAGGGAGGCTTACGTACGACCGGTCTTTTAAGGTTCCTACATGCACGCCATAATGAATAATCTGATTGAGCAGTTGCGTAGAGGTCTTCCAAGTAATTTTTCAGAGATGCTACTCTTCGAGATTCTAGCAGCTGTCTTAGTCGTTTCGTGCAATCTTTAAGTCTAGATTTGAGTTGAGGAGATCTGTGTGCTTGCCACTCTCTTCTAATTTTTCTTTTTTCAGCCAAGAGCCGCTCGATATCTACAAAATAAATTTGATTGTATCTAGCTGGTTGTCTGGTTTCTGTCGCATGTTGGGCAGCTGATTTAAGGTTTTGATCAAAATAAATTAGACTCTGGTCGACATCTTCTGGTGTTCTTAGCGGTATGTTTTCCGAACAATGAGTACTGAGATACTTTTTATATTTCAACCAATTAATGCTTGTGCAAGTTGTTGGCGACACGATATTTTGCTGATTCCATATATAGACAATAGTGGGTGAATGATCTGAGGATAATTCGAGTGACGCTTCAACCTTAATCATTTCTCTTGAAATACCTTTAGTCACGCCAAAATCAATAACATCAGGTATTTTTTGTCGATCAGTAGGCCAATAGGTGGGTTGTCCCCTTGATATCACATTCAGACGCATTTTTGAAATTGTATCAAACAAAACACGACCTTTTGGAGTTATTAGGCGTGATCCCCAAAACGTATGTTTAGCGTTGTAGTCGCCTGATGCTATGAAACAGGGACCTAGTGATTTGAAAAAGTCGATATATTGACTCTCTGATATTTGAAATCTAGGAGGTGAATAAATCGAAGAAATAACAAAGTTTTGATGATATTCTTCAATACAGATGTTTGTTGCTTGAAGGTAATCCTCACAAAAATCACACAGTAAATGATGTTTAATTCGAGCCCTTATTAGTCTTTAGTGTCATTTAATATATAGCCATTGATTTTAAAAAAGCTATTTGTTGTTAAATGAGTCTCTGAAACCATCATGACATCAATTTGTTGGTTCTTCAAGAAGTACTCGAGTTCATTTTTGTGTTGGCGTAAGCCGTTTGCATTCCAGAAACATATTTTTAAACAGTTCATGTTTTGTTAAGTACCGCTTGCAACATCATAGATTGCATGCGAACCATTTCTTGCATCATGCTGCTCATAGAGCTCATAAAACTGTTTAACGAATGCACTAATGTCTCGATACTTGCTTCGAGACGATTGTAGTTACCAGATGGAGTTTGTTCTTTAGCTTCTGGATGCATATTTGGGGTAGAATTGTTTGTAGGTGTCGCTTTGTGTGCTAAAACATGATTGGATTTTAATATATCCGCGTATGAAACATGTTTGGTTGTGGGTTGAGCTAACTGAGGGTAATGAGCATTTGCTTGGTATTGTGGCTGCCTAGCAGGAGTATTTAATTTCTGAGTTGACTTCCTTACCTCAGAAAAAACTGGACAGCCTCTGTAGTTAGCAGTGTGATTTCCACCGCAATTGCTACATTTTTTTAACCTTGGAGTCATCCTTTGGTTTGTCGTATTGGGCGGAACAATGAAGCTCTCCACATACAACGCAAACCGGAGGCAACTTGCAGTAAGCCCTTGTATGGCCGTATTCTTGGCAATTTAAACACTGAACGGGTCCTGACCGCTTATGTGGTTCCTCTACACTTATCCTGCGTTGTAACAGATATTTTAGATTATAAATGGGATGCGTTTCGTGCTTCTTTAATCTAATATCCCCAGGTTCCAGTTCAACGCGAAATAGAGGTTGAGGGACACGCTCTCGATTTCTGAGATTATCAACACGACGTGTATTTAGCATAGACTTGTCAGTTTGATAACCCGAATGTAATTTCATGTGTTTGTCAAAATAGCCATTTTATATACGATTTAAATTTTTTGTTTGCAAACGTGCATGTCTAATTACGGCTGACATAAGCTAAAATATATAATTTTGCCAACACACAGTTTTGTATTGCAACCACAGCTGATGCAAAGATGCAAACCTAGTGCTTTTGGCACATTTGTAGTGCTTTTGGTACAAAAAGTAAATTTTAGGCTTTACAGGATGTCAGATGCTTTGACACATCGAAATGGAACATTTAGTTCTAAATGAGAAATTTTATATGTATTGGACACATGGAAAATACACATATTATGTGTGAAAGTGTTCACACGACGTGTATAGAATTTACACATGGAAAGGTGGCAAGTCATATGACAAATACACGTCGTGTAAAACTACTTTAAGGCTGCTATAACAAATATAAAAAATTAAATCAAAATTTAAAGGGTGTCCCAATTAAGATATGTTATTAAGATATTCGGGTATGTTCTGTAATCCGAAACCGAGTGAAATTGAATCCGAAAGAAATTTTAAATTGTCATAACTTTTAAATCTTACAACGTTTTGATATTAGTTTTTATACATTTGATTAAAGACCATTCACATAACTTCCTTCATTACTAATGTTTTAAAATAATAGGCGCAACTAAGTTATATTTTTCTTTAAAAATTTATTCGATTTCAATTTCACTCGGTTTCGGATTACAGAACATACCCGATTGCCTTTATATTAAGACACTTAAAATAATCACAGAGTAAATTAAAGCTAAAGGGTATCCCCATAGAAATGCGATTTTAAGGAATATGGCTTTTTTTAAACCGTTATAGGAAAACATTTGAAAGAGTTTGTATACGTACGAGTATATCCGAGATAACTAGTAAGAAGTTAATTAATTAATCTATCTATGGATGACAAACAAATTACAAAATCGCTGTGATGCAGGTATTGTAAATGAGTTCCATTTATTAGACCTTAGATTTTTTACAATAACTTATAGAGATTAAAAAAATTTTGAACCTTTGAAAAATTTTTAATGCTTTTCATTTGTAATATATATAGAGCACATTAAAACATAAACATTCACAACTAAAAATTTATCAAATTGTTTTTTTTTTTATAAACCAGTTAACGGATGAAATCTCTAACTCTAAAATTTCGTTTGCATCACTGTCTTTGTTAACAGGTTTTTACCGTTGTGTTCAATTTTATGTTACTTAAAACCAGAATACCGAAATGCTCATTCACTGTTCAATCATGTGTGAGTATGTAAATTTCCGTCTTATTTTCTGCTTCTTTTCTGAGAGTGAGACCAGGGGGGTTACTGCGTAATTCGATTCGAAAGAATGATTTGTTTTCTTAGAAAATATTTTGTGTTCATTCATTTATCAGTGAGAAAAATTTACTTTTTTCCTTTCTACTCAAAATTGAATAAATGAGAAAATATTTTGCTTTTCATGTAAGTGCTTTTAAGAATGTTCGTATAAATGTATGTATGTATGTATGTATGTATGTATGTATGTATGTATGTATGTATGTATGTATGTATGTATGTATGTATGTATGTATGTATGTATGTATGTATGCAAGTATGTATGTATGTATGTATGTATGTGTGTATGTAAGAATGATAGAAGACAAGATTAGATGACGTTGTTCGGCCAATGTGAGGTTGCCAAGTCTGAAATCAACAAATTGGCGTCATTAGGCCGCATTGCGCAGAAAATTTCAGTGTTTTTTTCGGGATGGCGTAACCCTCTCTTCTATCATCCTTGTATGTATGTGTAAATGCATATCCACACATTTTGTAATGTATTACTCTCGGCGTATTTAGTAACAAAGAAAAAAATTCAAAAATTTATGTAAAAGAGCATTAATGAGAATGAGCTAATTCATTGCTTATCACATACATATAAATAATGCGAATATTCTTCTTTTGTCATCAATCATGTGTGTTACAGTTACACTCATTCTTGTCTGATCGTAGGCAGATCATTTTTTTTGTTTATTTATGACTGTGAAAAGAAAAACAAAATATAAAATTTTAGAAATCTTATTTATGAGAAATATGTTAAATGCTGAAATTTCAACGCTCATAAATGAAAAATTCTGAACCCTGCTTAAAACCATTACAACAATGTTTTTAAAAAGTGTTCTTTGATTCTCTTGAACATTTGGGAATTTTGAGTTGTGACTGTTTATGATTTAGTTTGCGAAATGTATCTGGCTGTAGAAATATTAGATGTTCACACAATCACAATGTTAGGCTTTTTTAATCTTTTTCCATATCAATTCTTTTTAATATATTTATAGGTACATATGTATGTCGATATTAAGGAAAATAAATTTATGTATTTTCACAGTTTAACCAAATATTTTTCTAGTTCAAATATTTGCTCAAGTGTGACTTCAGGGCAAACATATTTTCCCATATCTCTATTATTTGTCGTTTGTTTAATCAAACAAAAATGAGCAACCAAACAAATTCTGTATTATGTTGAGAAAATTTGGTCAAACAACAACAAATAATTTAGAGGCTAACATTTTCCTAATGTGATCGTACCTCTATCAATTGAATTTTTTTTTTTATTTTTTTTAAATGCACTTTTTACTCACTTCACTTTATTCATGACTGATTAAAATTGTTAAGGTTCTTTGTTGTAATATTTAGCAAGTTTTTCGCATAGTCCCAGGAAAAAACTTACAGGATAAACAAATATAATATAAATATTACGAGTTTGTCATACAAGATCGATTTCTCTGATTTATTTTTTTGATCCCGCTTTTCTCTGCAGTTATTGTATGATTTCCAGAGCTTAGAGAAAAAAATGTTTTGCCTCTTAAGCTGAAATATGATTTGATAAAAATTAATATGAATGCAATCTTTGAAGTGAAATAAAATATATTAAATTTTATATTGAAATAGCTGTGCCCACTCATGTTGTGTGCGTCTTGACAATATTTTGTTTGATTTTGCTATGAAAGTAATCCACGCCAAATTTTGATACTCTTACGTATTTACTTTATATAGGGGTATCCATTCCTGGATAAAATTCTAAAATTTATATAAATTTCTAAAAATTATTGTAAAGCTGTTTAAAAGACAGACCGGAAATGAAGTACTTATTATTTTAAAACAGCGCCATCTGTTGCGCAACATTGCTTAAAATATACTCCTTTCAAAAATAAAAAATGCCTTAAGGTATGCAGTACCTTTAAATGGTTAAAAAATAATTGACGTACTTTTAATGCTTTTTCTCCACTTTCTTTTGGAAATACGATATTTTTACGGATAAAAATATCCTATGTTGGAATTAGGATACTAAGGTACCTCCTCACAAAATTTTTGTTAAAATCCATCAAGCAGTTTTAGCGTGATGCGAACATAGACAGAAATAGAGATAGAAGACAGACAGACAAATAGGAAATGAGTGACTATTTTATTATATACTAGCTGTGCCCGCCACTTCGTCAGTATCCTTGCAATATTTTGTTCGATTTTGTTTTAAAAGCAATCCACACCAAAGACCCTACGTTTTTAGTGCCGCCTTAAACTATACTGCATATAAGTTTATGTATTTTTTAACTTTATAAGAAGTAAAGTATGCATATCCGGTTAATTCAACTGCGTTTTCTCCATTTTCTCTTGGAAATGAGATATTTTTGCGAAAAGGGTATCCTATATTGGAATCAGGACGCTAAGGTAGTCCCTCAAAAAATTTTGTTAAAATCCATCCAGTAGTTTTTACGTGATGCGAACGCAAAGAAAACCAAACAGACAGACATTCGGAAATGAGTTACTATTTTATTATACTGGGTGGCGCAAAAGTAATCCTTCTATCAGAAAATGCCATAAATTTTGCGATTGGCCCCTAATGTCAATTCTGTTTTGACATTTGTGTAGTAAACACTTGCGAAATACACGTTAATAAACAATGTTACGCTACACTGTTCCAGAACGCGGAATATTGGTGACTATTTATTTGACCAATAATCGTTCGGTGACTTTGGCACAAACATCGGAAGGTTATTTTTGCGCCACCCTGTATATATTATATATATTATACAATATAGATTACTTTATTAAATAAACTGTAGATTCGCAAACACATACCAACGCAAATTTTTTTCCTTATGATTTTTCATGCCTTTTTCTCTCAATGTTAGGAGAACAACCGCACGGGTGCGCTATTTTTCCGATCTCTGCTCTAGATGCAGATGAAATTTTGAAGTCATTTCGTTTAAGGTTCTATAAGTTGAAAGAATATTTTTTCATTACAAATAATGTGATTAATTTTAAAGAAAAATTAGGAATATTTTATTTTAGACATTAAGAGGATCTAATGAATTTTCTGAATCGCTACATCCTTCTTCAGCATTTTTCGCATCTATCTACTTTGGGTGGTGTTTATGTTTACAACTAATCACCCAACCATATTCAGATAAAGGAATACAAGAAAAATTGTATTGAAACATTCTTTGATTTGATACTAATCTAGTAGTAGATAGATGCGAAGATATGGTGCCCATCTGTGTGAGTCCGACTCGCACTTGATCACTTTAATTTCTTTTTTTACCCAAATATCTTAATCAACAATAATATTTAAATGAATCATTTTGTGTGTGTCTGTTTAAAACGCATTCTTATTATTACCACTTATGTTGCAGCTTATATATTTAATAGTTTCTTTTGCTATTTTATTATTACGAGTAACATACATACTTCATACACAAATATTTTTTTATCTTCACATACGTACATACATATCTATTCGTATGTTTGAATTTTGATACAAATCTATAAACCGGCTTTACTTTTTACTACGTTTTCTAAATATTTGCTTACAAGCACATACATACATACACAACTGCAACATACGCGACATGTATGGGAAAATCGTGTATAGAAAGCTCTTAATTTTTATTCAATACTAGCAGTGCCCGCCACGTCCTATGCGCCCTGACAATATTTTGTTTGATTTTGCTTTGAAAGTCATCCACAGCAAATTTTAAGACTCTTGGTTTTATAGTGCTTCAGATATGGTTTATGTATTTTATTTATATAAAGGTGCCCATCTCTAGGTAATTACTCCGGAAAGTAGGATTTATATAATGCGGAGTTCTGTAAATAGTGTTTAAAATTTCCCACTGACAAAAAAAAAGAAAAGGTGCTGCCAAGTTTGCAGTATCATTAAATCCTTAAAATTGAATATTTTATCTCTATTTTCTCTTGAAAATGTGATGTTTTTACAGGAAAAAAATATCCTTTATTTGAACCGAGAAACTAAGGTACCTCCTCACAAAATTGTTTCAAAATCCAATTAATAGTTTTTACGTGATGCGAACACAGACAGACAAAAATTATAAAAATTGATGTTTTGTGTGTCATTTCGATTACTATATGTGCACCAGAAACAAAATTAAAAAAATATCTATGTATTGTATGTAAACAAATATCCGTGTTACAGTTTTATTATATGCATAAATTTGTTGTGGTCTTCTATATTTCCATGCAACATGCTTAGATCATATGTGTATGTATGTTTGTGTACTTAATATTTGTGTAAATTTTAAACCGTCTAGTTTTCATTTACATTTTCAGCTGTTTTTATAACGACTTCTAGATTTTTACTTTTAAGGAAAAGCTTTGTTCTGCTTCCATTTGGTTTCCGGTTCCATTACAGCTGTTTTTTTTTATTTCAACGTAAATCTATTGTATATAAAGTTTGAAAATAAGTATCTTTAGTCTGCAGTAGTAGTAGTAGTGTGAGTAAATTTTTCTAAAGACAAAAAAAGTACGTGCGCCAAGATAGCGTCGAAAGTTAGCGTCGAAATCGCAAAAACAGATTAGCGATTTTGGGATTTAGAAAATGGGAGTAAAAAAATGGGAATTGTAAGTGGGAATTTAAAAAAAAATTGGGATTAAAAATTAAAGTGGGTGTGAAACGAAATGGGAAAGAAACACTAAAAAATGTAAAAGTGAATACAAATTTTACTATTTATAGTTAATAAAAATTAATTAAAAGAATAAATACATGTTTGTGTATATTATATAATTTTTTTCGTGCAAATATCGTCGTTTAGAAATCAATTTACAAAAATATGTCTTTTTTTCCTCAAAAATGGACAGACAAATATGGGATTCTTCATATTTGTAAGGAAAAAATTCCTGTTGTGTATATTATATAATCTTTTCCGTGGAATCAATTTTCAAAACATCTGGCTGTTTTCCTCTATTTTGGATTCTTTAAATGTATTTCGGAAAACTACACCACTTCAAGCAAAAAGCTATACAGATTATGAAACTAGGTAGTATCTAGAATAAAAACAACCTTCGTGCAAAAAAATACGTGTAACCAGTTTTCCAGAAATCTGACTTCATCCAAATTGGTCAGAAAAGTCTGGGATTCTTTATATCTTGGAAACTAGGTCACGTCAAGCAATAAGCGATACAGACTATGGAAGTGCACCACCTAGGGATTAAAAAACACTCACCGTGCAAAAAATCGTGTGACCAGTTTTCCAGAAATCTGGCTTCATCCAAAATGGTCAGTAAATTTTTAATTATTTTATTACTTGGAAACTAGTTTGCGTCAAACAATAAACGGTACAGATTATGGAAGTGGACCATCTGGTGATTAGAAAACACTCACCGTGCAAAAAATCGTGTGACCTGTTTTCCAGAAATCTGGCTTCATCCAAAATGGTCAGAAAAATTTTAATTATTTTATTGCTTGGAAACTAGGTCGCGTCAAGCAATAAGCAATACAGACTATGGAAGTGCACCATCTAGGGATTAAAAAACACTCACCGTGCAAAAAATCGAGTGACTAGTTTTCCAGAAATCTGGCTTCATCCAAAATGGTCAGGAAAATTTTAATTATTTTATTACTTGGAAACTAGGTCGCGTCAAGCAATAACCGATACAGATTATGGAAGTCCACCATCTAGGGATTAAATAACACTTACCGTGCAAAAAATCGTGTGACCAGTTTTCCAGAAATCTGGCTTCATCCAAAATGGTCAGAAAAATCTGGGATTCTTTATATCTTGGAAACTAGGTCACGTCAAGCAATAAGCAATACAGGCTATGGAAGTCCACCATCTAGGGATTAAAAAACACTCACCGTGCAAAAAATCGTGTGACCAGTTTTCCAGAAATCTGGCTTCATCCAAAATGGTCATTAAATTTTTAATTATTTTATTACTTGGAAAATAGGTCGCGTCAAGCAATAACCGATACAGATTATGGAAGTCCACCATCTAGAGATTAAAAAACACACACCGTGCAAAACATCGTGTGACCAGTTTTCCAGAAATCTGGCTTCATCCAAAATGGTCAGAAAAAACTGGGATTCTTTATATCTTGGAAACTAGGTCACGTCAAGCAATAAGCGATACAGACTATGGAAGTCCACCATCTAGGGATTAAAAAACATTCACCGTGCAAAAAATCGAGTGACTAGTTTTCCAGAAATCTGGCTTCATCCAAAATGGTCAGGAAAATTTTAATTATTTTATTACTTGGAAACTAGGTCGCGTCAAGCAATAACCGATACAGATTATGGAAGTCCACCATCTAGGGATTAAATAACACTTACCGTGCAAAAAATCGTGTGACCAGTTTTCCAGAAATCTGGCTTCATCCAAAATGGTCAGAAAAATCTGGGATTCTTTATATCTTGGAAACTAGGTCACGTCAAGCAATAAGCGATACAGACTATGGAAGTCCACCATCTAGGGATTAAAAAACACTCACCGTGCAAAAAATCGTGTGACCAGTTTTCCAGAAATCTGGCTTCATCCAAAATGGTCAGAATAAACTGGGATTCTTTATATCTTGGAAACTAGGTCACGTCAAGCAATAAGCAATACAGGCTATGGAAGTGCACCATCTAGGGATTAAAAAACACTCACCGTGCAAAAAATCGTGTGACCAGTTTTCCAGAATTCTGGCTTCATCCAAAATGGTCAGTAAATTTTTAATTATTTTATTACTTGGAAACTAGGTCGCGTCAAGCAATAACCGATACAGATTATGGAAGTCCACCATCTAGGGATTAAATAACACTTACCGTGCAAAAAATCGTGTGACCAGTTTTCCAGAAATCTGGCTTCATCCAAAATGGTCAGTAAATTTTTAATTATTTTATTACTTGGAAACTAGGTCGCGTCAAGCAATAACCGATACAGATTATGGAAGTCCACCATCTAGGGATTAAATAAAACTTACCGTGCAAAAAATCGTGTGACCAGTTTTCCAGAAATCTGGCTTCATCCAAAATGGTCAGAAAAATCTGGGATTCTTTATATCTTGGAAACTAGGTCACGTCAAGCAATAAGCGATACAGACTATGGAAGTCCACCATCTAGGGATTAAAAAACACTCACCGTGCAAAAAATCGTGTGACCAGTTTTCCAGAAATCTGGCTTCATCCAAAATGGTCAGAAAAATCTGGGATTCTTTATATCTTGGAAACTAGGTCACGTCAAGCAATAAGCGATACAGGCTATGGAAGTCCACCATCTAGGGATTAAAAAACACTCACCGTGCAAAAAATCGTGTGACCAGTTTTCCAGAAATCTGGCTTCATCCAAAATGGTCAGAAAAATCTGGGATTCTTTATATCTTGGAAACTAGGTCACGTCAAGCAATAAGCAATACAGGCTATGGAAGTCCACCATCTAGGGATTAAAAAACACTCACCGTGCAAAAAATCGTGTGACCAGTTTTCCAGAAATCTGGCTTCATCCAAAATGGTCAGAAAAATCTGGGATTCTTTATATCTTGGAAACTAAGTCACGTCAAGCAATAAGCGATACAGACTATGGAAGTTCACCATCTAGGGATTAAAAAACACTCACCGTGCAAAAAATCGTGTGACCAGTTTTCCAGAAATCTGGCTTCATCCAAAATGGTCAGTAAATTTGTAATTATTTTATTACTTGGAAACTAGGTCACGTCAAGCAATAACCGATACAGATTATGGAAGTCCACCATCTAGGGATTAAATAACACTTACCGTGCAAAAAATCGTGTGACCAGTTTTCCAGAAATCTGGCTTCATCCAAAATGGTCAGTAAATTTTTAATTATTTTATTACTTGGAAACTAGGTCGCGTCAAGCAATAACCGATACAGATTATGGAAGTCCACCATCTAGGGATTAAATAAAACTTACCGTGCAAAAAATCGTGTGACCAGTTTTCCAGAAATCTGGCTTCATCCAAAATGGTCAGAAAAATCTGGGATTCTTTATATCTTGGAAACTAGGTCACGTCAAGCAATAAGCGATACAGACTATGGAAGTGCACCACCTAGGGATTAAAAAACACTCACCGTGCAAAAAATCGTGTGACCAGTTTTCCAGAAATCTGGCTTCATCCAAAATGGTCAGAAAAATCTGGGATTCTTTATATCTTGGAAACTAGGTCACGTCAAGCAATAAGCGATACAGACTATGGAAGTCCACCATCTAGGGATTAAAAAACACTCACCGTGCAAAAAATCGAGTAACTAGTTTTCCAGAAATCTGGTTTCATCCAAAATGGTCAGTAAAATTTTAATTATTTTATTGCTTGGAAACTAGGTCGCGTCAAGTAACAACTGGTACACAATACGGAAGTGGACTATTCAGAGTTTACAAACGACCTCACGTATTTTTGCACGGTAGGTCGTTTGTAAACTCTGAATAGTCCACTTCCGTATTGTGTACCAGTTGTTACTTGACGCGACCTAGTTTCCAAGCAATAAAATAATTAAAATTTTACTGACCATTTTGGATGAAACCAGATTTCTGGAAAACTAGTTACTCGATTTTTTGCACGGTGAGTGTTTTTTAATCCCTAGATGGTGGACTTCCATAGTCTGTATCGCTTATTGCTTGACGTGACCTAGTTTCCAAGATATAAAGAATCCCAGATTTTTCTAACCATTTTGGATGAAGCCAGATTTCTGGAAAACTGGTCAAACGATTTTTTGCACGGTGAGTGTTTTTTAATCCCTAGGTGGTGGACTTCCATAGTCTGTATCGCTTATTGCTTGACGTGACCTAGTTTCCAAGATATAAAGAATCCCAGTTTATTCTGACCATTTTGGATGAAGCCAGATTTCTGGAAAACTGGTCACACGATTTTTTGCACGGTGAGTGTTTTTTAATCCCTAGGTGGTGCACTTCCATAGTCTGTATCGCTTATTGCTTGAAGTGACCTAGTTTCCAAGATATAAAGAATCCCAGACTTTTCTGACCAATTTGGATGAAGTCAGATTTCTGGAAAACTGGTTACACGTATTTTTTTGCACGAAGGTTGTTTTTATTCTAGATACTACCTAGTTTCATAATCTGTATAGCTTTTTGCTTGAAGTGGTGTAGTTTTCCGAAATACATTTAAAGAATCCAAAATAGAGGAAAACAGCCAGATGTTTTGAAAATTGATTCCACGGAAAAGATTATATAATATACACAACAGGAATTTTTTCCTTACAAATATGAAGAATCCCATATTTGTCTGTCCATTTTTGAGGAAAAAAAGACATATTTTTGTAAATTGATTTCTAAACGACGATATTTGCACGAAAAAAATTATATAATATACACAAACATGTATTTATTCTTTTAATTAATTTTTATTAACTATAAATAGTAAAATTTGTATTCACTTTTACATTTTTTAGTGTTTCTTTCCCATTTCGTTTCACACCCACTTTAATTTTTAATCCCAATTTTTTTTTAAATTCCCACTTACAATTCCCATTTTTTTACTCCCATTTTCTAAATCCCAAAATCGCTAATCTGTTTTTGCGATTTCGACGCTAACTTTCGACGCTATCTTGGCGCACGTAAAAAAAGTATTTGTTTGCCTTCCCATCTGATTTTTTTTTTTTTTTTGTTTATTAAATGCAAAATGTGTAGAGAAAAATCGACGCATGCTGTGTAAATGATTTTGAAAGAGAGAGAGAGAGAGCTAGCAGACAAGGTAGAGCTTTACTATAAAACTACAGGGTGTTTTAGAAATATTAAAAAAAAAAAAAACCTTACAGCTTGCAATATTTTTATTCGTTTATATTATTTTATTGGCTTAATTATTCTGCACTACTAAATTCGAGAGCCCAAATTTTAATGCATTTTACAAAAGTAGCTGTCATCATGATTTTTCCTGAGGAAAGCTATAGATAGAAAATCACGTAGAGGTCGTCTACAGAAAGCTATAGCGCGCTATGATCGTCAAATGGAAAAATTAGTCAAAATAGACCCTAGTGTCTAGCTTGTCGCCTTAACCTCAGAGTGATCTTGCCACTTGGTTAATATAATGCGTTTATCAATTCTCTTGTTGCGCATAGCATCACAACAAGTAGAGATTTTAGAACAAGGCTGGCAGGGCTATGTACATACTCCTTGTTTAGAAGTTGAAAACCATCTAAACTCCCGGCTAAACACCATTAATAGTTTCTGTTGCTCTGCATTAGACTATGTGGGGCTATCGATTTCTGTCGTACCAGTGGTTTGGACACTGGTTAGACCTCGAATGTTCTTCTCTTCCAGTTTCAGGCCCCGGGGACTGGTGCCCCCAACATACCCCTGAAAAAGTCAATATGTTAGCAATATACTCCCGGGGGGAGAGGGACCCTTAAAAGACGTCAGTGGATATTGGTGTTTCTAACGGGTTCACACAGTGCACCGTAGATTAAATAAAGCAAATTTCTTTGCTAAAAGATAAAATCAGTAAAGGTATAAGGATGAAGTCAGTAAATGTGGTCAAAAAGTAAAAGATAAAGTAAGCGGTAAAATCAGTAATGTCATTTGACAAGTAACCAGTGGGATAAGGTCTTGTGAAGCGATGGATGCAAATTTAATTTGTTTGGTCTCATTTCGTACGCATGCCACCAAAACCCTGATTTTCCTCTAGATATCAGCTACCAACAGTTAATAATGTTGTGGGATCAATTATGGCGTCTTGGATGGAGTCGGTCCAATGTATGCAATCGACGGGTCTATGGACGGACAGAAATAAGCACTACCAAATAATTTTAATGCTCAAACATGTATATTCCAACATGATAATTATCCTAAGCACTCAAATAGCTTATCTTACAACTTTATAAGAGAACATTATGGGCCTGCTTTCGATTGACCATCACAATCCCCTGACCTTAATCCCATTTTAAACATTGAAGAAGTTGTAGATCCTAGATTTAATTTTGACATCAAAATGATACAAAATATCCATCAACATCCTCATGTCAGTTATTGATTCAGATTACGCTCGATAATAGCAAAAAATTATGAAGTTTAAGTCCAATTTTATACAGGAAGTACTATAATTTTATTGGAAACTATATATATATATATATATATATATATATATATATATATATATATATATATATATATATATATATTTTATTAGATTTTGCCTTGAAAGTAATCCACACCAAATTTTAAGACTCTTACGTATTTACTTTATATAAAGGTACATATTCCTGGATAAAATTCCAAAATTTATATAAAAATTCTTAAAATTTTTGTAAAGACAGCCAGGAAATGAGTTATTCATTATTTGAAAACAGCGCCATCTGTTGCGCTACATTGCTTAAAATATACTGCTTTCAAAAATAAAAAAAATGCCTTTAAATCGGTAAAAAAATCGGCGTACTTTTACTGCTTATTCACCACTTTCTTATTATATCTATATATATAGATATAATAAAATAAATATCTAATGAAAGAATCACAAAATTTTTATTCCAACAAAATATAATCGACACAATACGACGACGTTTTGCAGCGACGGTCCTAAATTAGTATTCTCTATGTCGACATCAATATTTTGTCGATGACTGTTTACTTTTATTTGGTAATTTGTAAGAAAATGTGACGTCGAAATTATGTTGTGTCGACGACGATTTGGTCGTCTTGGTTTTTAAAAATGATTTGAAAAAAAAAATTTTTAAATGGAAAAAAATAAACTAAAATAACAAAATTAAACCAATTCGGAAAATTAGTGGATAAAATGGAAAGAAATCCTTCCCTTGCTAGAGGCTTCCAAAAGTGGATGTACCCCCAGTAATTTTAAAGAGTTGTGGAATGGGTTTGCTGATGCATTAAATACCCTTGGACCTTCAAGAAATCGCAGGATGGGTGGCAAAAAGTGTGGATGTGAAGAATATACTTGTGTAAAAGAAAATTATAAATAAATTAGTCAAGTGCGAGTTACACTCACACACGTAGGGTTCCGTACTATGTTCAGTATAATTTAAAAATTCCAGTTGTTTATTTCTTATGTCTTATGGGACACCCTTAAATTTTAAAATTAAAGTAATATTCGCGAAAATTGCATCATAATTAGAACACCCTTTAAATTTTAATCTGTAATTGATTTTATAGCGTCCATGGCAATACACTTTCTATTAAAATATCAGGAGCCTACCTATTGCGGTTAAAAAAATAAGGTAATATTCGTGAAAAACACGTTACTAATGGACACACTTCAATTTTAAGTATTTGTTATAGCGGCCGAAGTAACACATCTACTGTAAACATTTCAAGAGTGTATCTATTACGGTTTATAAAATCTTGTCACTCACGGAACACCCTTTAATTTTATTATTCATTATAGTGGCCATGGCAACTTCCTTTCTATAAATATATTAAGAGTCTACTTATTGCGATTGAAAAATAAGTCACTATAAGTGAAAAACATGCCACTGTCGGAACACCCTTTAATTTTTAGTAATTGTCATATCGGCCGTGGCAACACAACTTCTGTACAAAATTTCAAGAGTCTACCTGTTACGGTTCAAGAAATAAGGCTTTATACATGCAAATCACGTCACTGGCGGAAAACCCTTTAATTTTTATTATTTGTTATAATGGACATAGTTATACACCTCCTGTAAAAATTTTAAGATTCCACCTATTCATTCAAAACTTAGGATATATACATGCAAATCATGTCACTATTGGAACACCTTTTAATATTTAAGTTCAATTTTGTGTACTTGTTTAAAAAACAAACATAGTTTTAATTACAGTCTGCAAATTGTAAGTGGTTTCCTCTTACAGCTCAAAAAAAGGACATAAACGTAAATAACACGTCACTTTTAAAACACCCTACGTTTTAGTATTTTTTTGCTATTGTGGCCGCAGTAATACACTTTTGGTAAAATTTTCAAGAGTGTACCTATTATGGTTCAAAACTTAGGCGTTACACATACAAAGCACACCACTATCGGAACACCCTTTAATTTTTAGGTTTATTTTTTTATACTTGTTTATATAGCGAACTAAGTTTTAATTACTGCTTACATATTTTTAGTGTATGCCTCCTACAGCTCAAAAAATAAACACATATTTGTGCATAACACCTCTCTATCGGAACACCCTATAAATTTTATTATTTGTTGCTGTAGCGGCCAAAATTATACAGCTTCTGTAAAAATTTCAAGATTCTACCTATTATGATTCAAAACTTAGGCCTTATAAATCAAAATAACACCACTATCGGAACACCCTTTAATTTTTAGGTTTATTTTTTAGACTTCTATATAAGGCGAACTACGTTTTTATTACAGTTTGTAAATTTTGAGTGTATGACTCCTACAGTTCAAGAAATAAACACATATTCGTGAATAACACCTCTCTATCGGAACACCCTATAAGTTTTAATTCTTGTTGTTATAGCGGCCATCGCTATACACCTTCTGTGAAAATTTCAAGAGTCTACCTATTATGGTTCAAAACTTATGCCTTATACATGCATTTCACACCACTATCGGAACACCCTTTAATTTTTAGTTTTATTTTTTTATACATTTTTATAAAGTGAACTAAGTTTTAATAACTGTTTGTAAATTTCAGGTGTATCCCTCCTACAGTTCAAGAAATAAACACATTTTCGTAAATAACACCTCTCTATTGGAACACCCTATAAGTTTTATTATTTGTTCCTATAGCGGCAACAACTATAAATCATCTGTGAAAATTTCAAGAGCCTACCTATTACGGTTCCGGAGATAAAAGGCGCTGACAGAGGGACAGACGGACAGACATTGTAGCGAAAACAATAGGGTTTCGTTTTTACACTTTGTGTACGGAACCCTAAAAATAACGAAAATTTGATTACAGGTCTGGTGAGACTTAAAATTTAAAGTAAAAAAGAAAATGGTTTTCAACACAGCTAATACTAAGGCCAGTGGGTGAGGCCTTGAAAGAGGCTGTTTTTCCTACTTTCCATACTGTAATTGAAATATATCAGACTTTTATCTGAATAATCTTCTCTGAACGACCACATTTTTTGCAATTTTCCTTACTTGAATCCGAATCGGGTACGAAAAATTTTTTAATTTATTTATACTTTTGTTTTAAAAATTTTCAATAAAAATAATGGATATGTGTATGTGTATTTTATTTGACTGGTATTGGTGATAACCCGTCGACGTCGTCATAATACTGTTAGGAAATACCAAATTATAATCGAATTGATGTCCCCCAAAAGTGGCGACTATGTCGGCGACGCCAAATAGAATAGGGGTGAATAAACGAAAGCTATTTCGCTAGTAGTCAACCAGCCTGACTATTAGTGTATTTCACCCAAATTTATTGAATAAAAACTTAGATTTTTATGCATAAGAATTGATTATTTGAGACACCCTGTTACGGAAACTGAAGAAGTTTTTGCGCAAGCAACCTTTTTGCAAAGAAAACAAAAGTAAAAACCAAAACAAATAGAAAATAACTACAACGCAATTAAATTCCAACAACAGCAACAATTGCATATGTTTTCCATATAATGTAGTCAATGAAAAAGCTCTTCAATGGACAAGAAGAATAAGAAGCTCAAAAAGAGTGAATGTTTAACAGAAAGAAAAAAACAAAAAAGCTCTTAATTAAGCCGAATAGAACGAAGCGAACAAGTGTGTGTAGACAGGATACATTTTCAGTCTTAAAAGTTAATTTAAAGTAAAAGCAACCTTTAACCGGAAAAGAGAAAAAATAAATAAAACAAACTTTAATTTAAGCGATGAAAAATTAAATTTATGAAAAGTTTTGTAAAAAACTAAAACAAAAAACAATAATAAATATACAAAATTAATATTAAAAAAAAATGTAACAACGCACAACTGTTTTCATTACTTTTATTTTTAAATAAAAATAAAATTGTTAAACAACAATTACTTTAAAAAGTAAAATATTGGAAGTAAAAAATATGAAAGAAAAATCTTATAAAATAAAAGAGTTTTTTCTATACTATTACACATACATTAGCAAATACACTCATTCTAATATAAATTTAAAAAAGTAAAATTGTACTTAACACACACAACATTTTCTATAGTCAAAGAAACACAAGCAACAACAAACAAATCAAAACAAATATTATTTTCGTTCAGAAGAGAAAAAGACAAATGAGAAGAAATGCATTGACAAAAATAAAAAAAGACAAGTTGGCAAAAGTAAAAGTCGCTTTTACGTTGTGTAAAGAAAAATAAATGCCCTACAGTTTACAACTGCAACAAAAATAATAAAACATATACAGGCACATATTCACTCACACACACACACACACATCATTCACATCCTTGCACAAGTTCTTTTGAGTTGCGAAGAAGAAATGCGTTCAGTATAAATTTTTAAACTCTCTGCTTCTGAGTTTCCACCAAGACAACGAGCCTACGTCTGCTTTTTTCATTCTTTTTGTCTCACTTCATTGTAACTCTGCCTTTATGTTAATGTGTATGTTAAGTTTATATGTACATACATACATATCTATGTAACATATGTACATATGTGTGATTGTGTAAATTTAATGTTTTGCCTTAAACTGTCAAATTAAAAAAAAATGTTTAAACTAAAACTAAAACTACTTCAAAGGATGTCATTAAGGGTTCCGTTAATTATTTGATAAATGTTTAATGCGAAAAGGTGCAAATGCTTTTTCTCATTATTTTTGTTTATACGTTTCACCTGTGCGTATGTGAAAAGTGTTAAATATTTTAAAAGTGTAATCATATCTTTAGGGAAGAACGCTAAGATGTAAAAAGAAAAACTTTTTGATAAAAAGTGAAATCTCAAAGGAAAATCTGAAAAAATAAATGAACAAAAAATCTGTGTATATAGAATATATAAAAGCGGCGTAGTACTATAATATGAGAATATCTATATACATCTACCCATATTCTACCCATAAATAAAAATAGTAACTCATTTCCTATCTGTCTGTCTTTCTTTTTTTTGTGTTCGCATCACATAAAAACTACTGGGTGGATTTTAATAATATTGTGTAAGGACGTACCTTAGTATCCTGATTCCAATATAGGTTGCTTTTTTTCCGCACAAATATTTTATTTCCAAGAGAAAGTGGAGAAAAAGCAGTAAAAGCACACCGATTCTTTTTACCGATTTAAAGGTACTGCATACTTTCAGGCATCTTTTATTGTTGACAGCAGTATATTTTAAGCAATGATACGCAACAGATGACATTGATAATGAGTAACTTATTTCCTGTCTGACTTAGAGGTTTACAATAATTTTTAGAATTTTATATAAATTTGAGAATTTTATATCAATTTCAGAACTTTATCCAAGGATGGATACCTTTATATAAAGTAAATACGTAAGAGTCTGAAAATTTGTTGTGGATTACTTTCAAAGCAAAATCGAACAGAACACGTGTGTGGGCACAGCTTATATCTGAATGAAATAACTTTTGAAAAATTGTATTGTAGACCCTAAGAATCTTTTATACAGGCGCTTATGTTAAACGAACAAGTTCTAGGCTATGGATAGAGCCAATAATCTTATGCTGTGATATCGGGTGTTTTTTTTTTAGCTGCATGAGAACTATCGATATCGATAGCAATGGTTTGACAACTGATAATGTCAAACTGTGTTGACATTTCTGTTCAGTAAAGTTCGTCAAGTTTTTGATTCTTTTAAAGCCAGAACAACGCTTTCAAATTGTGAAAATTTACTTAAATAAAAAAAAAATAACTCTATTCGCGAAGTATATAGAACACTTTAAGTTCAGTGATAAAGCTAATTTCTGGTTAAATGGTTACCTTAATAAGCAAAATTGACATATTTGGAGCGAAGATAATCCTCAAGCCATTAATGAATCACCATTACATCCATTAAAATTTACTATTTAGTGTGGTTTACACGCTGGCGGCTTTATCGGTCCTTATTTCTTTCGAATTAAGCAAGAAGCTGCCATTACAGTGAATGCCGAGCCCCATACAACATTGTTAATGAATTTTTTCGTCTCAAATAATTAGCTAAGAATCAACTACATTTAATTCCGACAAGACGGCGCAACTTGCCATACAGCGAGCTTAACAATCGATTTATTGCAAAATCAATTTGATGACAACTTTATTAAAAGAAGTGGTAATTTTCACTGGCTCCCACGTTCGTGCTATTTAGCGACTATGGATTACTTTTTATGGGACTATGTAAGTCATTGGTTTATGCAAACCAGCAACTCTTGAAGTATCGGAAGAAAATATTCAAGCCACCATTGACGCCATACGATCAGATTTATTGGAAAAAATAGACAAAAATTGGACTAATCAAATGGACCATGGAACTCGTAGTCGCGGTAGACATATCCCGGAAAACATATTGAACAAAAACTAAATGCCATGGAATTATCTAATAAATTATAATAAAAAAATTTTATTCCAACAATATTTCTGTCTTGTATTACACACTGTGTAATTTTTTAAGTCATGGCAAAATAACGATATACGGACACCACTACGTCATAAAAGACCAAACAAAAGACCCCTGTCTCCTCCAGGTTTTTTTTTATGGGCTTGATGTCATTTTTGGAAAAAAATGATCATTTACTCAAGCTCATATTTTGCAAACCGCTTGGAATTTTGATATACTCTCTGAGGCAAAGTTGTAGCTCTTATCATAAAGAACAAAAATTTATAACATATAAAATCAAAAAAACTTCATCTTCAAGGTCAAAATCCCAAAAAAATTTAAAAAATTCAATTTTTTTACCTTTCTTACCCTGTTCAGGTCCATAGGTAGCAAACCGTTCAAAATTCAAGGAAACAATCAACTACAAAAATGAACCTAAGATCTCAATAAACAACTTTCTAAAACATATAAACTTCCTAGGAATGATTCTTAACACCGTTTGGGTAGCGCTTAGGTAGCCGAAATGAATTTAAAAATTTTCGGGAAATTTTTCATTTTTGCGGCTACCTAAGCGCTACCTAAACGGTGTTAAGAATCATTCCTAGTTGTTTATTGAGATCTTAGGTTCATTTTTGTAGTTGATTGTTTCCTTGAATTTTGAACGGTTTGCTACCTATGGACCTGAACAGGGGAAAAAAGGTAAAAGAAATTTAATTTTTTAAAGTAAAAACAACATATAGGTTTTTACGCTCGAGTCATTCAAATACAGGAATTACTACAGAATGATTTTATATAAATACAAGAACCAACCTGTTGTGAGGCTAAAATATATCGTTTTTAATTGTTTTAATGACTCTGAGCACATCTAAGAGTTGTTAAAAATATTTCTCGAACCATAATTATTTATTTTTTATTTTACCTTATTATTTTTCTAAATGACAAAAACAATATTTTCAAAAAACTCATTAGAAGACTTTCCCTCTCCCTTAATTTCATGGTACAACTATTAACATTTGAAATATGACATTTAATAAAGAAAAATTTTAATTAAAAAATGCACATTTTCGACAAACTCAGCAGAAACATTCAAATAGTAGAAAATTGAAAAGAAATAAAACAAAAATAAAAAACATAAACGACGAATCTTTACAAAACATTAAGCAACTTTTGAATTTTACAAACACCAAAACAGAAAATATAAACCCAGACATAACATTTTTACAACAATTACAAAAATATACGAACAGCAAAAAAGTTAAAAAGGTTTTGCGTAACTGGAAATTTTTAATAAACTCAAGCATAGTCAGTTTGTCATTTGGTCGATCGGCCAGTCGGAAAAACTAAGCTGACAAACAACCAACAAAAACCCCAACATACAACAAACACGCCAACAAAAAAAAACATACCATACAAAAAAGGAAGCAAACCGTAAAAAATTAAAAACACACACAGAAGCAGCCACCGCAACGTAAATTATTAAAAGGTAAGTCAGTCCAAGTTCGTCTGTGCGGTAAAATAACCGCATACATACATATGCATGTGTCCTTTAGTATTTGTAATAAAATGATCCTTATTATCCTTAGCATTACTTTATATAAAATTAAAAAATAAAAACTTTATATTAAATAAAAAAGGACTAAAAAATAAAGGTTGCATTATTTAAAGAGATAAAAAAAATGAAAGCATAAGTATGTATATGAAAAACCTTCAGGCTCTTGGAAAATATGGGTAATACAATATTTATCGGTTACACATAAAATAGAAAAGTTATCGATTACATAAATAATCTTAAATTTCTATAGATGCACTAATCGTCTCGATAAAATTTCTATAATAAAATTTTTACAATTGTAATCTTTATAAATTTTATCTATAGAAAATTAGTTTTAAATTTTGCGGTTTATTTTCCTTCATTGATAAATTTCATATTCCGAATCCAGGATTTATGAAAAAAAAATCTATGTATATCACTAAATTTATCGACTACAAATTTTTTTTTTTTTTGAAAAATTTACCGATAGTAAAAAAGTTTATTGAAAAGTTTATCGATAACACAAAATTTGTTAAATCTTTATGCTAATTTAGTATTATTAATAAGTTTTAAAAGATATTTTGTGTTTTCGATAAATTCTCTATCCGCAATTTCTATTGACAAATTTAAAATGAATAATTCGGCTGGTAGCTCAAATTCTTAGAAAGTTTTTTGATAAAACAAATATTTTATTAAAAAGTTAATAAAAGAAATTTATTGAAATCACTAAAAGTTTATAGATACTAGAAATTTTTTAAGAAATTTTTAAGATAGCTAAATTAGCTATAGAATATTTGTCTAAAAATAATCAAATTTTCTACAGCAAATTTTCTATAGCAAATATAGCAATAACAAAGTTATAGAGAATACAAATGTTTTAAAGTTATCGACAACACAAATAGAAAACTTATCGATAACACAATAGAAAAATAATACAGGCCACAAATTTTCCACAGAAATTACATTGCTAAAACTATTTTCTTATAGAAAGTTCATAGCAAACACAAATATTCTTCAGATAAATTTTTGACAACATCAATTTTCTCTTAAAAAATTTTTGGTAACATAATTTTTTCTAAAAACTGTATCTTCTTTTATATAATAAATTTATCGATAGTAAAAATTGTCTAGAGAAAAATTATGAAACCAAAAAATTTATGGTGTTGAGAGAACTATTTTTTTATAGAATATTCTCTATAGAATATAGCTTAGCTAGCAATAGCTTACCGTAAAAGATTTATTGATACAATTTTCTATAAAAAAGTTATCGATAGAACTAATTTTTTCGAAAAAACTATGAATTGACGAAATTTTTAAGAGAAAATTTTTGTTTAGCATATTGATAGCACAAAATTTTTTTAAGAAAATTTATCGATAGCACAAAATTTCCTGTAGAAAATGTATTGATATTAAATAAATTTATTTCGCACAAAATTTTCTTTTAATATGTATCTACAGAGCACTAATTTTCTATAGAAAATTTAACAATAAATTACATAATTTTCTATAAAAAAAATTATCGATAGCGCAAATTTTGTATAGAAAATTTGTCGATAGCGCACACTTTCGATAGAATCAATAGAATCAATAGAGCTCATTTTCGATAGAAAATTTATTATTAGCGCACATTTTCGATAGAAAACTTATCGATAGCGCAAATTTTCGATAGAAAAATATCGATAGATTTCTATAAAAAATTTATCGATATCACAAATTTTCTATATAAAAATCATCGATGGCCCAAATTTTCTATACAAAATATATCGCTATCGATAGCTCACATTTTCGATAGAAAACTTATCGATAACGTAAATTTTTTATACAAAATTTATTGATCACGCAATTTTTTTATACAAAATTTATTGATATCGATAGCGCAAATTTTCTATTCAAAATTTATCGGTAGCGCAAATTTTCTTAAAAAATCCATCGATAGCGCAAATTGTCTATACAAAATTAATCGATAACGTAAATTTTCTATACAAAATTTATCCATAGCGCTAATTTTTTTTATTTATTTCCATATAAAATTTATAGATAGCTCTAAATTTCTATAGAAAGTGTGTCCATATCTCTAAATTTTTATAGAAAAATTGATGATAGCTCAAAATTTTTATATATAGTTTTTCGATAGATCTGAAATTTATATAGACAATTTTTCGACAAGGCTGCCATAGAAAATTTACCGGTAGAACAAAACATCTATAGAAATTTGTGCTATCGTTAAATTATTTATAGACATTGTGCGCTGTGTATAGTTTTTTATAGAATATTATGCTACCGATAAATTTTCAATACAAAATCTTATACGTTTTCTAAGGGAATTTGGTGTTACCGATTAAATTTCTAAATATAGATAATTTATCGATAGCACAAATGTCTATAGAGAATTTATTGGTAACACCAAATTCCTTTAGAAAACGTATAATAAGATTTTGTATTGAAAATTTATCGGTAGCACCATATTCTGTAAGAAAATTATCGATAGCACCACAAATTTCTATAAAATCTATACCTGGTTTCTGGATACCACAACGGTAACATGATGTTTTGCATTGTCTTATTTAGCATCGAGAGAACGTTTTTACTTCTGGTTTCATTCCAATCAATAAAAATTTTATTAATTTGTTTAAATTAGCTGTTTTGAATAGACTTTTAAAGAGTTTATTATTTAACTATTTTTTGTGGCTACACTTGCGGCTTGTGTTGTGAGTGGGCTTTAATTTGGTTGACCTTAAAATTTTGTTTTGAACATTGCCAATAAGTTGTTTTCCTATTTTAAAGATAGCCATAAAAAGAAAGAGATTATATTGTGGATAATAAAGATTTTTGTTTATATTTTGTTTCATTTTCTTTGAAACATTTTTAAAACTTTTGCAATTAAATGATGATGTTTTTTGGCGATGTTTGTCTCACTGTATGTAACAAATATGCACATGGGGTAAAGTTTTCTAAACTGAACTAATAAAGTGTGTCATATAGAGATGATCGATTTAATGATTTATTAAACTACTTGAAACAATAAAAAAAGTATAACGATAATGACGATAATAAAAGGTACATTAAGCAAAATAAACTCATACTTAAAGTTGCAATATCTAATAGGGGTATTTTGTAGTAAGATGATGGATTTATAATTTCATCAAATAAAAATTGATATATTGCAAACAATAATAAAAAAAGCGCTAAGGTTTGCTGATGATGCTAAATTGCTCACTTAGCCAAATGTCGTATTAATCAATTTCAATTTATAATTTGGGTTAATAGAACGCTATTAATGAAAAATTGAAATTATAAAAGTTTTAAGTAGGAAAAATTACCTACTTCGTTTTCGTTTTAAACGAAAAACATAGAAAGCAAACAAAATTTTAAATCAAAGCATCAGAGTAAAAATCTCTGAATAGATAGATAATAATCTCCGAAGAGATGAAATTGTGAATAAATGCATAATCCGAGTGCCCGAAGATTTTCAAAAACAAATGTGAAACATCTAAAGTATGCCCAGGTTAAAAGGGGAGTTATGGGTAAGCCTCTAAAT
Source organism: Phasia obesa (assembly GCA_949628195.1). Classification (NCBI taxonomy): domain Eukaryota; kingdom Metazoa; phylum Arthropoda; class Insecta; order Diptera; family Tachinidae; genus Phasia; species Phasia obesa. The sequence continues at coordinate 79,390,194 of OX451215.1, forward strand.
TCGGGTACCTCGGGCAGAAATTTTTTCTGAAATGTTACCAAAAGTTTATTTATAATCTAAATGGTAATATTTTTTAAACGTAGATTAAATTATTTAAATATACTCCTTGAAAATATCTAAAAAAAAAATTTCGTACGTGCCTGGGTTATGGATTTTAGTTGGAGAGAAAATAGACTTTGAGATGAAATTTTTTTATTTTTTTTTTAATTTTGGCCAACCGTAACCCTGTTCAGACATAAGCTTTAATTGCGTAATTAGAGAATTTACACAATTAAGGACTTAACTATGCTCAATTTACTACACCTGAACTCAATTACTAACTTGAGCAATTAATACATTAAAACATTACTAATTGAAAATAATACGAAATGTTGTATGTTTACTGAGCGAGAAAAATTGAGTTCACTGCATGGCCAGTGTTGCCAGAAAATTTTCCTGTAAAATCTTCAAAATTGGGTTTAAAATAAGGATACAATTTTTTAAATTTGCAATTTGTACAGTTTTTTCTTTTAGTCGTTTTAATTGTTTCCACTAAAATAGCAATTTTTATCCATTATTTTAGTTTTGGCAAAGGCAAAACAAAAAACTTTCACGATTATAGTAAATAACAATGTGTGTAAGTGCGTTATATCATTCAAAATTAACAAAACCAGTAAGTATTTTTTTGTTGCATTTCACAAAAAAGCTAAGATATTACATTTCATCACTGCAAGGCCGAATACTGAACGCCGCTATTGCAAATTATTTCGAGCACAAAGCACCATATACATCAGACTAGGATTATCCAATAGGCCAGACTAGGCCATGGCCTGGGGACCCCTTCGAGCAAGGGCCTCCAAAAACTTGAGATAATTTTTTTTTCAAAATTTTTTTAAATTTTTACTTTCAATTTAATTTTGTTTTATTTTTTCAAACGGGGTGATTTCACTGCCGGTGACGTCAATTTTTGGATCAATCATGGTCCAAACATGTTCCAAAATCACTCTGGACCATTTGAGAAGTCACGTAGGTATTACGATGCAGAGACAAGAGCAAGAAGTTGCTCAGAAAACACGTTTTTTGGAAAAAAGGCAAATGAAGAGAGGTTCAAGCGCGAATGGCTGATTTTTTCTCTAACAGCTGTTTGTGTCGATTATTTTGTGTGTAAAATGTTCGCTCCCAAAGACAAACAAAACAAACTTACCGGCAAAGGATTTAATGATTGAAAAAATGTTTTTCAATTACATCAACACGAGAATGGATCTCTTCACAGAGAATGTATGTTGACTTACATTCAAAGGCGACAGAACTGTGGAGATGTTGCCGACAAACTTCAACTTGACTACCAAAAAGGAAAAAATTATTGGAAGGAAGTACTCAGACGATTGATACCAGTCATTGGCTGAACGAGGATCACCTTTTCGAGGATCAAACCAGCATTTTGGCGTTCCAGATAATGGAAATTACATAGGTTTACTCGAACTTGTTGCGCAATTTGACCCCTTTTTGAAAAATCACATTGAAAACTTTGCAGACCGAGGAAATGGGCTTCCTTCTTATTTATCAAAAACAATTTGCGAGGAGTTGATCAACATTATGGGTTTAAAAGTTAGATCTCATATTGTAAACAAGATTTTGGTCGCGCGTTACTTTAGTCTTTCAGTCGATTCAACTCCAGATATCGCTCATGTTGATCAACTTAGTATAGTTGTCCGATACGTTTCTAAGAATGGGAAACCTGTCGAAAGATTTTTAACTTTTTTAAACTTTGACGGTCATAAAGGTACTAAAATAGCTGATGAAGCTTTGCAATTTTTATGCGATGTTTGCGGTTTAGATTATCTTACGATAATGCCCCGAATATGTCAGGTATTTACGCAGGTATGCAAGCGATCTTGTTAAATATGAACGAATTCACGATTTATTTACCTTGCGCGGCGCATTCGCTTAACTTAGTTGGACAAACCGCCGTTAAATGCTCCTTATTCGCGGTTGATTTTTTTTCCATCGTACAATCGTTGTACACTTTTTTTCAAGCTCAACATACCGGTGGCAAGTTCTGAATCAATATATCAAAAACGAAAAGGTACTGAAATCTTTATCCAAAACTCGTTGGGAAGCTCACGCGAACGCCACTCAGGCAATTGTCAATTCTTTCAACGAAATTGTAGCAGCACTAAATGAAATTGCTGATGATTCTTCACAAAAAAAAGACTGTAGACACGAAGCTGAATGTCTTGCGAATAAAATTCAAACCTTTGAATTTGTTTTTATGCTTGTTTTATGGAGCGATATTTTGAACAACTTTCGGGCAACAAGCAAAGCATTACAGTCAGAAGAAATTATTCTGGCTACATGCGCGTTATTGTACTCATCGCTAGAAAATTTGTTAGATGAGTTGAGAGACAAATTTGAGGAATTTGAAAACAAAGCTCGATTAATTTTGCCTGATACAGATTACATTGTACCGCGAGTTCGACGAAGAAAAAAACAACCCAACGATTTTGATGCTGCAGAAGTTGTATTAAATCCTCGAGACGATTTTCGCGTCAACGGTTTCCTTATAATTGTCGATACTCTCAAGATCGAGATCAATCGTCGAAGCAAAGTTTACTTAGAGGTTTCAGAAAGATTTTCATTTTTGGCTGATTTTGATTTGGCAGAAATTGATCGCCGTGAAAAGATTACAAATTTGGTTCAATTTTACTTTGACGATTTAGAAGATTTTTACCTTGAACTCAGACAGTTTCAAACTTTTATGAAATCAAAATTTCCATCGAAGCCAAAATTCACACACTCTGAACTCTACGAAAGATTGATTCAAGATAATCTTGCAGCTGTTTTTCCAAATGTCGAAATTGCTCTTCGCATTTTTTTAACTCTCATGATTACAAATTGCTCAACAGAGAGATCTTTTTCGAAGCTAAAACGCATCAAAAACGAGCAAAGAAGTACTATAGGTCAAGAACGACTTGACATGCTAAGTTTGATGTCGATTGAATCAGATGTTCTTCGTGAAATTGATTTTGAAGATATCATCAACGAGTTCAGCGAACGAAAGTGTAGAAAAAAAGTTTTTTAACGTCATGTTAGGGGTTGTCCAAAGTTTATTTTATAACTTAATGTACTGTTATTAATAATCAAAAATTTTATAACAGAATAAAATGTTTTGTTTATTTTATTGTGTTTAGATCCTTGAAATGACACGATTAGGTTGTTTGAAGCTTATTAATGATAAAATTTAGGATTAATTTAACAGTTATTGGAAAAAAGGGGGCCCCATACTCTCAAGGGCCTAGGGCCTCCGATTCGTTTAATCCGGCACTGATATACATATTTTCAAACCTTTATCTCTTCGATATATACTTCAAACAAGCAAAGTTCGTGGATATCCTACAGCTTAAATATATACTTTTTATATAAGAAATTGATGTCAGAGAAAAAAGTGTACGACTTCTAGAAAATTACTTGCGCAACATTATTTAATTAATTTCAATTTTATATGAATTAAATTTTAATTAAATATTCATATATTTTGTTGCAATTCTTTTAATGAAAACATGTATGTAGATTATTATTTGCAAGTAATTCAGCCAATTCAAAAATGTAACTCCACTACAGGTTTCAAGAGATTGTGATATTAAAAGATTAATGTAGCTTAAGTAGTCGGCTCGATGGCTAATAAGCATGAATGTTGACATGAAGCTTTCGAGTTCGTATGTAATATGTATAAGTTGCTACTAATACTATTATATCAGAACTTCCAGCTTAAAAAATAATTATGACGTACAAGTTGCCAAAATTAAAGCTTTTCTCTGCTTTTATATTTAACGACCTACATCTCTAATCTATCACCTTTCCCAAAGAAAGTGAGAAAAAATTATTTATTGGTAGACATAATTGCCTGAGTAATACTACTTTTTATAAGAAAATAGCAATTACTATTTTTAGCTTGTATTTTTGTATTATTTATTTCAATTGTTTTATAACTTAACAATTACTCACAGAATTGAAGATGTCACGCATTGTGCTTATAAATATTATACACATTATACTTAGGCGTATAATTAATATTTATTTAAGTCGACTTTATTAATCATACTTAAAATAAAATGCAAAATAACACACCTTGCACAGTGTCGTGACTTCATATATCGAGTGGCCATAAATTGAAAAAGTTATTGTAAATAGCTGAAATTTGGCACATATATTTAGGTTGGCAAACGTAACAAAATTTAAAATTTAAAAAAATTCGAAGCAAGGATTCGTGTCCTTCCCGTATATCCTGAAATTTATAAGTGTCATAAAAGTTAGAAATATTGCTAACTGTATAACATTTTCTTTATAGTATTGGATGTGATATTTTTAATGATTTGACTAAATTTTATTTAATTCAGATAAGGCCCACGTTGGGCTAAAAAATATATTTTTCCAAAAAATTTTAAGTTAAATAAAATTTTTTTAATTAATTTCGAACACAAGACACATATATTTTTTCAATTAGATGAATGGACGCCCTCACCTTCAATATATCCTTAAACTTAATATAATTGCATGCATTTTTATCGAAAAATGAATTCTTGATATTTATTTTTCCAGACCCATATTTTGTTACTTAAAAATTGTAAAAAAACTATCAATATAATTCGACTTTAAAGCCGTGTAACTTTTTATAGGTATCTGGAATCGTGGGAATCGCAGCTTTTATGATATATTTTATTGATAAATTTTAAAGTTTTTTTTCTTGAATTTTTTCCACTAGACAGTTTACTTTGCGACACTAAAAAAATAACAATAATTTAAATTGGCGCACTTAAGCGCAGCTAAATTTTTATTTTTATAAATTAACATAATTTTTGTTATAAAATGAAAGAAAAAATATTCCGCTAATACTTAAAAATTTTTAATTTCTTCACTATTATATGTTTGCTTATCACAACAAGTTTTGTTTTGTTTTATTAATATCATTATTATAATGATGCATACACTGTTATCGACATACATATGTAATTAAAAATACCGTTTATATTCTTAAAACATAATACAACAACTAATCTAGTACAGATTTGGTTTATTTGCCAACAAAATTTAATTATTTAACCCTAAGAAGTACATGCTCATTTTTATTCCTCTTTTATACAAAATTTTAGTTATTTCAAACCACAATTTTGAAGAGCAATATCTTCAGAAAAAATTTTTATTTTAATCTAATTTTTTTTTACGCTTCTTAGTAAACGTGTCTGTTATTAAATGCCATTAGCCATTTTTTTAATTTCTATAATTGGATTTTTCTATATATGGCCACGATTACAACAATGTGCGTTGTGTGCATCCTAACAATATTTTGTTCGATTTTGCTTTAAAAGTAATCGACACTTACGTATTTACTTTATATAAAGTACCCATCGCTAGATAAAATTCTAAAATTTATATAAAATTCAAAAATTATTGTAAAGCTCTGTAAAAGGTGTTTAAAATATTTTAATATCAATGTAATTCCTCAAAATAAAAATGCAACACCAAACCAAATTTTATTTAATTGCGTATTTGGCAATAAGCAATACATATTTTGTGATTATTTTAAAACAGCGCCATCTTTTGCTTAACCGTGTTTTCAAAAATAAAAGATTCCTTAAAGTATGCAGTACCTTTAAATCGGTTAAAAAAAATCGACGTACTTTTCTGCTTTTTTCCGCTTTCTCTTGAAAATAAGACATTTTTGCGGAAAATGGTATTCCATATTAGGATCAGGTTACTAAGATACCTTCTCACAAAATCCATCCAGTAGTTTCATAAGTACCCGACCTGACATACTCACGGCGATGCCACAATGGACATATGAGACAGATATAAGCATTAATACCTGGCCTGACTAGATAAAGGTCTAAATAGTGGGGAAGACAATGCAGCGACCAAAGTCCTTATTAGCGCAGCACTACAAGAGTGGCAATTTTATTTTCATGGCAGCTAGGACTACGTTCATAGCCAACGCTGAGGGTTTTACGACGCCTAACGTGTTGTCTTACGTCAATTCCTCCCAATTTGGTATCGAAACACAGCAACAGAAACAGAAATCCGTCGTTCCTCGGACCTACCACTTCCCCTGGTCCATTTTTCTAATTCTCAGCCCCTAGGAAGGTTTATTTAAGTTTTCAACAATTTAAGAAAGTAATATTTCAATATTTTTTGAATAAAGCTGCAAAAACGTCAATTAGGGCGAGACTACATATGCCGTCTGTACACCGAAAGTAGTTTTCTTTTTTTGAAGATTTTATCGACTATTCAAAATACAACCTCGAGGATCAAATTTATATTTCGCTGCCTAAATCTGAGTTTCTTTAAAACACCCAAAACGGGCGTCAATTATTTAACTTTAAATTGCTTAAAATTACTTGAATTCAAATAAAACTGCACGCTACATAAATAATTTAGGTCATTAAACCATATAAACGAAATTGTAATAAATGTTTATTGATGTGCAAAACGGATTGAAAAAAAAAGAGAAAATTTTACAAAGAAAATCCTTTAACGTTCACTTCATTTCACAAAATAAATATTTTTTTTTTTTCCTTTAATCATTCCACCGTCTTCTTTCGCCCGTTTGTGTTATTGGCACGAGATGCTGTTTTTTGCAACAATCACTTTATTCAGTACCACAAAGAAAAAGTGGCTTTTAAATAAACCGAATTAAAGCGAATTTTCATTATTAAACATTTATGAATAATTATCGAAGTTTCGTACTATTTTAAAAGCAACAGTCAGTTAAAAACAAAGAAACGAAAAAAAAAATTCAGCATAATAGAAATTTACCATAGAAAATTTATATTTCTTTTTTATAACGGAAATTAAAAAAAAACAAAACTTTTCTGTCGAAAATATATTGATTAACACAATTTTTTCTATAGAAAATATATCTATTAACTGAAATTTCCTGAAGAAAATATATGGATTAACAAAAATGTTGCTATAGAAAATGTAGCGGATAATACAAATTTTCCTAATGATATACCGGAAATTTTCTGCAGAAAATTAATCGATTAACATAAATTTTCTATGGATAATATATCGATTAATAGAAATTTTCTATAGAAAATATATCTATTATTAAAAATTTTCTATACAAAATACATATATCGATTATCAGAAATTTTCTATAGAAAATATATCGATTAACTGAAATTTTCTATTGAAAATATATCGATTAAAAGAAACTTTATATGGAAACTATAGTGATTAACAGAAATTTCCTATAGAAAATTTATCTCTAACTTTTTTAATAACGAAAATTAAAAACAACTAAAATTTTCTGTACAAAATATATTGATTAACTGAAATTTTTCTTGAGAAAATATATCTGTTACCTGAAATATTCTGAAGAAAATATGTGGGTTAACAAAAATTTTGATATAGAAATTATATCGGGTAATGAAAGTTTGCCCAATTATATTGATTAAAGGAAAGTTTCTTTGGAATTATATCGATTACCGAAAATTTTCTACAGAAAATTAATCGATTAACATAAATTTTCTGAGGATTAATAATAATATTGATTATTAAAAATTTTCTATAGAAAATACATCGATTATTAGAAATTTTTTATAGATTTTATATCGATTATTAGAAATTATCAATAGAAGATATATCGATTAATAGAAATTATCTATAGAAAAGATATCGATTAATAGAAATAGAAATTTTCTATAGAAAATATATCGATTAATTGAAATTTTCTATAGAAAATATATCGATTAATAGCAGATTTCCATAAAAAATATATCGATTAATAGAACCTTTCTATAGAAAATATATCGATTAATAGAAACTTTTTATAGAAAATATATCGACTTACAAAAATTTTCATAGAAAATATATCGACTTACACACATACATACATATATCGATATAAAATTAATAGAAAATTTATTGATAGCATAAATTTTCTTTAAAATATTTATCGACACCATAAACTTCATCGATCGATAATAGAAATTTTCTTGAGAAAATTTTCTTGAGAAAATATCTATTATCATCATCAATCGAGTCCCAAAATGTCTCTAAAAATAATTTTTATGAAAAATTCTCTACAGATAATTTATTGATAAAGGAAACAATTTTATAAAAAATTTTATCGATTATAGAAATTTTTATAGAAAAAATATATCGATTATCGATTGCATAAGTTTTTTTTAGAAAAAATATATCGATTACAGATTTTTTTTAGAAAAAATTGATCGATTACAGAAATTTTTATAGAAAAAATATATTGATTAATCGATTAATTTTTTTGACAAAAATTATCGATTAGTTTTTTGGACAAAATTTATCGATTGCATACGTTTCTTAGAAAAAATATATCGATCACAGAATTTTTTTTAGAGAAAAATTATCGATTACGGAAATTTTTATAGAAAAAATATATCGATTAATCGATTAATTTTTTTGTCAAACTTTATCGATTAATTTTTTTGACAATATTTATCGATTGCATACGTTTTTAAAAAAAATATATCGATTACAAAATATTTTTTAAAGAAAAGTTATCTATTACAGAAACAAGAAATTACAAAAAAATTTATAAAAAATTATCACAACACAATGTTGTTTTATAAAAGTGTATCTAGTAAAAAAGCTTTTTTAAAAAATGTACCGATTACAACAACCATAATTTATCGCATAAAATCAACTAAAATATTAGACTTTAAATTTATTAAAAAACTTAGAAATTCTTAAAAATCTGTAATCATATACATAAATCAACACATAAGTTTTTTTTTTAACTTATTCTATATGTGAATAAACATTTCAAAATATCTAAAATATGTAAGGATTCTTTACTTTTAATAAATAAAATAAATAAAATGAAATAATATATCGACAAAAAATAGTTTTCATTAAATTGATATCACATACTTTTTGTTTAAATTTCACATATCGGTAAAAAGCATAGTTTTGAGGCAATGTAAAGCAAAATGGAAATATTGTACAGTCCAGAGGCTTGAAGTCCCGCTTTGAAAGTGATTTCCTTTAAAAGTTCTGCTTGTTGTCAATAAAGCTATTCATACAGAGCAAAAAGTTTTATTATCCACGGATACAATTTAACGCTTAAACAATAACTATAAAAAACACTGCAACAACTTAAAACAAATAAAATAAAATGTATAATACAAAATGTGTAAGAGTTCAAAATGTACTTATTAAAGAACAAGGGTTTCTATACTCAATGCAATTAAGTTTGTAGTATAAGTCTATTTTCCTTAATCATCGAAATTAAACAATATACAGTATTTTGTTTAACAAATAGTACAAAACTGTTGGAGCTTAATTAAACTAAATAAAAACTTGGTATTTATTTGCTAGATTTAAAAATGGAAACCCTAGAACAATTTTCCGTTCTTTTAATTCAGTTCATGTTTATTTGCCACAAATTATAATCACTGTCAGCATCAATGTGACAGTGGTATTTGTTTAAGAGAATAGTAAAAGCATCTCATATTAAAAGTATAAAAAAAATGTGTAATTTAACCCTTTTTATAGCAGTGATTTTTATTTCAGACGAATAAACAAAACCTCCCACAAAGTTCAAGGTTATTTGCGAAAATATGTTCAATTTAAAATGATTTAAGGTTTTTTTTATACTATTTGCTCAGTTCGAGTTTAGAGATCGTTTGCTCGTTGGCAAAAAAGAAATGGAGATAAAGATCTGCCATTTCATAAAGGCTTAAACAGTGATTAAAAATGCTTGACTATTTTCAATGCATATGTAATTGCTTAACTGTTGCTTAAAAAAAGTGTGCAGCAAAAGCAAAAAAAAAAAGAAGAGTACTTATTTGCTTAAAAAAGACTTATTTGCTTGAAAAAGATGTAAGCAAAGCAAAGATTTTAGTGCTGTTGCTATTTTTAAGCAAGCAATTCAAACCCTGGGCTTAAAAGAATGTCCGTCACATTGTCTGTAATGTCTTAACTGAAAATATGAAACATTTCCTAAATTCTTCCTAGAGATCGAATAACGAATTCGAACCAATTCGGAAAATAACTGACAGAAATGAACAAAAAAACCTTTCCCTGGCAAGAGCTTCTAAAGAGCTATGGCATGATTTTGCTGCTGCAGTAAATGCCCTTGAGGAAGAATATACATATAAAGGAAATTATAAAAAGTAACCAAAATTTGAAATTTGAGGTAATGAAGCAAATGGTATGGAGTGTAATAAACAATATATATATATATATAATGGGTGATCCATTTCGAGGTACTTTTTTCAATAGTCTTTTTTGACAGACCACGTGTGAGTCGTGTCATGCTATTTATGTTTAGTATTGTTTGGCATTTCATAACAGAAAGACTTACGCCTGAATCGCTTCGTTCTATGGGCTCTTGAAAAGTTCCAAAAAGATCCGACGTTTTCGAGGCACATTTTGTTTAGCGATGAGGCCCCTTTCTCGTTCAATATGTAAAGAAACAAAATTGACGCATTTGGGACAAAAACCTGATGAGCTTCTAGAGCTGCCACTTCATCCAGAAAAAACAACGGTTTGGTATGGTTTCTGGGCCGGTGGAATCATCGGTCCATATTTCATTAAAAATGATGCCGGTGCAAACGTTACTGTCAATGGCAACCGTTATCGTGCCATGATAACCGACTATTTGATGCCTGAAATTGAAGCTCGTGATCTCGGCGACATTTGGTTTCAGCAAGACCCCGCCACTTCCCATACATCGCATCAATCAATGGATTTATTTAGAGAACATTTCGGTGATAATTTCACGTTTTGGGCTGGTCGATTAGCCATCAAGATCGTGTGATATCACACCGTTTTCCTGTGGGGATATGTAAAGTCTAAAGTTTATACGGACAAACCCGCTTCGATTCAGGCCTTGGAGGAAAACATCACGCGTGTCATTCGCCAGCTACCAGTCGCAATGCTCAAACGAGTCATCGAAAATTGGACTCAACGGATGGACCATCTGCGACGTAGCTACGGCCAACATTTGATAGACATAATCTTCAAAAAATAAATGCCAAAAAATGTTCTTTCAAATGATAATAAAAATTCTACATTAAATTTGAATTTTCTGTGTTTTTTTTTTTCTTTAAAAAAGTAGGGAACCTCGAAATGGTTCATATATGTTATATAATAATAATTATAATCCTCAAATTTCAAAGCAGCTAAACCCTAAAACTTTTCCCCATACAGGATTATGGGACAATGTTTAAAACCCGATGGGGAATTGAAAATTTTATAAAATCTTTTGACATCACAACCGAAAACTTTCCCCCATAAAGGATTAAATGTAAACTAAATATAGAATAGCAATTGTGACAGTTGCAAGGAAATGCGAAATAAAAACAGACAAGACGCAGAACAAACGTTTTTGTTTCAGATGAATGTTTTTGAATTGTAGTACAAGTGGTAATTAAAAGTTATATTATACACAACAATAATAAAAACAACACACTTTCGAGAGGGTACAAAAGCCTACGTGTGCTTCAAGACGAGTATCCTAAAGAACACGTATGAAAACGAGCGTTATTTTTATTATTATTATTTTAACATACTGCGTACTTATGCATTGTCTTTATTTTTATTATTTTTGCTATTGGAAAATAAAAAAAACATTGTCTAAACAATTACTACACAACACACCTACACACGCATAATTTCAAACAATAAGGATTATATATATGAAATATGTGCGATGGTACTTAATGGCTCATTATAAAAATGTTTGCTTTAATTAACATTTTACTACCAGAACTCGTTGTAAAAAATAATCCAAATTTAAATTTTAACATGCACTATGGGTCAGACACATTTAAAAACATTTATCTGCGTTCTAATACACGGTTACAAATATTCATTCTACCAAGTAAATTACCGAACATCATTAATGGTTTTTTTGTCTTCCACTTTGACTGATTGCAGTCTTAAATATTCTAGTTTCGTTATTGGTTTTTCTTTCACAATTTATTCACATTCAAATGTGTCGAAGCGTGTAATATATATACATTTTTTTAGTTCTGCAAATTAGTATGAACCAACTCATCCATGCTGTTTTGTTTTTAAAGGTTTGCTGCTTTTCGTCTATCCAACCATCTGAATAATATTTACAAATGTTGCACTGAGCTTTTAAAACTTGTGCTTTGTAATTTTGCTTAGTTTAGAATTAAATACTCGCTACTTTTATGACATTTAAACTAAAAATTTCCTTTAATTAGTCTGTAAAAGAAAAAAGAAAAAATAAGGAATTAAAAATTCTCATATACGAGGGGAGGTCAGTAACTTTTTAAATAATTTTTGATCCATCTGGATTTACTATGATCCATCTATTCATGTATATACACAAATTAGTCAAGTGCGATTCAGATTCACATAGGGTTCCGTACTATGTTCAGTACAACTTTAAAAATACAAGTTGTTAACTTTTTCACATCTAATGGGGCACCCTTTAATAAATACCCTGTGTAAATATCAACTGTCTGCCTATAACTTTTAGAAGAGAAGGTCAACTTCGCGACATCTAGGGAACACAATTTTATTTTAATTAATTTTATTTTCGTTTCTTGTTATTACAATAGATATTGTAAAATATAATGTGTGGACATTTTAAGTGTCAGCCTATTACTGTTCAAAATAAGGACTTTCTATTAAAGTATCACGAGTCTACCTATTACGGTATAAAAAATTAGGCCATATACATCCAAATCATTTCCCTCTCGGAACACCCTTTAATTTTATTATTTGTTATAGCGGCCATTACGATTCAAAAAATAAGGCAATATACGTGAAAAATATGTCACTGTCACTGAACACCCTTTTATTTTTAGTTTTTATCGTGGCAACATATCTGCTGTAAACATTTCAAGAGTCTACCTTTTACGGTTCAAAAAACAAGGCTATATACGTGAAAAATCACAACACTGGCGGAATACCCTTTAATTTTTGCCATACACCTTTTGTAAAAATTTCAAGAGTTGACCTATTATGGTTTAAAAATTAGGCCATATTTATGCAAATCACGTCACTGTTGGAATGCCCTTTAATTTTTACTGTTTGTTATAGTGGCCATAGTAATATACCTTACTAACGGAACACTCTTTAATTTTTAGGTTTCTTTTTTTATACTTGTTTATATGGAGAATTGTTTGTAAATTTTACTTGTATGCCTCCTACAGTTCAAGAAATAAACACATATACGTGAATAACACGTCTCTATCGGACCTCCCTATAAGTTTTAGTATATGTTATATATAACGGCTACAGTTATACATCATCTGTGAAAATTTCAAGAGTCTACCTATTACGGTTCCAGAGATAAATTGCGCTGACATACGGACGGACAGACATTGCAGCAAAAACAATAGGGTTACGTTTTTGCCCTTTGTTTACGGAACCCTGTTTGGCAACATTTTTAATGTTACACAGCATTAATGTTGTGACGATCTTGAGTGTTTATGTTAATAATATTAATAAAATACAACACACATATCTAATATTTGAATCAACTATCTCAATTTGGTTAATGTTTTAGAGCAAACAACGTGTTTCAACAGTATCTTGGCAGTATAGGAGGTAAGAGATAGGTACCCCCCATACAAACAAATATTAATTTTTCTATATCTGGAGAACTTAAATAGTGAAGTTAACTAAATTTGATAACACAAAAAATAATGTTGATTTTAATTCTTAATGAACATTACAAAAATTTCAACTAACAATTGTACTCAGACACAGTAATAAGCACATGATCCAACAATAACAATGATTTGTGCATGTAAATATATAACAAACTGCTAATAAGTGATGGTAAATTAACCAGTGATGGAAGGGTGACTCAATATCTATATATCAATATCTATATATATATATATATATATATATATATATATATATATATATATATATATATATATATATATATATATATATATATATATATATATATATTTGATAATTTGCACATCATACATAAACTAATGACAACAACAGCAATAAAAGTAGATCGCATGGAGTACATACAGATCTCAGGATATCAATAACCCCCTGCGAGCGGCGCTTTTTGCTTGTTTTTATGTTGGTAGGGTTGTTCTGCTTTGATTTGTGTTAAAGGCCTTTATAGAAAGCAATACACATAGAAGCACGCGATAGACCCACAGGGTAGGAAGGTAGGTCCTAACTTCATAAAAACCCTTTTCGATAAAATTTTAGCAAACAATTTTCGATAAAATTAGACAACAAATTTTCGAAAAATCTTCGATAAAATAAAAAAAAAAATTCTATAAAATTCTTACAAAAAAAAATTCGATGAAATTTTTACAAAAAGCTTTCGATAAAATTTTTACAAAAAATTTTCGATAGAATATTTACAAAAAATTTTCGATGAAAGTTTTACAACAAAATTTCGATAAAAATTTACAAAAAATATTCGAAAATTTTAAATTTTCGATAAAATTTTTTTGAAAAATTTTGTATAAAACATTTTCGATAAAATATTTACAAAAAATTCTCGATAAAATTTTAGAAAAAAATTTTTGATAAAATTTTTACAAAAGATTTTTCGATTAAATTTTTACAAAATTTATTTTACAAATAAAAAAATATTCCATAAAATTTTATAAAAAAAATTTGGATAAAAATTAATAAATTAAATTGTTCGATAAAATTTTTACAAAAAAATATATGATAAAATTTTAAACAAAATTTAAAAAAATATTCTATAAAATTTAAAAAAAAAATTTACGATAAAATTTTTAATAAAATTTTTTTTTTTTAAGCAAAAAGTTTTACAAAATAATCGATATAATTTTTACAAAAAATTTTCGATATAATTTTTACCACAAATTTTCGATAAAATTTTTACAATTTTTCAAAAAATTGTTGATAAAATATTTTTTAGCTAAGAATAAAATGTTATTATAGTCCAAAAAGATAAGAAAAAGAGTAATGGGAAAAACTAATAATTGTATATATAACAACAATAATAGTACTAATAACAACAATACCAATAAAAATTTTTACAATTAATAAAAATATAAAAAACCTAATTTTTAATTTGATTCCATGAAGATGATCAAATTAAAAATATAATAAAATACTGGTTATTCAGGCAATAAAATTAAAAATAGAAAAATAAAGAAAGATAAAGTATAAGGCTAGTAATTTTGCGTAACATATGAGCTAGTTTTTTGAAAGTGGTATAAGTCCAGTTTTTCAAAAGACTAAGTTAACGGTAATTTTAATAAGCTATAGACACCTTCTCTCCATTGCTGCAATCACAATTTCAATATAGTTCTATTTTACCATAAAATAAACAAAAACAGTTTTGCTGTACAATGCTATCGCAGAAATATTTCTTTTGAAAGTGGAATAACTCCATTCCTAATAATAATAATTGAAAGAACTTTCTTATTGAACTTTCTTATTGATTATTGCTACTTTAGTGAAAATCTTAATACTGAGTATTGGTTTTTGTAACAAAGAAATCGAATAAGAATTGATGTGATTGTTAAAAAATCTAACGTAGCATAACATTTCGTTTTCACACTATCACACTTCAAATAAAATAAAAAATCAAGCAAAGGAGAAAACCGAGATGAAACATTGAACAGCGGCGGTTAAGAAATATGTGTTATTTATTTTTTTTTTTTGTATTTGGAAAAAAGGGAAGACCTATAAACCTGAGCAAATTTAATAAACTTTAAGGATCATAACAAGAGAGAAATATAATGATATGGTATATACGACCGACCTATTCATCATAAATACTTCAATATACTAATTATAAAAGAAAACTAAGTTTAAAATATCTTTTTTTTTTATTTAAAGATCTTAACGGAATAAACTTTTAATAAATTTGGTTATTTCTGTGTTCACAAGTATTCATTTTAATTATTACTTTTTATATAAAATTCCATTTTAGGAAAGCTTATGTCTATAAAAATATGGACTTAAATATGCTCCTGTTTTTATTGCTTGTAATATGTTGTTTTTTTTCGCAATTTTTATTTATTGTATCTTCAATATAATTGAACTATCAATAATTACTCATATCTTAAGTCTAAAAATATACTTGTTAAGTCCAACCAGTGATGGACAAAAAAATGTATGTTTCACGGTTACTGTAATTTGTGGGTTATCCCTCTGATGTACGGATGAGAGAAGCAGTGTCCCTCCTTCTTAGTCGAATGTAACCAGGTTCAGTTCGTATGTTACGGGCCAGTGGATTCGGATGAGTTTCAAGCTTCTTTAAATACCTTATGGCAAGTTTCGCTATTTCTGCTTTAACTGATGGCACGTTTAGATCTTTATGAATGTTCGAGTTTTTTATATACCAAGGAATACGTAGAATCTTATTTTGGCGCCTTTGAATTTTTTCTACGTTGGTAGCTGAGGCAGTGCCCCATAATTGAATGCCATAACACCATATTGGTTTTAGAATTGACTTGTATAATAAAAGTTTGCAATCTAAAGCTAGAGTAGAATTTCTGCCAATTAGCCAGTTTAGTTGGACTGCTTTCAACTTCATTTGTGTTAACTTTGTTTCTATGTGCCGTTTCATTGTAAGGCGCCCGTCAAGATGTATGCCGAGATATTTGACGTCTGAAAGCTGAGGTATCGTTTGGTTATTTATCCGAGTAGGGGGGCAAGATTCTCTACGCAGTGTGAAAGTTATGTGAGTACATTTTTGTTCATTCACTTTTATTCTCCATTTCTTCAACCATTTTTCTAAATTGGATATGTGGTCTTTTAAATATCGTGATGCTACTTCGGGTCTTTCGTGATTACTTTAAAAAGCAGTGACGTCAGCAAATATCGATGTGTGGACTTGGTTAATAGTTGGCATATCTGAAGTATACATTAAGTATAAAAAGGGCCCCAATATACTACCTTGGAGAACTCCGGCATTAATTGGCTGGGATGAGCTCAAAAAATCTCCTTCCTTCACAATAAAATTTCGTTCGCTTAAATAACTATCTAGCAGCTTATATAGGTTTACGGGCAAATTCAGTTTTAGCTTATATATTAGGCCTTTATGCCATACCTTATCGAATGCTTGAGAAACGTCGATAAAAAGCGCAGAGCAGGTTTTTCTCTCTTCAAAAGTCATCTTAACAACATTAACTAACCTGTGAGTTTGTTCGATCGTACTATGTTTTTTCCTGAAGCCGAATTGATGGTTTGGAATACATCCTTTGTCACTTAGAATAGGGTTAAGCTTAGTTATTAACATCCTCTCAAACAGCTTTGATATATTTGACAAAAGGCTTATAGGTCTGTATGATTCAATTTTTGTGTGGTCTTTTCCTGGTTTAGGAATCATGGTAACCAAGGACACCTTCCAATCTGTGGGAAAGTACTCAAAACGTAAAATGGCATTAAAAATAAAAGGAACGATTCTGCGAGCTATACGGGGCAACTCAATTAACATCTTATTACTAGTTTTATCAACGCCGTAATTGCCTTTTCAAGATCACCAAATTCAAATCTTATCGGTACTGCAGCACTAGCCTCGAGAACTGGCAACTCAACAATATCAGTCGATATATTTGGGGTAAAAACCTTTTTCAAATGTTCAGCAAATAAATTTCTTTTTTCGGTATCACTCCTTGCCCAGCCTCCAGCTGATGTTCGCAAGGGAGGCTTACGTAAGACTGGCCTTTTAAGGTTTCTACAAGCACGCCATAGCGAATAATCTGATTGAGGAGTTGCGTCTAGGTCTCCCAAATAATTTTTCAGGGATGCTACTCTTTGAGATTCCAGCATGTCTCTTAGCCAGTTCGTGCATTCTTTAAGTCTGCTTTTGAGTTGAGGAGATCTCTGTGATTGCCATTCTCTACGAATTTTTCTTTTTTCAGCCAAGAGCCGTTCGATATCTGCAGAATAAATTCGATTGTATCTAGCTAATTGTCGGGTTATTGTTGAATGTTGGGCAGCTGATTTGAGGTTTTGGTCAAAATCAATAAGACTCCGCTCTACGTCTTCAGGTGTTCTTAGCGGGATGTTTTCCGAACAATCAGTACTAAGATACTTTCTATATTTCAACCAATTAATGCTTGTGATAGTCATTGGTGATATGATATTTTGTTTGTCCCATATATAGACGATAGTGGGTGAATGATCTGAGGATAATTCAAGTGACGCTTCAGCTTTAATCGTTTCTCTTCGAATACCCTTAATCACGCCAAAATCAATAACATCCGGTATTTTTTGTCGATCAGTAGGCCAATAGGTGGGTTGTCCACTCGATATCACATTCAGACGCATTTCTGAAATTGTGTCAAACAAAACACGACCTTTTGGAGTTATTAGGCGTGATCCCCAAAACGTATGTTTAGCGTTGTAGTCGCCTGATGCTATGAAACAGGGACCTAGTGATTTGAAGAAATCGCTGTATTGACTCTCTGATATTTGAAACCTAGGAGGTGAATAAATCGAAGAAATAATAAGTTTTGATGAAATTCTTCAATACAGATGTTTGTTGCTTGTAGGTAATCTTCACAAAAATCACACAGTAAATAATGTTTGATTCGAGCCTTTATTAGTATTGCTGAACCACCACATGCTCTGCCACGGGGGTCTTTGGTGTTATATAAGATATAGCCATTTATTTTTAAAAAGCTATTTGTTGTTAAGTGAGTCTCTGCAACCAGCATGACATCAATTTGTTCCTTCTTAACGAAGTACTCGAATCATTTTTGTGTTGGCGCAAGCCGCTTGCGTTCCAGAAACATATTTTTAAACAGTTCATGGTTTGTTAAGTAACGCCTGCAACATAGATTGCATGCGTACCATTTCTTGCATCATACTGCTCATAGAGCTCATAAAACTGTTTATCGAATGCACTAATGTCTCGATGCTTGCTTCGAGACGATTAAAATTACCAGATGTTGTTTGTTCTTTAGGATGCGATTGCAAATTAGGAGTAGAATTAATTTTCGGTGTCGCTTTATGTACTGCTGTATGATTGGTTTTTACCATATCAGCGTATGAAACATGTTGTGTTGTTGGTTGGGTTAACTGAGGATAATGAGCATTTGCTCGATATTGTTGGTGCTTAGCAGGAGTATTTAGTTTTTGAGTGGTTTTCCTTACCATGGAAAAAACTGGACAGCCTCTGTAGTTAGCAGTGTGGTTTCCACCGCAATTGCTACATTTTTTAACTTTCGAATCATCCCTTGCTTTGTCGCATTGGGCGGAACAATGTAGCTCGCCACATACAACACAAACCGGAGGCAACTTACAGTAAGCCCTAGTATGACCATATTCTTGACAATTTAGACACTGGACAGGTCCTGTCTACAAAACACAATGAGAATTATGCATGTTAATAGAATAATATTACAGAATATTAAAGCTTCAACAAAACACCAACAAACAAACCACATTTTTATTTTTCCTTACTGTCCTTCTACAATTGAATGGTTTTTTTGCCATCACTGAATGCAGACGTAAGGTGTGATGAAAAGCATATACAAGTTAATTTTGTTCTCGCAAGAGAATAATATTTACAAAAAATGTTCGATATAATTGTAGCAAAAAATTCTCGATAAAATTTTCACAAAAATTTTCCGATAACATTTTTGCAAAAAAAAATTTCGATAAATGTTTGCAAAAAAAATTGTCTGTATCTTTATATTAAATTTTTTAAAATGCAGTCGAAAATCATAAAAGTAAGAAAAAAGTGAAATTGGGAATCGCAACAGAGTAAGGGAATATTTAACATTACTATGGTGAAGGGTATATAAGATTCGCCATGGCCGGATATAGCACTCTTACTTGTTTTTTTAGACTTAATATACATATAAAGAAAAAATAAATAAAAACAAAAAAAGCAAAATATTATAAGTCGCAAAAAACCACAAACAATACATAAACATTACATTTTTATAGTGTCTAAATTAAAATTGTATGCTATTTTTCTTTAAAATTAACCAGCTACTTTTTAAAAAGTATTATTTTTTAAATGAAAATTTAAAAAGATAAATAGTAGTACAACTATTGTGAAGATTTTAAGTGTCTAGGTTTTAGGACACCAGAATAAGAAGACGATGACATCGAGTACGCAAATACGCAATACAAAAATTTAAAATTTACAAAAATAATATTTATTAAGAAATTAAATATGATTAAAATTCTTACTTAAAATGGAAAGTTTACGAAAAATATATGTATTTACCAAAAATTCAAATCTGTCTCATTGAATATTGTAAACTTTTTTGATAGATCAAACTAAAAAATAAATTTTACCTAAAAAAATCTAAGTTTTAAGAAAAATGGAAAAACATAACACAAAGAAATCGATATTTATGAAAGTTTTGAGCGAAACTGCTACTTTGCTAGTAATTCGTCTGATATGTCATGTTTATGATTTGATGTCGTAAACAAATCTACTTGTTTTCAATATTTTGAGGGCACTAGTGTACATAAATATTGTTGAAAATAACAACACAGTGCAAACTTTTATCTGGCAACAACAAGTTCACACGTTTGCGATCGTATAAACAAACGACTTCTAGTGGCTTCATAGCAGAGATGGAAAATACAAATTTATTTTTCGTATAAAAAAAAATTCAAAATAGTACTTTTTTGATCCCCAGAGGTCTAAATCAATACTTGTTTTAATTCCTTTATTAGCTAAATACATTTAAAAATATTTTTAGTTTTTTGTAGTTCTTTTTACTTTACCATACGTAGTATAAGGTTAAGTATAGTAATCATCGAGGTCGGGATTTTGACGGATTTATACATTTAGAGATCTCCTGAATCCATTTTGACTATTTTCGCGATGATGTCTGTGGATGGGTGTGTATGCCACTATTTTTGTGGAGTTTGTCATACCGTTTGATATATCAAAATGAAATTTAGTATGTAGCTTTGGTTTATGGAGATGAAGAGCTGTATAGTTTTTGGGCATAATTGGGAGGGGTCAAGCGGTTGTTTCCTTACCCCCAAATATTGTGAACGCTCTACAGGTCATACCGTATGACATATTAAAACAAAATTTAGTATGTAGCTTTGGTTTATGGAAATGAAGAGCTGTATTTTAGGCATAATCGGGAAGGGGCAAGGGGTAGTTTCCTTACTCCCAAATATTGTAAACGCTCTGCAGGTCATTCCGTATGGCATATCAAAATGAAATTTAGTATGTGCCTTTGGTTTATGGAGATGAACAGCTGTATAAATTTTGGCCATAATCGGGAAGGGACAAGGGGTAGTTTACCTAACACCTTAAATCGAAAATATTTTTCTTTTTTTGATTCGAATACACCTTGAACTTTTATTCTTTATGTAATATATCTATAAAAATATCTGTTTTCATTTCGTATGGTAAAGTTGAGTGTAGGCCACTCCAGTTTTATTTTTTATATACATATTTGAAATTACTTATTCCGTTCTTTAGTTGTAGTTTACATAATTTTTTAAATAATTTAAACAATTTAAATAATTTAATGACAGTTTTACTGAAAACTCCCTGCAGGTTAAATGCAAATGTCGTATATTTTTGTAAGCCCGTAACGGATGCTGCAAATACAAGTATCTTTTTCAAAATGAAATAAAATGAACTAACCTTATTTGCGGTTCTGTAGTACAGGCGAGCGGGTCGTCTAGAAAATTTGTGTGAAAAGCACTCAATTTTTTGAATGATTCCTACACCAATTTTTTAGACGAGCCACTCGCCTGTATTACAGGTCGGAACACCCTATAATTTTTCGTGTGATAATGTGTGTAAATGTGAAAATTTCAAGAGTGTACCATTTATGGCTCCTAAGAACTTTTGGGTTCGAAACTCTAAAAAGTATAATCGTATCAACTTTTCCATCCCTGATTCATACACTAACGACGAATGAATAAAATGATCAAAACAGATGTTTCGGTTGTAAATCGTAATCAGCCAGTTGTTTATAACGACAAGAAATATACAATAACAATAAACAAAAACACTTTGTTATTTAACAGTGTAACGAAGCTGTCAAATTACGTGTGTCAGCTATACAAATAATACATTGTTTTGACAATTTAATAAAACAATTCAAATAATCAGGAATGTGATTAGACTACTGATACTACCTGGTAAAATGTATCTTCAAATAAAATTCCTGAAAACATTCATTGACGAGTATTTGTTATCTTGTGTTTGTTTATGAATTAAATTATTAAAAAGCAAATGTAAAACGCAAAATTAAAATTAAAATGTCTTTTCCAAGTGTTATGCCAAAACCAAATTGGCTAAGTTTACAAATGTTGGCCTTGAGACTAAAGCTGCACATTGTTGGTTGTGAAGAACATCGGGAAGAAAAAGTCTTGGAATTTTTTGAGGGACCCACTGCCTTAAATATGGACTTTGAGATAGAGCAGCCGTCTCAAATCTATGAAAGTTTGTCACTTTCACTGTATATGCGCTACTCAACAATAATGATTTTAATCAATTGTGATTGTTCTTGTCGCAACCGAATTCTGGTTAAAATACTTAAAGCCATTCAGAGCAATAAATATATTAAACACAAATTTAAATTGATTTACACTTCGTATCATGTGAAGCCAGAATATAAAAATTACAAAAAAATATGGGAATCATGTTTCGAAAAACATGTAGAAATTCTAAAAAATAAATACAAAACTGAAGATATGCAGTCAGGTGAAACCAGAGGAAGCCTTAATGATTTGATTAACAGCTATGAAATCGACAGTGATCACATAACAGGGGATGACAAAGAACCTTTGCGGGATTATTTCAATTTCAAATTAAGTAAATTGGAAAATGGTTTATTATTCCAATTGTTTATTACGAAAGGCGACTGGTTGCGTCGGGCCCAAGAATTGGATTATATTTTATATATAGTAGACTGTCTGCCTCTAATATCGGCCCAAGAATTATTAAAGTTTCTTACAAACTCCCCACTGGCTGTGCAATGCAAAGAAAATGTTGAATTATATTTCTATAGTATAAACCCAGCCTTGGCAATTATCAATAACAATTATATATTTGCGAATAGTAAACCGGGCTGTGGCACCAGAGAGGGCAGTGAAAAGGATGTGCTTAAATTAATACGAGAACTGAAAATCGCCCGTATACCCTACATTCTAACTGAAGACTTTAGTCGAGCTCAGCTCATAGATTTGATAAAATATTTGAGCAATAAAAATCTAAAATCTCTTAAGAGTTTAATATTCATTATGATGACCCATGCCACCTCAAACCATATCATTTATACACATGATGGTCAGCTTAATTTTATCGAAGACATTTTAATGCCTCTGCAATCGAATGATAGCTTAAGGGATGCAAATATTTCCTACGTCAATGTGCATTGTCGTGGTGGCCTAAATGCTCAGAATTCAGATCCTGATGATTTCGATGAAATACAGCCCACCCAAATAGAACAGCTACATCCCAATAATACGGTATTTTATAGTGTTCCGGATTTAGTTATATCACCCAGACGTTCCCAGAATGGTACACCATTTGTGGAGAGTTTTTGTAAATCATTTCGTGATTTAAATCCTCAAACCGATGTACGGACTCTATTTGAAGAGACCTGCAATGATTTAAAAAATGATTCCTACTACGCTTATTTGGATTGTTTCGACAAATCTTCAGAATTGGTTGTAGGTGATGATAGGACTTCCCATTGTATTAAACCGTTGCCCACCGGCGCATCGGAATTTATTCCACTGGTGGAATCGATTGAAGCAGAATTTCATAACATAAACAACATGAAGCCAAAAAATAAGGAATGTATTAAACTTTGGATACATAGTCATATAGAAAGTTTAAAGAAAAGCGAAGAAAACGCCACAACATCATCAGAATCGGCCACCACTGCATTTTGTATTTGTGCGAATGTTAATGAAACTAAAATCTCCAAAAATCTAGATCAACTTAAATATTTTGCAACTGAACTTGATGAAGATAAATTCGCTATCGAGGAGAGCAAGTAAATTTAAGTTTAAAGTTAATTTATGCAGTCACCTATTACCCTAGTCGCAAACCAGTTATTAGCAATAAACCCAACCAACATATTCATCGTAGATACGAACGAATCTAGTATTTAAGTTGTAAAATTTAAAAATGTAACCTCAAATAAATTTAGAAATAATAAAATATTTATTTATTCATTAAATGTTACAATAACATTAAAATTATGAATATGCTAATTTTATTCATAACTATAACAAAGTAACGTCGACTTCAACACATTGCAGGGAAACAGTCTCCCACTAGGTACCAAAAATTATAGAAACAAGTTTATGGAATAAAATTACAATTTTCTGCGCATGTTAGGCTAATAATGACACGTTTTGATTTTACATTTATTTGCATGTAATTATTTGAAGCAATTTGTTGATCACAAACTTGTAATGGGCGAACTACGCCATCTAATGGGAAATCGTGTGCATGTCGTAATCTTTTTTCTAACATTGATTCTAGCCACTACTTACTTCCGGCTATACCTTTTAGTTAGATCAATCAAGCTAAATGGCAAAACCGATTTTGATGTACATTATCTGGATCAGAGAATAACATAGGTTCCATCTTTTTCCGCCACTTCGTCAGCGTCATTATTTTGCTTTGTATGTAATCTACTTTAAGACTCTTAATTTTATAGTGCTTCAGATATGGTTTGTGTAATTACTTTATATAAAGGTACCCATACTCAGAAAAATAGGCTTTATACAAAAATCAAAAATTTGTATAAAATTCCAAAATTATTGTAGAGTACTTACTGTAAATAGTGTTTTAAATTACCAGCTGATAAAAATAAAATTTGATAACAAGTTTGCAGTACCATTGAATCGGTAAAATTGCACTACTTTTTCCTTCTTTCTTTCTTTCTTGATAATGAGATATTTTTACAGGGAAAAAATATCTTATATTTCAAACACGATACTAAGGTAACTCTCCATAAAATTTTATTACAATTTATCCAGCAAAAAATCACAGTTTTAATCTATGTCTATGTCTAGATAATAAATAATTTACACTAGTACCCAGCAAAAAAATAATGAAGGTAAACTGCGAAAACTCATACCAAAAAGCTTCCGATTATACAAAACAAGAATTTGAAAATAATTCATAATCTTTTTCGTAGGTATCCGACAAATTTACTTCACAGTAACTTTGGACACAAGATGATAAACGATTTCACTAGAGAACTGACACTGACATTTAATGAAAAAATGCAGACTGTCAAACTTTGAATCAATAAGGAATTTACAAGGTAATCACTAAGATTCGTTAGTTAAGAATGAATGTATTAGTGATTGTCCAAACAAATTTCTTTATAACTTCCATAGAGATCAAAAAGGTTTTTGTGAGCTATTTTCCTTAAGGCTGTATATTTATTGTTATTAGTTTTGTAAATTTAATTATAAGACTCTTATTGTTGTAGTACTTATAGTAAAATCTCATACCTCTGTACCTTTTATATTTTAAACTTGTAAATAAAGACTTTTATTAAAAAAAAAAAATAATGAAGGTGTTCAAAGGGAAATGGTGATTTCATGATTTCCTAAGTATTTATTTGCTCGAATGCATTTTTAATATTATTCCTATCATGTAATAAAATGATAAGTTTTGGAGTACTGACAAATGCATTGAATTTTGCCATGGCATAATAATACAGGTAAAACTGTTAGAGCAGCTGTTTATCTGAAAATGTCAAACCTTATATAAAACTCTGTTCGCGCACTTAAAAATTAGAAATAATTTCAACTAAAAAAACAGTTGTTTCACTGTTATCACTCCATGTATTGTGAAATAATCGCTGTATTTTATTCAATCCTTTATTTAACTTGCAATGTTTAAGTCAAACTTTGCAACTAAATTTAAATCACCTATCGTAGGCGGAAAATTGGTATTCGACATAACCTGATGTCAAAAAAATGGTCAGCTGGATTTGATGCTGCTACTAGGCCCATGTGCAACCCACTTAATTCCTGACTTGCTTAAAGCAGCCATATCGGCTTCAGGCTCATTAGATTTAGTTTATAAGTATGCGTGTTTATTTAGGTGTCCTTTCTATATCTACAGGGTCCCTGTAAATCTACAGAGTCCATTAATGAAGTCAAAACGCACTCAGCAGTCGTGTATTGAAACCTACAATGTAAGGGCTCTTTAGAATAATGACAGTGTGCCGTGGTTATTTTAATATTGTGGCTTGTGCAGGTGACCAACCAGATTAACTTTTAAAACTGAACTTAAGAAACTTTAATCTTGATCAAAATTATTTATTGGAGATTGATATTTATAAATTTTAACTTTTAAATTAAATATCATTACTTATGTTAAAAAATATCTAAAATCTTTTTATATTTCCATGTACGGAGTATTAAATATTTAAAACCTTTTCTTAAAAATGGTTCCCCTTACATATAATTTATTTCAATTATTTAAGGTAAACCAGTTTTATTTTTTATTATAATGTTATTTTTTATTATAAATAATTTTTAATTTAATGAATAATTTGTGATAGAAGTGTTTGCGAACACAGCTCATGTTTTTTATATTTTTTTATATTTTAGTAAAATATTTTGACACAGTCGGGCAAAAACAGGTTACTTAGTTTTTTTGAATTCGCCTTGCATATACCTGTATTATTATACCATGAATTTTGCTAATAAATCATGCGTACATACATATATTAGGGTAAAATGTCACATTTTGTTCAATAATAATGTTTATTTAAAACATAATTTTACTAAAAAAATAACAAAATGTTTTTATATCAAATTTTTTTCCACGTTTGCCATATTAATGGATCTTGCTGGATATTCACCAGCCTTTTTCATTTCTGATTTACATATATTCAAGATATTCCAACAAAAAAGTAATTTTAGCAATAATACAGTTATTGTTCTTGATGAAGACTGCATTGCACATTGGAAACTGGGATACAGGTTGCATCGTGTAAATATACTAACTCAATGATTCCTCCGTCATCTAACGAAACGTGTTCATAGTATGTTTCATATACGTCTCTTGATGCAATCAAAACGGTGTCATAGACTGGGTCGGTTAAAGATGTTTTGCAGCGAAAGTTGACCCTCAAAAATACTGCTTAATCAAGAGGCATCTGCGAATGTGCAACTGTTACTTCCACTGCAAGTATGAATGCGATTAAATGTCGCTAGGGTCTTGTGAGTGGGTAATTGGCCTCATACTTTTGAAGTTAAATTTATGGCCAAAAGCTCAGCGGACAGCACGTATGATGATCACAAACCGCTTCCTCATTTTCGGAGATATTCTGTATAGTTTGCTTTTCCCAGACAAGTCATTATTTGTCAATTTAACATTTTAATTGATGATAGTGGCGAGTGCTATAATTATATATTATCAGGTGATATTTTTATTTCATGGGATATCAAGAAACGACCGACAAGCTTTTTTCATTTCTCCATTATTTCCTCACTCTGTATGACTCTGAGATGATATTTGTAGATCCAAGAGAAAAATCATCTAGTTTATTAAATTTATCCAAAAAACATAATTATTAAGGAAAAACGTCTTAAAACAATTTTGGTCTGTGATTTGACTTTTTAACATAGTAAGAGGTATATAAGACTTTTCTAACTAGAAAAAGCCCTAAAAGTGGTAAATTCTGCATAACTTATTTAATTTTACAAGTTTAATAACAATGTTGTACCTAATTTATAATTGAAATTAAGAAATTAAAAATATTTCAATTCTATTTTTAATCAAGCACAAGGTCGTTTTTATATAAAAATCTTTAAACAATTTTTATTTACAATATTTCGCTACACCATTGGGTGGTTGCTTTAATCAGCCGTGTGTAATCGTTTTCGTTATCGTGTATAACCTATAAATTTTAATTTGATAAGTCAGACATTGGAGGAGCACCATTTTTAAAACTCGATTTTTCACTGGAGGAGAACCATTAAACTCAATTTTTTTCGCTAGAGGAGAAGCATTAAGCTCAAGTTTTTCTTACTGGAGTAGCACAATTAAAATCCTTTTAATTTTACCTGGCTGCATTTGAAGTCTCACTACCTATACGAAGGTATATGTACATAGGTCGCGCTGCAGATTTTGGAGGAAGCTAAGGCAATCACACCCTGGCGCTTTGGTTTAGTACCTTTGCTATTTACCAAATTCTTTTAGACAGAATCCAAAAATCGGATCCTTCTAGAATTGACCAGTGCTGTGGAAGTGTGGAGGGAAAAAACAGAAAAACCAAGTTGAGTCTTGAACACGTAGAGCCGTATTGCAGCAGCTGTTTACCTGAACAAATTTACTTTTTGAGTTACATAGTTTAGTTATTTTTTGTTTGAATGGATACCAATTTTTGTTTATTTTGTAAAAGTTCCGAGTAAATAAAATTTTGGGAATTTTAATTTTGAAATAAGAGAGCTTAAATTAATTATCTGTGTTTTATTTTTAAAGAGCATAAATTAAAAAAAAAAATTAACTATCAGTAAAATGTTTCGAAAAATCTTTAGTTGAAAACCTCATTTTACAGTCACCTATGCGTCACCATTGGCAAATAAAAGCTAGACATTAAACAAAGTTACATAAATTTAGCGCTATCATTTAGGTGTGTGTGAAAAATTTCAAAATTTTTGTAAAACAAAGTTTTCATTTTCATGATTTTTTAAATACTTTTTATTCTATTATTGTAAGTTTTATTATACAAAATGGTCAGCCTAGGTTATTAGGCATGAAAATAAAATACATTTGAAGAGCTGCCAAAAAATTAATAATGAATGCGTAACGCGAAAACTATCTTGCTTGGGAACTACGGTTTTAATCGCCAAAAACCAGCATTCATGATTAAAAACCATATTTTTAAGGTCCTAATACCTCTTTTACAATAGGACAGAAAATGGGCAGACAGACGAGATTTTCAGGCAAGGGGTTAAAGAGGGAAATTGTGTGTTTTGCATTACTATCTATACAAATCTCGTCTGTCTGCCCATTTTCTGGCCTATTGAAAAAGAGATATAAGCTTTGTTGAACACAAACACAGCGGTGATGGCGTCATGTTTTGTACTTCTGTATATATCTGCTGGCGGAAATATTAGTTTATTGATAATACTATGGGCAAAACTATATATATTAATGTATTATAGTGTAATTTATTATTATGACAGTATTGATTCAGTACAAAACTTCCATTAATATTTATTTTTACTTGAGGGCAGTTTAGACAGTAAGACTTTACGTACGTAAAATCTAAGAGAAAATAAAATGAAAATCAATCTGTATGAAAAAATAGAGACTAAAATTCGTATGTTTTTTTTCTTATGTTTACACCATTGGTGTTGAATAAAATGAAGTAAAATTGAAACAGCTGTTGTTAAAGCAATAAAAAAAGTGAAAACAAATAAATAGTGCGCGTACTTGTGAAAAATATGCTAAAATTAAAAAAAGTAACAAGGAAAAGGTTCTTGGTGTTGTACTAGCCAATGCCATAATAAAAAAACTGGAAACCAACAACAATTTTAATTTACAATATTTCGCTACACCATTGGGTGCTACCCTTCAGGAAATAAAAATAAAAAAAAAAAAAAAAAAAAAGATGCTACCCAATGGTGTAGCGAAATATTGTAAATAAAAATTGTTTAAAGATTTTTATATAAAAACGACCTTGTGCTTGATTAAAAATAGAATTGAAATATAAACAAAATGTCAAAAACTACAATAACTATTTGAAATTAAAAATATTTATTTCTAATTTTTGTTTGTTTTAATTCATTTATAAGAAGGTATGAAAAATCCAACACCCCAGGCATTGATGTAAACTGTAGAAGATATTCTTAATTTTCATTGGTACTAGGCTTTCATTGTAATGACGATCCGTTTATTAACTTAAGAACTTATTTGAAACATCGAACTTCCATTAGTCCTAAGCACTCATTTAAATGACAGTCAGTTTATTTAAATGTAAACCAATGACCTCCAATGACAAGCCAATGTTAAAATCATGCGTTTTTCACCTAAATTGAACCATTGCAAGATCAGTAGAACTCATGATTTTACTAGTGTTTTGTCATGTCTTTTTTTTGCTGGGTAACAATAAATTTTATTTAAAATAATAACAATTTATCTATATATAAATAGGCAAGTGAAAGAAGTTACGAACCATTTTAACTGACTTAAACTCAACGTATTAGCTTGTTTTTTTTTTTTTTTTTTTTTTTTGTTTGATAGATTGTCAATAGAAGCAGTGCAGAATGTATTTTTTATTCTACATTTTTGTTTCTAAGATAGTTAAAACCAGTTAAGAATATTAGGCATTCATAAAGCCTCTTTTTCTCTTAATTTGCTAAACTTTGGCTTGGCAACTCCTTAAACACTCTGAAGGAAAAACTTATTTTATTTGTTCATTCTATTCTTATTTAAATCTTTGTATGTACTTTTGAAAAATATATAAAATGTTTACAAAAATAAATTTGATCGAATTTCGACCACAGGGCGAACTCTAGTTTATTTAAAACAGCACAAAAATATATATTGCAAACCTTTCAAGCTCGTATAAAGTCAATAAAAACGTATGCGATTTAATCAACTTTCCTGATTTTAACACCCAGCAAAAGAAGACATGACGATGATTCGGATGAGTTCTTAATTTCATAAAAGGATCGTCAATAAAATGAGAGCCTACCATCAATGAAATTTAAGATTCTCTTTTATAATTTTCATTAACTGCATTGGCATTGTTTTTTCATGCCTTCTGATAAATGAATTAAAACAAACGAAAATAATAATTAAAAAAAACATTTTTAATTCCTTAATTTTAAATTTTAAAATAATTTAAATAATTATTATAATTATAAATCACCTTCGCTGCTTCAAGAGTTTGTAAAAACTGATATCCTTTGAAATAAAACTATCACCTAATAATGAATAAAATATTATATCAGTAGATCCCTCCTCGCCACTTTCATCAGATACTTCAACTGTTCAAATGAGAAAAAATGACTTGTCTAAGAAAAGAAAAATGTACTCATCATCTCCAAAAACGAGGAAGTGGTATACGTACTTTTGGCTGCGGTTTTAGTCAAACCTTTTACTTCGGAAGTGGCCAATTACCCACTTAAGACCCTGGCGACCTTACCGCGCATTGATGCTTACACTGGAAGTAGCAGTTACACACTCACAGATATCTCTTGCTTTAGAGAGCGTTTTTGAGGGTAATCTTTCGCTGCAAAACATGTTTAATCGATCGCAAATAGTCTACGACATCGTTTTGGTTAACACAATTTTGATTCCATTAAGCGACGTGTTTCTAAGCCACTTTCTTTCGTTCGACCACATTGGTGCGAAAGATAGAGGTAATTAGGATACTTACGCCATGCCGCCTTTATCACAGTTTCGCATAATTACACATGTACTCTGGCTTCCTGATTTTCATGCCGTCTTTATTAAGAGTAATAACTGTATTACTCCGTTAAAATCACTATTTCGTTGGACTGTCTATGAACATTCATCAGAAATGAAACAGCCTTGTGAATGTCCTGCAAGATCTATTAATATAGCAAACTTGTAAAAGAATTTTATTTAAATTTAAATATATTATGATAACATTTTTCGGGTAAAATTATGTTTTAAATAAATATTTTTATTGAAAAAATTGTGATATTTAACCCTTTTATATACATATATTTAAACATGATTAATTAGTAAAATTGAATGCATTTTTCATTACTTCAAAACTTATCATATTATTAGGGTTAGGGACGACATTAAAAATGCATTCCAGCAAGTGAGTGCTTAGAAAATCATGAAATCACCATTTCCCTTTGAACACCTTCAAAATTTTTATTTGCTGGGCAGTGTCCTAAAACGACAATTCTATACGATGCGTATAGTGAATAGCTCTATCGAGCTACGTACTTACATTTTTAAATGTATCAGAGTTTCGTCATAGCTTGGTGTTGACGTATTTAGCGTTAGCAAATGAAAAATCTATTTTTATTATTATTAAATAGTTAGAGTTACTTTTAAAACCGTACAAATATAGAACGCACTTGAAAATTTGTAAAAATAAATATCTACTTAGTTTACTTTTTACTCATTATTTTTATTTTATTTGAAATGTGTTAGACTAAAACGAAATGTAATATTAAGTTTGATTTTTTGAAAATCTCTTTAGTTTTCATTTTACTTTAAAAAAAGAATCTACTCCGGCGAATAACCAATATTAATTTTATTAAATTTTATTAATCATACGTAAGTGTGGTAAAGGAAAATCATACATGGGACTAATTAATTCGATTAAATAATTCATTGACCACTTCATTAGTATTAAATTATAAATAATGCTAAAAAAATGTTGGCATTACCATTGTTTTCATTAATGGTAATGCTTTATAATGAAACAATTTCATTAGTAATTATTTAAAACAACAAATCATTGTCATATATAGGTAGATGCGAGGATTTTTAAACAAGTGATTTACAAATTTTAGTATATTTATGTTATAACCAGAATTCTTAAAACGTGAAAAATATGTTCCAAGAAATTGGAATGTTTATTTGCAAAATTGGATACCCTGTCTTTGTTTTCTATAGGGCCTCCTTTTCTATGGGACTACAAAATCTTTTTTTTTTTAATATATAACACAGGACTTAGGCTTAAAATATCCTTTAACTACTTTGCAATCAGTGCTTTGCAAATATATTATAAATTTTCTTTCAACAGTGGCTAAGTTAGGATGGAGATGGAGGGAGAATAATTGGAATTTATGACCTAATTTTTTTAGAGCCTCTTCTCTAGGTTAACTTTTTAACAGTTCAAAAGAACTTTGTTAGTACCGAAGAAAGTTTAATTTGTATAAGCAAAAAAAAATTATACCAACTTTTTAACGAAACGAGATATTTGGATAAAGCTTGGCTGTATTTTATTTAAAATAATGTGATAAATATAGTCGCTATCTTAAAATAGCAAGCAAAACATAATTAAGTCCACCACCTCTAAATACTATTTTAGGGTCGGCGAAGAAATGTAAAAAAATATTTTCCAACTGCATTCTTTCCCAAACTTAAAGCGATAAAGCAAATATATAAGAACAATTTTTGGATATATTTAAAAAAAATAGCTTAACCTAAAAAATCTTAGCAATGCAATTATAAATATACTTTATACGATATTTCAAAAAAAAGTACATAGCACGTTTTATTTTGCAATCAAAAGAAACCAACGAAGAAATCCAATTTAACAATATAATCAATACAATAAAATGTATCAAAATACAAAAAAATTCGATAGTAGGCAAGGTTTGCGACAATTCTGGAAAATAGAGAGATTTATATATTGTAGAAGGGTGTTGGATATTGATTTTGAAATTTTAACAACAAAATGCCTTTTTTAAAACAAACAAGTAAGAGCGCTATATTTGGCCATTAGAGAAAAAGAAGTGAAAAACGCGATTTCCTGTTTAAAGGTCCTGAAATTTTTGGTTTAAAACTGGGATATTTTAAACTCGGTTGCACACCTTCTATTCTTAAAACACCTTTTACAGAGCTTTACAATAATTTTTAGAAATTTATCCAGGGATAAAAATAAGAGTCTTAGGCCCATTATTATAACTTGCCTTTAGCTAAAGTTAGGATTTTGTTGGAGCGATAAATAGTTGTTCGTTATTAAAAGTAAGCTAAAAACCACTTTTAACTATCACGTACTATAAGGAAATGTTATAGCAATGAGCATTATCCTCATTATTATAGCAAAAAAATACTTATCGCTCCTAACTTTAGCTAAAGGCAAGTTATAATAATGGGCCTTTTGTGTGGAATACTTTCAACGGAAAATCTAGCAAAATATTGGCAAATTTTCTGTAATAATTTTATCGAAATTTTTTTAAAAATTTTATCGAAAATTTTTTTAAAATTTTAATCGAAAATTATTTGGTAAAATTTTATGGATTTTTTTTTTAACTTGTATCGAAAATTTTTTGTTAAAATTTTTCTTATAATTTTATTTTTTGCAAAAATTTCATTGAAAGTTCCTTTTTAAATTTTATCGAAATTTTTGGATAAAAATTGTATCGAATGTTTTTGGTACAAATTTTCCGAAATATTTTTTTGTAAAAGTTAGCATCTTTCGGCAATCTATATTTCGATAGAATGGTCAGACGAAAAATGGTCAGGTTGCCTATTGACTGGTTGCAATTGTGCACCCTTTGGGTCTACCTGCTACCTCTATGTGTAATGCTTTCCACAGAAACCTTTAATATAAAAAAAGCAGACTAACCTAAAAACAAACAAAAATCGGGGTTTATAGATCCCCCGTGATTTGTATGCACTTCATGATATTCAAGAGAATATCATTACAACCGAAAAAATCATAAAAACAATGGGAAAAAATATAGGTGGGCGTGGTTTTTTGCCCGCAGCCACGAATCAAATAGTCTAATACTGCTGAATTGTATTAGCAAAATTTGCGAAACTATGCTTTTATATATTTTGTGTAGTGCCTTGGCAAAGTTGATTTCAACTCTTACACAGACAGACATCGTTTAATCAACTTATGTATGGATAAGGATGCAGAATATATGCTTTATGGGGTAGGAAATGAATAGAAATAGAAATTACACACATTCCGTGACAAATTTGGTGAAGGGTATAAAAATTACATTTTTATGATATTTTTTAATAAATTTAGAATCCTTGACCGTAACACCTACCCTATGGACAAATTAAACCGGTAGTTTAAAGCTTTCATACTTATTGCCAAATATTTTTCATTTATCCCTACTGTGCAGTATTATAACTAATAAGTGGCTTCTTGCTAGACGTCAATTCATTTAAGATTAGAAACGTAGACTGTTTTAACTTAATATTTTTCATACTTCAACAATTTAAGCTTTTGCAGTTGAAAACTGATTTTTTTTGTCTTTCTCCTTTTAATGGTTCCAAAATAGTCTTTTTGGATTGGTTTCTTTGTCGCTTAATTTCGAACATGTTTGTAATAGTTTGAGGCATGTGTTATCGTCTGCATTGCAATTTTTATAATTCATACACTGTTTGCCAAATAGATTCGTCTATGTTGGGCAGACAGATGGTTGGACTGTAAGACCAAAGCTATCAACCTCTTAAAATAATGCCAGCCAATATTGATTTAACCAGAAACATTTTTTCCCTCTAATTTAGATTTTTGCATGCAAGAAATATTGCAAAACAGTGCTTATGCAAATACAAACTATAAGCTTCTTGTTGTTCTTGTCTGTTTTATAGTCGTCTTTTTTGGTTGCAAAAAGAGATTTTGGCAACAGCATAAAAGACCATAAAAAATTACACTTTATGAATTCAAAGGATTTAACTTAAAATACAAGGAAGCAGAACAATTTTTTGCAAATATTTCAAAAAGTCTTAATAAATAATGTCACAGTTATAGGGGTAAGTCAATTTATATTTTCAAGCAATAAGACTTTGAAACATCGGTGATTTCTGAACTTTGAAATTTTGAATGAAAAATGGAAATTTTGTAAGAAAAATACCATCAATCCGTTCTTTTACAAAAAATTGATTAAATAATCTTATACCGTTTTTGAAAATTTAAAAACAAAATTTTGCTGCCATCACCCAGCCATTAGAGGCAAACCTTTAAAAAGGAATCAATCATTAAAGATTAAGGATATAAAAATCTTTCAGATCGTCCAGTTGCAAATCGTCGATAAAATCCAAGGAATAGTTTTCAGTAATGTTAATAACAACACGTAATTGTGCACAAGGGGCAATTAGACAAGAAAAAAGCATAAAACATTTTTGTAAAAAATCTTTTTGGAATTAATAAATTATTAATAAACCGAACTTCAAAACAGATAGAAGGGTTGTAAACTAAAAATGTAAGAAGTAATCTGTAAGAATTAGATTTAAACCAAATGATAGATGCGCCAAAATTAAAATTAAAGTAAAGACTATGTGAATGTCAAGCATCTACCTATTACTGTTCAAAATTGAAGCTATTTTCATCAGCATCCGTATTTTATGGGGACACCATTCAAGCCTCTGTCTGGTTTCAAAAATAGGGTCACATAGATCAAATAACATCACCTATTCGGACACCCTTTAATTTACAATTTTAAATTAAAGACCTGTTGTTATATAGGACTTGGCCACAAAGATTCTTTGTATATTCCAACTATCAGTCTATAACGGTTCAAAAGTATGGGCATATATATCAAATTACATGAACTATTGGGACACCTTTTACATTATAATTCCAAATATTTATACTTGTTATCATACCAGAGAAAGTAGTGGATATTCTGCCTAATTTTCAAGTGTTTGTGTTTAACGGTTCAAAAGATAGGACCATATAGATCAAATTACATAATTTATGGGGACACCCTTTAGTTTTTAAATTCAAATTGTATACTTGCTATAGTGGACTTTGCAATACAGGTTCCTTTTAACTTTCAGATGTCTGTCTATAACAGTTCAAACAGCCACATACATAGAATTACATTAACAATTGGGACACCCTTTTATTTACAAATTCAAATTTTATACATTTTGTTATAGCGGACTTAGCAATACAGGTTCTTTGTAAATTTTAGTGGTCTGTGTACAAAGCTTCAAAAGTATGGCCATATACATCAAATTAATTGAACTATTGGAGCACCTTTTAAAATTTTGAATATTTATACATTTTATTATAACGGTCATAGTAATCGACATTCTGTAAAATTTTCAAGGTTTTGAATATAACGGTTTAAAAGATAGGCTCAAACAGGTCAAATTACGTCACCTATGGGGACACCCTTTAAAATTTTAATTTATATTTTTATTAATTTCTGCTGTTAAAAATTTATTTTGTTGTCCTTTCGGTTCTTAATACACGTAAAAAACATGTATGTTGTATGGGGACACCCTTTATTTTTTAATATAATGAACTATTTTTAAAATGGGAACAACCTGAAAGCATAACCTTTCAAGTAAAGAAAAAAATTTAAAATCGGTTCAGAAATGGCTGACTTCTGCGGTTACATACATAAAAAAAGCAACACTCAGACGAATAGACAACCTCCTTCTTTTTTGAAGTCGGTTAAAAAGAAGAGACAATTTCCTAAAGATTGTTTTATTAACATGAAATTAAAATTTTAAAGATATTGAACGCAAAGGGGCGGGCCTCTTTACCTTACCCTCTTTATTAGTAAAACAAAATTCAGAATTGTTTCTCAAGCTATACCGAAGTTATACATACATTTTTTATTCACTCAGACCTTAAAGCTAAAAACTTAAATGGCATTTTGACAAATTTGTTACTTTTTTGTGGAGACTGTATTGCATTAAAGAAGCAATATGTCCTTCTAGCCTTTTTCGCATGTAAACTATCATCGCGGCGACATATTCCTAAGCACTATAAGATTCAAATTCAAAATTTAAGCAAGACTACTTATCAAGCAATCTGTTTTTAAGATACAGATTGATTTAAATTTTTTTGTCAAATCCCCACTGTGCTAAGTGTTAAAATTTATATCATGATTTGGAATAAGGCAACTTAAGGTTTAAGTTTTCGAGATATACTGTTACATGAAAACTGAAGAAAGCTGCATGACATATCTTAGAATTACTTAAGAATGCTTTGCCCTATTTGGCTAAGTGAATACCCAATAAATGAAGTGGGATATATAATTAACAATGACTTTTTATGAGAAGCTGCTTAGTAGTTTCAGAGATATTGAGAAAGTAAGGATTTTGAAAAAAACCAACAACAGCAGCGTTTTTTCAGAACTACTTTCACAATATATTTTTTAAGACTACACTGTCTGCAAAGCTCCTAGTTTATCTGCTGAAGATACCCAGAGCCTTTGGCAGCCTGATACACTTGCACTCAATATCTCTGCAACTAATAAGCAGATTTAAATACTGCTCGTCGGTCAGCAGACACAATTCAGCCGTAACTGAGTGCATTTTCAGAAGTTCGACTTATACCCCCAAGCGGTGGCGACCAGTAACAGGTCCGTAGTTAAGTCTTGTCTCTGCTAGGTGAGTGCCTAAATCAAGTTGAATAATCTTCATACTCTGTATAGGTGAATATATTTTATCCGTTACTGGGTTTTTTTTAAATAGGACGTAAGAATCCGACCAGATTGGATAAGCAAGCCTCTCCTGAGGTACAGCGGTTAGTCTTTGAAGGAACTCCCGGTTTATTAGCCGAAAGAAATAAACAGGCATTCCTCGCAAATGCTGAATGGTTTAATCTCTTAAACCATTTCTGGGGCAATAGCCCCCCTGGCAGAAAATCCAAGATGTTGCTTTGATGTAATTAAGGTAACTTAAATTATAAAGTTGCGTTAGTGACAGGTCATGCAAAACTTCAAGTATTATCTAC
Source organism: Phasia obesa (assembly GCA_949628195.1). NCBI lineage: Eukaryota > Metazoa > Arthropoda > Insecta > Diptera > Tachinidae > Phasia > Phasia obesa. The sequence goes on from OX451215.1 coordinate 79,428,470, forward strand.
CATTCTTGCAGAATATGCCTGAAATAGGCAGAAACGGTAACACATTTTGCGTGACTATTTAGCATTGGCTAGCATTCGACTTAAAACCACTCATTGGCTGACACTTAATAAATGTGATTTCTTTTGGGGTCTTATAGTCGACACTCTGAAATGACTATAGTCCAGATTAAAGACTTCTGACAGCACGAGAGTAAGGTAGGTGTAAATTTACACATCGGGTAGCAGAAATCATTGAAAACTCATAAACTTAAAAAACTGCATCGATAAACCTCTATACAAAAATAAATACAATGTCTTTACAACTGAAAGGAAATATTGAATACTAGTTGTGCCCACACACGTTGTGTGCGTCCTGAAAATATTTTGTCGATTTTGCTTTTAAGACTCTTACGAATTAACTTTATATAAAGGTACCCATCCCTGGAAAAATTTCAAAATTTATATAAAACTCTAAAAATTATTGTAAAGCTCTGTAAAACACAGACAGGATATGATTTACTCGTTATATTAAAACAGCGCAATCTATTGCGCAATATTGCTTAAAATATACCGCTTTAAAAAGCAAAGATGCCTTTAAGTATGCAGTACCTTTAAATGGGTAAAAAAATATCAGCGTACTTTCACTGCTTTTGCTCCACTTTCTCTTGGAAATGAGATATTTTTGCGGAAAAAATATCCTATATTGGAATCAGAGTACTAAGGTACTCTGATTCCAATACAAAATCACAAAATTTTGTTAAAATCCATCCAGTAGTTTTTACATGATGCGAACACAGACAGAAAGGCATACAAACAGACAGACAGACAGACAGACAGACAGGAAATGAGTTACTATTTTTTTATATGTATAGATTTAATTAAATTAGTTAAATTTAGGCTTAAGATTTGGAAAGGAAAATTTAGAAAGTATATTTGAGATTTTACTTAAACAAATAGGAGGATTTATTATCGATTTTTGCTTAATATACATATGTGTATGTGTATCCTGCAACTTTCTTTCTAAAGAAAACTATAACTAATTTAGTCAGATTTTAATTCAGTACCCTAAATAAACCAAGACGCAACTTTCCGTTGGCTTGTTCCAATAGCATGTTTACTTGTGTAATTTATGAACACAAACGTGATTGAAAAACAAAAATATTCATGTGTTATTCACGCTAATCACGGGACCGCTATGAACCTCTGCTAAAAAATTTTCAAAACTCGCCATAAACTGAAAACCACAATTTTATTAAAATACATTAAATTTATTAAAAAACTAGCTGTGCCCGCTACTTCGTCAGCGTCCTTGCAATATTTTATTCGATTTTGCTTTGACAGCACACAGACTCACCCTTATATTTTTAGTGCTTTCGTTATGGTTTATATACATATTTACTTATTATAAAGGTTCTCATCCCTACTAAAATAAATACTCTATGCATATCGGTTAGTGCTTCAGTTATGGTTTATGTATTTACTTTATATATATTAAGGGTCTCATCCTTACTAAAATAACTGCCTACTTCCACTTTTGCTTTTTCTTCACTTTCTCTTGTAAATAAGATATAAGAAAAAAGTATACTATATTGGAATCAGGATACTAAGGTACCTCCTCACAATATTGTGTTAAAATCCATACAGTAGTTTTCACATGATGCAAACACAAAGAGAAAGACAGACAGACAGACAGACAGGAAATGAGTTACGGTTTTTTTATATGTATAGATTAGAAAATTAGATTAAAAAACAACATAAAATTTTGATCTCTTCTAAATTTTATATTTTTTTATAAAACCCTCATTTTCTTACTATAGTCAAGGGCATCTATCTACTAATTTCATTTGACTTGTTTTTATAATATTTGTGTATTTTTATGTAAATATTTGTAAGTTTTACTTTTAAGTAAATGTCTTATAACAATTTTGTTTATGCTCTGCAAATACTGCACAACTTATCGTTTTTGCTAAATCAGCTTTTTGCTTATCATGCGGATAATCATTTTAATGAATTTAATTAATTATATCCATCAGTAGTTGTGTTACCTTGAACAACAACAGCATTGAAGGAAAATCAAAAATAATGCAGACAAACATTTAATGGCCAGAACCCATATTTTCATACGAATATACGGCACATACGAGAATGTACATACATAATGTAAGGTATGCGTTTAAATAAAACATAACATTTATTTAACTAACAAATTCTGTAAAGGAATGCAAATGCCTTTAAAATTTACATTTAGTTGATAATTCAAAAACAAGTAAAAGTGCTGCTATATTTGGCCACGACGAATCTATAATAATCTTCACTACAGTGATGAATATATGAATAGTTAACAACACTTATTTATGTATCCACTTAAAAGGAAAAACACAAAACAAAACACTAAGCCAGGAAAAGACCAGAAACTAGTAGAATCATACAGAACTATAAAACTTTTGCCAGACATGTCAAAGCTTTTTAAGCAGATATTAATAACTCAGCTGAAACCAAGTCTAAGCGATAAAGATGTACACTCAACTTTTTCATACCCAATGGAAACAGATATATTACATAATGGATATATTACATAATGGATATATTACATAATGGATATATTACATAAAGAATATAAGTTCAAAGTATATTCGAAGCGAAAAATTAATTATTTTCGGTTTGGGGTATTCAGAAAAATACCTCTTGCCCCTTCCCGATTATGCCAAAAATTTACACAACTCTTCATCTCCATATACCAAAGACAAATACTAAATTTCGTTCGTTTACAAAATTTGGGGGTAAGGAAACTACGCCTTGCCCCCTCCCGATTATGCCCAGAAACTATACAGCTCTTCATCTCCATATACCAAAGGCACACATTAAATTTCATTTTAATAAGTCAAACGGTATGACCTGTACAAAGTCCACAAAAATAGTGGCATTCAAACCCACCCACAGACAACATAGCGAAAATATCCAAAATGGATACAGGAGACCTCAAAACGTATAAATCCGTTGAAATCCCGACCTCGAATTTTTTCATGATTACTATACTTTACTTTATGCTACGTATGGTAACATAAACCATATTTTTTAATTTTCTTTAAAAAAAAATAATTTTTTTGCATAATATGTTAAGCGCATTTATTTAGCGAATCTTTAGCTACATTATTGCGATACAAAGTTGAGCGCTATCACCTAGTAGGAATGAGATAATACACAAAAACTGATGACATCTTTTATGAAGGGCCCACTGATTTGCAGAAACTTTCGATGCCCATAAAAAAATAGGTCACCAAATTCGCCAAACTGATTACAGGGTTTTACTACCCTTTGATAATAGAATCAAACCTATACTGTCAAATAATCCGTGTATTTTTTCACTGTTGCACTGTGTAATCTACTTTGGTTCCTGCAAAATAACTTTCTTTTAATTTCTATCATTTATTGAGTCACCTTTTAATATGTCGGTTGTATTTTATTTTTATGCACACCTTTCAAATACTATGTATTTCGTTCTCAGCAACAACATTCGTCTTGTATAACAAAATAATTTTACTTAATTACAGGTAGGTGGGACACATAAACCACGAAATCTAAGCAATGCTAACATTCTTAAGAGAAATCAGTCTCAAAAGTTCCTGAAAAAAATATATTTCTAAAATTACCTAAAGAAAAAGTTTATTTATTGCACAATATTTGTGAAAATTTATCACACATCTGTTGCGCAATATTGCTTAATATATACCGCTTTAAAAACAAAGATGCCCTAAAGTATGATATACCTTTAAATCGGTAATAATATCGGAGTAATTTCACTGCTTTTTCTGCACTTTCTCTTGTAATAAGATATTTTTGAGAAAAAAAAAGTATCCTATATTGGAATCGGGATACTACGGTAGTAGTTTTTACGTGATGCGAACACAACAAAAAAGACAGACAGGAAATGAGTTACTGTTTTATTATATATATAGCTATAGATATAGATATATAAATGCCGCTAAATATATACAAGTCATTTATTTATCGTCACTTAAAACGGAAACTGCCCACAGCTAAGGAACAATAAATCAAATTCCTTTGTTATTAATACTGAAAATATTGATAAAAAATTACGACTTAGCGATCCTAACGCTTGCATACTAATATACAGTATACCTCTTCTATTTGTGAAATTCACAAATCCCTTGTATTGTTGTATCGGTTGTATTATTGTATTGCAATAAAATAGTGTAAGATTGTCGTTAATAATTTGAATTAAAAACAGTGATTAACTGCATTTTTGAAGCTTAATCTTTACCAATACAATATTTAACGAATACAATATACAACCAATACAATATACAACCGATGCAGTAAAATAGCCTATTATCCTAACAATCACAAAAATGGCTACCAAATTTGCTAGGAAAAGTCCATCAATGGCAACGCTGTTAGTGCATAGCATTACAACCTCTGATTACACGTTTATTACATTTTGACGTTAGCAAAACAATGATACAATTTTACAATATAACAGCCTGATCATAAGCTAATTAACTAAAAGTATATTTCACTGCAAGAAGTCTTCGATCCGGTGACATCTTATCGTGCAACTTCTTTAACATACTGCTGCAGAAAATATTGGAAAAAGCAGTGATTTTATTAACAGTCACAATGTACACCAAGGGCCACCGCAACATGTTCACATATGCGGAACACATTGACATCGTCGGTAACTGCAGCTTCTTCCAGAATCGAGAAGTAATAGACGAAGGCGATAAATGAGCATAAGACCAAATTTATACTTGAGGTAGTAGAATAATTTATATAACCTGGTTCCACCATCAATAGTGATGTCGGCATCGAAATAAAGCAAGTGATCGTACTGGCAAATATATGTATGCTACTTCGGATTAAACAGTCTGGTTAAGAACAGAGGCTACAAAGTACCGCTTTGTTTGCTTTCGCAAGTATTCATGTTTTAGCGCTATAAAAAAGCACGGGTAGAATAAGGGTGGTATACAATGTGATATTAGTTCGTCGAGCGAGAGTTCTGGGTGATTACTACGTATTTCGATTCGAAAGAAATCTTTTTCGAAACACAATGTTAAAGCCATAAAAATTCGAATGATTTCCTTTTCGAATCGAAATACGCAGTAATCACCCAGAACTCTCGCTCGACGAACTAATATCACATTGTATACCACCCTTATTCTACCCGTGCTTTTTTATAGCGCTAAAACATGAATACTTGCGAAAGCAAACAAAGCGGTACTGGGTGTTTTTGGGAGAAAAATCCTTGGCAAAATCTTTGTCCTGATCTTTGACCTGATCTGTCTGAGCGAGATAAATTTAAATGTTTAAATATCAAAGCAAAAATAAACGCCAACAAAGAAAATCAAGGGAAATTGGAGGCACTTGTCGTCTTTCGCCCCCATATCTATGCTACTTTTGAAACGATTTTGCAGACTTTCAATAATAAAATTTCAAAATGTGATAAATAACTCCTAATAATGTGGTGTCCTCGCAAACACTATGTCCACGTTAACACAGTCAGACGGATATTGTAGTAATTTATTAGTTCGTAATAAGCCTTCATCTGTTATTCATTTGGCTAGTTGCTCACATCAGCTCACCAGGAAAAATTTAGGAATATTTTTCAAAATTTGACTAGTTGTTCTTATTTTTAAGTCTTTTCCTTCTTTCATCGGGAAAAATGTTTTTAAAAATCTTTGCTGCTATTTTCTGAAACACCCTTTTTATAAGTTAAAGAACTGTTTAGATTGCTCTCATATAAGGTCTTTGCCGACTGACATATGCACCACAGACACTTATCACTAATTGGATATATTCCATCTCTGACCTTTACTGGAAACTACCCTGAGAACTTAACATGTGATAGTTAGAAAAAGCAAACGATATTCTAGAAATTCATTAGACAAAAAAGTTTAAATGTGGTTTGCTTATTATTACGTCTTTCACATTGCATTTGCTGCAGACATGAAAGAAAATTTGTTACCAAATAATTTCAGGCTAGCTGGCAGGCAGGCAGACAGGCAGCAACTATACAACAACGTAAAATATGACAAATCATATTAAAAACTAGCTGTGCCCACACACATTGAGTGCGTTCTAATAATATTTTTTTCGATTTTGCTTTAAAAATAATCCACACCAAATTTTAAGACTCTTACGACATTACTTTATTTAAAGGTCCCCGGATAAAATTCTAAATTTTATATGAAATTCTAAAAATTATTGTAAAGTTCTGTTCTAAGCAGATAGGAAATGAGTTACTCATTATTTCAAAACAGCGCCATCTGTTGCGCAATTTTGCTTAAAATATACTGCTCTCAAAAATAAAAGATGCCATAAAGAATGCTTTAATTGCTTTTTCTTCACTTTCGCTTGGAAATAACATATTTTTGGGGAAAAAATTATCTTATATTGTAACCAGGATACTAGGGTACCTTCTCACAAAATTTTTATAAAAGCCATCTAGTAGTTTTTACGTGATGCGAACACAACGTAAAATACAGAAAGACAGGAAATGGGTTACTGTTATAATATATGTATAGAAGATATATAAACGCCGCTGGAAATGTACGAGTTATTTGTTTATCGTCGCCTAAAACGCAAACTGCCAACAACTAAGCAACAATAAATTAAATTTATTTTTTATTAATACTCAAAAGATGGCATTTATGATAAAAAAAAGTGGTCTAAACGCTTGTGAACTAATATATATGCATGTACGAGGATTGCTATACAGTTTAAGAAATAGGTGAACCAAAAAAATACATATGTAAGTGAAATATTACATTGGAATAAAAGGTTACTACTTCAAGTGTCTTATATTCTCAGAAAGTTTTCTATGAAACAATTGCTATTTATATATTTAAGGATACTTGGGCTTTTTCCATTGGCATTGAGTTTTCATTGGAATTATTGGAAGTAATTACAAATGTTACTGATTTTTAACCGACTTCAAAAAAGAAGGAGGTTATCTATTCGTCTGAATGTTGCTTTTTTTATGTATGTAGCCGCAGAACTCAGCCATTTCTGAACCGATTTTAAAAATTTTTTTCTTTATTTGAAAGGTTTTGCTTTCAGGTTGGTCCCATTTTAAAATCAATTCATTATATTAAAAACTAAAGGGTGTCCCCATACAACATACATGTTTTTTAAGTGTATTAAGAACCGTAAAGGCCTCCAAATTAAAATTTTAAAAAACTGCGTGTCGCTATAGCTCCCAACAGCAGAAATTAATAAAAAAAATTAATTTAAAGGGTGTCCCCATAGTGACGTAATTTGACCCATTTGAGCCTATCTTTTGAACCGTTATAAGCAAAACCTTGAAAATTTTACAGAATGTCGATTACTCTGACCGTTAAAATAAAATGTATAAATATTCAAAATTTTAAAGGGTGCTCCAATAGTTCATTTAATTTGATGTATATGGCCATACTTTTGAACAGTTGTACACAGACCGTTGAAATTTACAAAGAACCTGTATTGCTAAGTCCGCTATAACAAAATGTATAAAATTTGAATTTGTAAATAAAAGGGTGTCCCAATAGTTAATGTAATTCTATGTATGTGGCCAAACTTTTGAACTGTTATATACAGACAGCTGAAATTTACAAGGAACCTGTATTGCAAAGTCCACTATCGCAAGTATACAATTTGAACGTAGAAACTAAAGGGTGACCCCATAAATTATGTAATTTGATCTATATGGTCCTATCTTTTAAACACAAACACTTGTAAATTAGGCAGAATATCCACTACTTTCTCTGGTATGATAACAGGTATAAATATTTGGAATTATAATGTAAAGGGTGTCCCAATAGTTCATATAATTTGATATATATGCCCATACTTTTGAACCGTTATAGACTGATAGTTGGAATATACAAAGAATCTTTGTGGCCAAGTCCTCTATAACAACAGGTTTTTAATTTAAAATTGTAAATTAAAGGGTGTCCGAATAGGTGATGTTATTTGATCTATGTGTCCCTATCTTTGAAACCTTTATAGACAGAGGCTTCAATGGTGTCCCCATAAAAGACGGATGCTGGTGAAAATAGCTTAAATTTTGAACAGTAATAGGTAGATGCTTGACATTGACATATTTTTACTTTTTCCGCTAATTTTGGCGCATCTATCATTTGGTTTAAATCTAATTCTTACAGATTACTTCTTACATTATTAGTTTATAATTGGTGCCCTTATATCTGTTTTGAAGTCGGTTTTTTTTTGCAAAATTTTTTTTTTTTTTTAAATTATACTTGTTTCTGCCAATTATTTTTTTCAATTATAGTTCTTTCTGCCAATGATAATGAAAATTTAGTGTAAGAACTTGGGATTTTTTCATTGGCATTATTAGAAGTAATTACAATAACAAAAATTATAACTACGATTTAATGCTCCTGATATTTTTTTTTTTAATTTATAGATGTTTCTGCCAATGGTAATTAAAATTTAATATAATTGTATAATTATTAATTTTAACTGAGGAAAAAACATTTGTTTTTAAAACTCATATCGTCACATTAAAGACCAAACAACCTATCAGCAAATTTTTCAAAATTGAGTTTTTTATTTAATATTATTCCCTATATCATAAAGCATATGTATGCAAAATTTTAAACTTCTAATATTAGAAATAACCAAGCTATTACCAAATTACCAAATACCCTATCCGCAAGTGTACAATTTTCTGAAACCAAATAACCTCTCAGCACTCACGCTAAAGAAATCAGAGTAATCATTTATTTGAATTTTTTTTTAATTTAACTTTTTATTTAGTTATTAACATTGCAATAAATAAAAAAGTAGCTTTTTTTGTAAAATCACCTATAATTTTATTTAAAAATCAAAAACTTTAGGAAAATTAAAAAAATTCTATTTTAAAAGGCCGTGAAGTACTAAAGAGGAAAATAAATCATCAAAAATCATGATAAAAGTTTAATTTTGTTGCATAGTGTAATTTAAGCAAACATTAAGCACTTTTTGTTTAAACAAGTAAGAGAAACTATAAGTATTATTATTTAATGTAAATAATAATCATGTGTTCAAAGGAATGCCTAATTATTCATACTGATTAGTATTGCTGAAAGCTTTGTTAGAAAAACAAAGCTTTCTCAACCGATATATACTTCTGGTTTCATTTTAATCATAATATATAATTTTCGGTTCAATATTGCAAATAGTTCCAATTTTATAACGTTTTTTCTCTCTCCTGTAAACTTTTGAAAACTGCTGATAGGTTGTTTGGTCTTTAAGGTGACGATATTTAATATCATTGTAGCTTTTAAAAACTTTAAATAAAAAAATAAATATTAGCCCGTTTGCACTCGGACACAAATTTTCAAAATTTCTTAAAAATATTATAAAATATTGTAAAATTGTACATGACACTTGTGCAAAACTGATGGTGGGGGGTGCTAGATGATTAACAATCCAGCATTATTATAGGACTGTTAAACATGGCTTGACACGGATCACTGTTGGTTTGTTTTTTCTTGCGAAATAATGCAAATTCTAATGATAATGCTTTGAAATCATTAAATCATTGGATGCTATTCTTTTTATAATTAATTGCTAATGTGTTTCATAAAATTTAGTTTTTTACGTGAAATAGGCAATTCAATATAACGCATTACTCCCATGGACATGCCAAAGGAAAACAAACACATAAACATTATTTTTAAACTAATGCTAATGAAATATGCAAGTTAATTGCTCAACATAATGCATTACTCTCAAGTGTAGTTTTAAAGTGACTTGAAAAGATAACTTTATCTTAAAACAGGAATTATTATGTGAAACAAATGGTACAATGATTTTTGGCGATTTTCGTCCTGAATTAATTCAACAACATTATGCTTGTAAACTAGTTTCAACATATTAACATGAAGCACCACATATGGCCATTTTTTACCGCAGTTATTCAGAGCTCAGTGAGACGCAGTTTGCTCCAGGATGAATTTCGCACAACAAATAAATTGCATTTTTATTATAAAACGTTATGGGTAATTAGCATAATATTAAATAATTAATATTTAAATTCCCAAAAATTTTATTAATAACGAAATATGCAACTGCTTGTGCAAACCTTGGCAACACTTGTTTTTTTCGATTCTCTTGCAAGAACAAAATTAACTTGTGTATGCTTTTCATCACACCTTACGTCTGCATTCAGTGATGGCAAAACACCATCCAATTGTAGAAGGACAGTAAGGAAAAATAAAAAACGTGGTTTGTTTGTTGGTGTTTTGTTGAAGCTGTAATATTATTCTATTAACATCATAATTCTCATTGTGTTTTGTAGAATTTTATTACTTATAGAGTATTTTTGGCTTCTCTAAAATTAGAAAAAAGGTTTCCTGATGATCTTTCCTGAGCAACCAGTGAAATACGTATAGGGACTAGCTCTTTCCCCCAACAAATAAATTGCATTTTTATTATAAAACGTTATGGGTAATTAGCATAATATTAAATAATTAAATTGATTATATTTTCAAAAGACTCACATTAGTTGGTCTTAAGAAATGGTAAAGTCAAACTCGGCAAAAATATCCGAAGTCGAAATATTTAAAAGCAAATGGTTGCCTGTTGTCAGACAGAATGGACTTGTATTTAAATATCCATGTAACTCTAAAGAATACATTTTCGTAGAATAAGTAATATGCAGCGAATATGGCTTATTCTACACCACGGTAACACTAGCTCTATTCTAGCAGATGCTGGCTTAACAGTAAAAATATAAAATTATTTAGCCATTTGCCGTACAATCGATATTTGCAACAGTGTTGCCAGGGCGAGAATAAAAAAAAATTAAGATTTTCTTTCTAAAAAGGTTTAATTTTTTCACAAAACGTTACATTTTGAAATTTTATCGTCGAAATTGTAGGTCGTCTTTTGTACCAAAAGTTACAAAAATTTGACTTAATGTTACGTGGAGCCTTCAAAAGTTGCGAAAAATTTAAAAAATTTAACCAAACGGTATCACCAATTTGCAAAATAAGGCAATATACGTGAACAACATGTGACTGTCGGAACAGCCTTAAATTATTGGTAATTGCTATAGCGATCGTGGAAACACATCTTCTGTATAAATTTAAGCAACATTTAGGTTATTAACATCATTTTAAGTTTCCAATTTAACAGGATATTTGAGCAAAGTTTTATAATCTTTTTTTATAGTGTAATGAATTTCTTTTGAATATAAGCTATTTTGCCAGATCATAAAAACTTAGCGTCATAATAGCTTATATCAAAACATTCAAATATTATTCATTTTGAAAAGTCGGCTGATATGAAAAAAGTTAATAACTCATTAACTGATTAAGTGATTTTCTAAAAAGTAAAACAAAATACTCCTCAATAAAACATGTCCATTATTTTTGTGGAATTAAATGAAAAAAATAAGTAAATTAGATATAAGCGGGTTTTCCTTATTGCCACCGAAATATTAAAACAAACAAAATCGAATAATAGTTTTCTAAAAAAAAGAAATTTTCCGTTTAAGGTAACCATATGTACGTTTTTTATATCTAGTTTTTTTTAAATATTTTTTTTAATTTGGGGCGGACATGTTGCATAAAAACGTTTCAAATACGAGTATGACATGATTTATTAAAGTAGTGTAAGCAAAACAGACACACAAACCAAATGTAAGAAAATGAAATCGCGTTTCTAAACTTAGTTTCTTTCCTCTTTTTCTTATTTTTAATATATAATTAAAGGTCTTACATTGGCAATGGCCAACTTTTAAAAGAAATGAACGGACATAATATGTTTAAAAAGCAAGAAATTAGTATTTTTTTCAACTGAGAGTGTGACTGAGTGTGTATTATTTGAAGTATTTATTAAAAGCATGTTATTAGAAGCATGCTTTTAGGGTTTATTAAAATTTATATAAAAAACATATCGTCGCGTTTATTCTTAAACCATGTAAGCGCAAAGACGTCGTTTTTCAGAAAACGAAAAAAAACTTAATAACTTCTTTAATGTGGGTTTCAAAATTATTCTTTGCAAAACATGGCTGTGCGACTCTCTGAAGGTTTTAGAAACTTTTTTTTTTTTAATTTGTTACTTACAACTAATTGTAGCTAAATATGTCGCTTATGTGGTTTTGGAGCAAACATCAAATTGCAAATTTCTGTGTGTAAATAAACATTTATTTTTGTATTTATCACAAAAAAAACTTTTAACTTTACTAAAATTGTTCCAATTGGCCTAAAACTTTCATGATTTTTTCAATCTTAAATTTAAATTCTAAGTGGTTGAGACTTTAACATTTCCAACTTGAAATATAAAAACCATTATATTTTGCATGCAAATGTCATTTGTATGGCGCTTACGAGGTTTTTAAAGTGGATTTATTTATTTTTCATACAAACTTGTTAAGATGAGAATGTAGTCTGGTGGAAAATGTAATTTGCTACAATAAAAACCAAAAATGTCAATTTCGAAAAAATGTCGCTTACGTAGTTTAAGAAGAAACGCGACGATATGTACTTCTTATATGAACACACCCTTTTTTAACATTGTATGAAAACTTCGGTAATATATGCCTAATAGGGTGTAAGAGAATAACCGGAAGGGACTTTTTAGTACCCTTCAAGTACAGAAACCTTAACCTTATTTATTTTTCATACAAACTTGTTAAGATGAGAATGTAGTCTGGTGGAAAATGTTATCTACAATAAAAACCAAAAATGTCAATTTCGAAAAAATGTCGCTTACGTAGTTTAAGAAGAAACGCGACGATATGTACTTCTTATATGAACACACCCTTTTTTAACATTGTATGAAAACTTCGGTAATATATACCTAATAGGGTGTAAGAGATTAACCGGAAGGGACTTTTTAGTACCCTTCAAGTACAGAAACCTTAAAATAGGTCAACAATTCTTGATTATCCTATTTTTAATAAATTTATCCCAATTTTATAATAAACTAACTGTACCCACGCACGTTGTGTGCGTCCTGACAATATTTTGTTCGATTTTGCTTTGAAAGTAATCCACACCAAATTTTAAGACTCTGACGTATTTAAAGGTTAAAATCCTAAAATTTATATAAAATACAGTTGAAATTTGAAGTCAAGTTTAAGTTCGTTTTATTCTCTCTAAGAAAGAATAAATTAAATTAGGTTTGATACTAGATTAGTATTAACTAAAAACGACCCAGCAAAAAAATTATGAATGTGTTCAGAAGGAAATGGTGATTTCAAGATTTCCTTAGCACCTATTTGCTCGAATTCATTTTTAATGTAATCCCTAACTCTAATAAAATGACATGTTATGCAGTACTTGAAAATCCATTCAATTTTTCTAGTTAATAATGTGTACATACATATTTTTAATTTAGATATAAGCATTTAAAAATTTAGAACGCATCCGAATCATCGAACTTTCATTAGTCCTAAGCACTCATTTAAATGACAGTCAGTTTATTTAAATGTGAACACATGACCTCCAATGACACGCCTATGTTTTTCACCTAAATTGAACCAGCGCAAGAGTAGTAGAAGTCATGAATTTACTAGTGTTTTGTCATGTCTTTTTTTGCTGGGGAATATTGGAAGAAAACAAATAGAAATAAATTGCTAACCGAAGGTTGGCTGAAGCAACAACAAATATAAGATGGTAAAATATTAAAGTAAAAATATTAAGCAAGAGGAAAGCTTTTAAAACTCTAAAATTTATTGTAAAGCTCTGTAAAAGGTGATTAAAATATTTTAATAACAATGTAATTCCACAAAGTAAATAAACAAATCTTTATTCAATTGTCTATATGTCAGTAAGTAATTTATATTTTGTTATTATTTGAAAAATAGCGCCACCTCTTGCGCAACCGTGTTTAATATATCCCACTTTCAATTAATATTTGGTCATTATTTAAAAACAGCGCCATCTGCTGTGCACCCGTATTTAAAATATCAAAAATAAAACATGGCCTAAAGTATGTAGTACATTTAAATCAGCAAAAAAATCGGCGTATTTTACTTTTTCTACTTTTTCTCCACTTTATCTTGGAAATATGATATTTTTGCGGAAAAATGTATCCAATTTTAGGATCAGGTTACTCCTCACAAAATTTTTTTTAAATCCATCCAGTAGTTTTTAAGTGATGCGAACACAGACAGACAGGAAATGAGCTACTGTTTTATTATATTAATAGATTAATATAATCGGCTACTTACTCAAGAGTCTTCAATATTTTGAGAAACATTGGTTGTTTAAAGCTGTAATACTGAAACATGCGGCAGCGTATTTAAGTAACTTGAAAATCATCCAAATCCGGAAGCTCGTAACATCCTAAATTATCATGGTAAAAATCGACCAAGAAGGTAGAATATTGATTCTCTTAGCCGAACCCTAAAGATATGTCCTTCAAATGATCGCATTAACAATGAAAATTAATTTTTTGTTAGCACTGGCTGGATAATAATTATATAATAATTATAATTTTTATCCAGTTAAGTATAATTTTTATTTTTTTTAACGAAAGGAAAAATTCATATAAATAATTATTAATATAAATAACTTGCAAAATGATTTATTTATATTGAAACTCTTATAAATACCTCAAAAAAGGCTCGTTTAACTGTAAATATTCAAATTAAATCTGACAGTGTTACTCTAAAAGCCTTCAAGGTTACTGCATGTGAGGAAATATGGGTCTATGCATAGAAGCCATATGTTTCAAGATAAATCAAAACCGACATCAGTTGTTTGAGGTAGAAGCAAAAGGTCTCCTTTATATTCAGAACGACCGGGCATGTAGTGATTGTAGTATCTGGAATATTATTGAAGAATCAACGAAATGTAAACTCTGAACGATACACAATCATTTATTTGCCAACGATGTTCGAATAAATAACCACGATAAAACGAACTCTCACACACTTTTTTTGTTAAAGAGAAGTTAAACTCTGGCAATTAAATCTGCCAATCAATTGTGTTTCTTTCTTAAGCCTAGTACTCTGTTCGAATTTGTGAAAAATGTTGAGCAACATTTATTATTTCACAAGGAAAATTTGACATTTAAAATGTGGTGTCTATCTCGCGATTTGGAAGAATTTTACGATTTTTTACCACGATTGCTTCAAAATGTTCATTAAAGTCTATATTTTCAAAATATATAGTCACTTTTCCTGGGAGTATAATAGTTTCCATGGGAAAAATCAGCAACGGTTTTTTGTGCCCACTAGGGATGAAGCCAATTTTCTCGGGAACGGCTCTGCGATTTTTTAGCACGATTGGTTCAAAATGTTCATTAAAGTCTATATTTTCAAAATATATAGTAATTTTTTCTGGGAGTATCATAGTTTCCATGGGAAAAATCAGCAACGGTTTTTTGTGACCATTAGGGAGGAATCCACTTTTCTCGAGAATGGATCTGCGGATATTTAGCACGATTGGCTATAAATGTTCTTTAAAGTCTATATTTTAAAAATATATAGTCATTATTCATGGGAGTATCATAGATTTCAATGAAAAAAAAAAAAAAATATATAAATAAATATACCAAAAAGCTACGCCATTAGTAAAATTCCCTATTACAGGGTATTTATTTTCCCCGTTTTTTTTCCCGATTTTTTTTATTCCCAAAATCGACGCTATTTCGTCGACGCTATCTTGGCGCACTTAAATAATATCACATTTGCTTTATTTCACAGCTTTGATAAAATGTTGCCAGAAACATTTCAATGTTTTTCTACAGCAAAAACAGAGTACTACTTCAGCAACATTTTTTCATGACTTTTTCATACAAATTTTTTATGTATGTAGTTTGACAGCATTCCGCATGAAAAACTGAACAGAGTACCAGGCTTTCGGGAAAGGGATAGAACAAAGATAAACAAGCAAATAGAAATAAATGAATAGAAAAAAGCTTCAATTTGATAATTTTAAAATTGCACGTCATAATTATTTTTATATATGTGTTGCAGCTCCTCTTGTGTCAAAAAAGCACATTAGTTTTGCCATTTTATTAATATTTTACTTCACCGAGAAACTACCTAAGATACGTCATCCACAATTGGCTTTCTCAATGGTTTTCTCTTACTACATATCATAATGTTTATATCATGGTCAATGTTTATTAATTTTCAAATAAATATTTTAGAGATGTCTCAATTAGAATGGAAATGCTTTACTGAAAATTCCTGCTTGAATCTTATGAAAAAGTATATTAACTATCATGGAGTACGCGTTAAGAAATAATATATTTATTTTTAATAGAAATATTTTTCGTAGCTATAAAAGTACACAGCTTTAACAATGGTCAACTCTAGCAGTCATCAGAACTGCAGGGTAATTATTTCTGATTAAACTTATACTTTAGTATTTATGTACTCATGTGTTTTATTTAGTTGTATTTTTATAAGTGAAAAACTTGCATGTCTAATTCAATTTTAACAGCTTTTAAGGGGATTTAAAACTGTTTCGTTTTTTTTTTTTTTGCAACAATCATTCTTTCACTTTGAGAGACTGAAATTGGAAATTGTTGTTTTACTATTTTTTCTACATTTTTTTTTTTCAGTAACAAAAGCAAAAAACCGCCGGTGTAACGAAAACGTTACTTGTCTTCCATCAAGGACTTTAAATTTATTGATTCTTTATTATAAATAATTAAATGACTCTTCTTTTAAATGGCAACAAGTTCTTTTTTTTAAACGAAGAAACATTTTCAGACAGTAGTCGGGAAACAAAAAAAGTTTAAAGGTTTGCTTTGTTTCAGCTGGAACCTTAAAAAATTATTAAATAATTTTCTAAATTTGAATTATTAAATAATTTTCTAATGAATTTTCGTTGGAATCGTTACATTAATTATTTTGTAAAACTCTGTATTATTTTTTTTTGCACTCAATAAATAAATTTATATTATTTAAGGGCGACAATTAGATCATTCCAACGAATAACCGCTAATCGGTTACTCGATTAGCCGATTAGTTTTATCCGATTACCCGATTAATTTTACTCGATTGACTGTTTTGATTAACAAATAATTTGGTAATTGTTGATTAATAATTAGTTTTGGATTAAGAAATGAAAAAGAAAATTACAAAATTAAACCGCGATGTTCCAGATTCTGATTATGATCTTTTCACAAATGCGTTAATAATAAGGGGTGTTCTTTTATACGGAAGGAAAAATTTTAATTTAACTAAAATTAAGAACACGTTTTTAATATGCATCCAATTGGCTTTATTAATTCTATAATTGTATGTCATTATTGATTAAATATGATTTCGGTCGTGAGGCCGTTGAAGCTAGCCCGTACATAAAATCATCTTGAAAAAAAATTTTCACACATCTGTCTTTGTTTTCACACACCAAAGACTTTATTTTGACATCGAATATTCGCTTTCAAGTACGCGACTGTTTCTGGTTTATCTGCATAGACCTGGAACTATTTAATATTTTTTGATGCAAACAATAATGAAATTTCACAGAGGCAAAGCAGAAGTGTTTTCGAGTAGAGCTGCAGAAGATCGGCCCCATGGGTTAATGTGTGGGTTGGGGGTGAGCCAAAAATTGGGCACCTCACGCATAAGTTTTATTTGAAATATCACCAAAAGTTTATTTATAATTCAAATATTTTTTTAAATTTAAAGCATCTCAAAAAATGTCCATGGCTGTGTTATCTTCTTAGTATGGAAGAAAATTGTTATAGTATTTTTTTGGGAACTTTAGCAGACCTTAACATAGTATTTTTGACAATTTCATCACTGGTATTAATTATTCTCTTTTTTCACTGCGGTTACATTTTCAAACCTATCCTCTTTTCTGTACTGTATACTATTAACCAATAACCCTTAGCACTATTAATGCACGTGGGCATGGTCAGTGGTTCGTTGCATAATAGAAATAAAAGGGACAATAAAAATTGTACCAGTGCATTGACAATTACTGTTTTGCGTTAGCCTATGCACATAAACTTAAAGCTTCCATGTGCAAGACTTCAATACCTTTTATAGTTTTATATATAACTAGCTGTGCCCGCCACTTCGTCAGAGTCCTTGGAATATTTAGCTTACTTTACTTTATATAAAGTTTCTCATCCTTACTAAAATAACTGCCGCCTTAAACTATGCATATCGGTTAGAGTTTCAGTTATGGTTTATGTATTTCCTTTATATTTATATAAAGGGTCTCAATACTTTCTCTTTTAAATAAGATATTTTTGCAGAAAAAAAGTATTCTATATTAGAGTCGATACTGAGGTATCTCCTCAAAAATCCATCCAGTAGTTTTTTTTGTTTTTTTTTTTTAAAGAGAAGTAACACTCAGACAATTAATGCCTATATTAACTGTGTTACCTCCTTTGGAAAGGGATAGTAGTAGATAAGACAGATGATTAGTTGATAGTAAAGCTTCGCTTCTGGCAACACTGCAATTGCACGTTATGATTATTTTTAGAACAGTATTGCAGCGCCTCTGGTGTTATTTAGGTGAATTAGTTTGAAGCTATCGTAGCCAATTTATAGTTATTTTACTTCGCCGGCGACTATGTGGTAATACCGGCGAAGGAGGGCGCTGTGATATGCATTATTATAAAGAGAAATTAATACATATAAGAAAAATTGATGTTGCCACGGCTGAGTATTGAGCATTGCTTAGTAGTCAACGTGCTAACCACCTAAGCTACAGCACCCAAACAGAAAGACAGCACACAAACAGAAAGACAGACAGGAAATGAGTTACTATTTTATTATATGTATAGATTAGCTGTGCTTGCCACGTCATGTGCGTCCTGAAAACATTTTGCTCGATTTTGCTTTGAAAGTATTTCACTTAAGTATTTACTTAATATAAAGGTACCCATCCCTGATAAAATTCTAAAATTAAAAAAAAATTACTGTAAAGCTCTGTAAGAGATGTTTAAAATATTTTACAATGTAATTCCACAAAGTAAAAATGCAAATTTTATTCAATTGGAGCCATCTGTTGTTTAAAATATTCCACTTTAAAAAATAAAAAGTGAGCAACCGTGTTTCAAATATCTCAGTTTTAAACCGAAAATAATAATACCTTTAAAACGGAAATGGTATACTTTCAATGCTTTTTCTCCACTTTCTCTTGGAAATGAGATATTGCGTAAAAAAGTATCCTATATTGGAATCAGGATGCTAAGGTACCTCCTCACAACATTTTGTTAAAATCCATCCAGTATTTACGTAATTCGAACGAAAAAGAAAAGCAGACATACAGACGTACAGATAGACGGAAATGAGTTATTATTTTGTTATACGTACTTTCTATGTGAGGTACCACGACCACTGCTTCAATGCAATCAGTATTTTGCTTAACTATGCATATTGATGAGGTTGCAAAATTTCTACACACCACGGTTTGCAGTTCCCCAGGCACACTATTTTTTTACTTTATATGGAAGGTACTATGCCTATTGCTCCAATCCAGTCTCGTTTTTGCTTGACCCTGCATATAATATGGGGGTTATTTGTGCACATTTTCAAGATTCTAACCACTATAGTTCTTTAGCTAGAAGATAATAATTTGACACTTTGTTGGGGTGGTACCTAACCCATTGTTCATATCCAGACAGTTTCTTTCTGGACTATGAACATTCAAAAAAATGTGCATGAGTAAATTATTTTTTGGGCATAAAATGTATTAAAATAAATTTCATCTGTATGTAAAATGTTAATAGATTTTTTTTCAACGAATCTTCAGCTATATTATTGCCGAATAAATTTTAGCGCTATCACCTAGTATGAATGAGATATTAGACAAAACCTGATGACACCTTTTTTGAAGGTCTCACCTGATTTTCAGAATCTTTCGAGTCCCATAAATAAATATTGGTCACAAAATTCGTCAAACTGAGTATAGGGTTTTGCTACTCTTTGATAGTAAGGGGTGATCGATTTCGAGGTTCACAGAAAATTCGAATTTAATGGAGGATCTTTATTATCATTTGAAAGAACATTCTTTGGCATTTATTTTTTGAATATTATGTCTATCAAATGTTGGCCGTTGCTATGTCGCAGATGGTCCACCCGTTGAGTCCAATTTTCGATGACTCGTTAGTGCATTTCGACTGGTAACTGGCGAATGACACGCGTGATATTTTCCTCCAAGGCCTGAATCGAAGCGGGTTTGACCGCATAAACTTTAGACTTTACATATCCCCACAGGAAAAAGTCTAACGGTGTGATGTTACACGATCTTGGTGGCCAATCTACCGGCTCACAACGTGAAATTATGTGCTCACCGAAATGTTCTCTCAATAAATCCATTGATTGAAGCGATGTGTGGGAAGTGGCGCTGTCTTGCTGAGACCAAATGTCGCCGGGATCATGAGCTTCAATTTCAGGCATCAAATAGTCGGTTATTATAGCACGATAACGGATGCAATTGACAGTAACGTTCGCAGCGGCATCATTATTAATGAAATATGGACCGATGATTCCACCGGCCCACAAACCATACCAAACCGTTGTTTTTTCTGGATGACTTGGCAGCTCTAGAAGCTCATTAGGTTGCTCTTTGTCCCAAATGCGTCAATTTTGTTTCTTTACATACCCATTAACCGAGAAAGGGGCCTCATCGCTAAACAAAATTTGCCTCGAAAACGTCAGATCTTCTTAAAACTTTTCAAGAACCCGTAGATCGAAGTGATTCAGGCGTAAGTCTTTCCATTATGAAATTCCAAACAATACTAAACAAATATAACATGACAGCATGACACGACTCACACGTGGTCTGTCAAAAAAAGGCTATTGGAAAAAATACCTCGAAATGGATCACCCTTTAGAATCTACCTATACTGCAAAGCCCATGTATTTTTTTCACTGTTTCACGGTGTAATAAATTTTTATTATTTTGCTGTACAGTGTTGTTATTGATATTGCAATCACAGCCATTGTGCATTTTACTGTTAATATTAAGATCGAATAAATAATTTTTTTTTATTCATCTTTTCTTTTATTTTTATCCTTTTAGACAATCTTATGAAACCTGTATCTGTCCAGAAGTAAGAACTGAATTTTACTACCCCACAAAACTTATAAATAAAAAACTTCAGAAGGAGAACGAAAACGAAACTAAACTAAATCTAAATCTAACAAAAGCGATCAGCAAACAACAAAAAGGATTACAAAGTGCTACAACGAAAACGAAACGAAACTAAAATTTCGTAAAAAATAAACATTTAACAATTTGTGTCATACAAAGAACAAAAACAAATAAATCCTTTTAAGAATATTCAAGCATTAAATTAGTCTTCAGTGGCAAGGAAATAAGAGGAAAGAAAAAAATACAAAAAAATAAATACAAAATACAAAATAAAATACACAAGAAGCAAAAACGAATAATCAATTTAGCGGAAGTGTTAAACGGAAAAAGCTGCAAATTTCACAAGAAACAGCAGCAGCATTCAATTTTTCCGTTCTACATTAACTTTTATACAAGTAAATGACAGTTGTGTGTGTGTGTAAGTGCGTGCGTATATGTCTTCGTTAAAGAGCATTTAGGGCAAAACAAAACACTCTTTCTCAAGAAACATGTCGAATGTAAGTACAAACTGTAAAATAAAATGTAAAAAAGTGATAATTTAATTTCCAACAGCCAACAAAACTTCTCAGGATTTATTTTCATCGATTGATGATGAATTGTTCCACTTCCGATTTCAGTAACATTATTGAAAGAAACTTGTTAAGTTGTTAGCAAATCCTTAAAGAAAATTATTTTTCAACACTTCTCGAACATTTCTTGATTATAAACAAATTATTAATTTAAAATTATGTTTGGAAGAAACAAAAATATAAAACGTAATTATTTTAGTTACATTTAGAATAAAAGGATTTACCATACAAGCAGATTGAAAATGAAATGAATATTTTCTGAACCGCTATAATCCACAGTGGTGATGTAACGTATGATATTGGAAATAATTCCAATGCAGATTACTTTGCTTTTTTTTAGATAGAAAACAATGATTTTATGCAAAAAAAAATTAACATTTTTTTTAATTTCTAATTTAAAATATAAAAAAAATATTAATTAATATATAATAAATTTTTGTTTCATAACCATTAAATAATTCATGACTTTTAAGCACCAAAAAAAATGTTGCACCACTTAAAGGTTCTAATTTTTTTAAATTAAAAATCAATTAAATTTTTAATTGACTCAAATATATATTTGTTTAATAGAACAAAAAAAATCCTAATTAAACAAATAATTTATGGTATGCACAAGTTCGTGGTTGTTTTAGAACTAACTTTTATTCATATATTTTATAAAAACAAAACAAAACATGTTGTTTACAGAGATGTCAATTTCAGTACATTCAAAGAAACGTTAAATTAAAAATCAGAGTTAAATAAAAAGTATTCAAAATATTTATAATTGTATGTGAAGCAGTGATGCCACATTACTCCCCTTCCCATGGAACACGAAAACGAACTCTTCTTCCGGAGGATGTCCTGTATGGTTCAGGTGTTTGTTTGGTCGCAGCTGTTTCGCTTGAAGTTATTGATGTGTCTGCATTTGCTTGCTCTTTGCACATAAATGCAGCTTTAAGTCGATCGATGCTTACGTTTGTGTGTTTGCCATTCATATTGATTTTATAGAATTTGTCATAGCGTTTGATTACGGCAAAAGGGCCTGTATAAGGTGGCTGTAGCGGTCCACGAACTGCATCTGTGCGCACAAAAACTGCTGGAGTTGTATGTAATTTGTTTTCTATGAAGGGCGTTCTTTCAGTATGGTTAGCCGTTTGTTGTGGTTTAATCTTTTGCATTTTTGAGCGGAGGTCGTTAACAAAGTCACTATCTGAGATGATTTTCTTTGACCTAGACTCGTCCAGAAATTCACCGGGAACTCGAAGTGTACATCCATAAACCAATTCTGCAGGACACGCTTTAATATCTTCTTTAAAGGAAACACGCAAGCCAAGTAGTATAAGTGGTAATACCTCCACCCATTTTTCGGTTTCGTAGCATTTAATTGCGGCTTTTACAACACGATGATATCGTTCAATAAGGCCATTAGCAGCTGGATGGTATGCAGTTGTTCTCAAGTGTTTGATACCCAAAAGATTGTTGAGGTCGCGAAATAAGTTAGATTCGAACTGCCTGCCTTGGTCTGTAGTAATTCTTAACGGAACGCCAAATCGTGATATCCAATGTTGGTAAAATGTAAATGCTATAGTCTCAGTAGAAATATCCTCTAAAGGAAATGCTTCAATCCAGCGGGTAAAGCGGTCAACACATGTGAGACAATAACGGTAGCCTTTGGATGGTGGAAGAGGTCCTACTATATCGATGTTAATATGTTCAAATCTTGTTTGAGGGAGATCATAGGTGACAAGTGGAGATTTATTATGACGATAAATTTTACTACGCTGGCAGGGAATACATTCTCTAGACCAACTCCTGCAATCTTTTCTCATCGCCGGCCAAATAAAACGCTCGGAAATTAATTTGATTGTTTTTGCTGCACCAGGATGATTTATGTTGTGTACCATGTCGAATGCAATTCTTCGAAATGGTAGAGTCAAAAATGGACGTGTTTTTCCGTTTGAAACATCGCAAAATATTTGTACTTCAGTACCGGGAATATAAACTTTTTTTATTTCCAGGTTCGAGTGATTTTTGATAATTAATTTTAGCTCCGTATCGTTCGCCTGATCTTCAGAGAGTTTTGAATAGTCAATGGTCGATGTGGTGTGTAAAGCGTTGATCCGTGAGAGCGCATCGGCTATAACATTTTCCTTGCCGGGTATATAACGAATTTGTGTCGTAAACTGACCCAAAAAATCTAAGTAACGTGCTTGGCGCGGTGTAGCCTTTTCCAATTTCTGTTGAAAAGCGTATTGTAAGGGCTTATGATCCGTGTAAATACATAATTCCCGGCCTTCGACCATATGACGAAAATATTTAATGGCCCTATATGCTGCTAGTAGCTCCCTGTCATAGGTGCTGTATTTTTGTTGTGCGGGGCTGAATCTTTCAGAGTAAAAACCAAGTGGCTGCCATACGTTATTGTCACATTGTTGAAGGATGGCACCCATCGCTGTACCTGACGCATCTACCGTAATGGCCAATGGTGCATTGCGTTTAGGAAAAACTAATAACGTTGCGTCACAAAGCGAAGATTTACATATTTCGAATGCCTGTCTTGTTTCGTCGGCCCATTCTATAATTGATTGATCGTTCTTTTTATTACCTTTAATAAGTTTGCACAGTTGTGCTTGGTGTTCGGCAGCTTTCGGCAAGAAACGGCGGAAGAAGTTCATCATGCCCAGAAATCTTCGTAATTTACAAACACGATAAGGAAGTTGATATTCTGCCAAGGCTTTAATACGATCCGGTGGAGGGCGTACTCCATCTTTATTGACTAGGAATCCTAAGAATTGCACTTCTTGTTGGCCGAATACACTTTTTGATGGATTTATGATTACACCATATTCTCGAAGTCTGTTCAATACCTTACGCAGATGTACACGATGTATATCCATATCTTTTGACGCGATTAAAATATCATCCAGGTATGGCCATGCAAAATCGAAATCACGTAGAATATGGTCCATGAAGCGTTGAAATGTTTGTCCGGCATTACGTAAGCCAAAACACATGTGAGTAAACTCAAATAGACCAAAAGGAGTTGTTATGGCTGTTTTGGGTATGTCGTCCGGTTCCACAGGTATCTGATGATACGCTCTACGAAGATCGATGGTAGAAAAAATTTTACAACCGTGTAGTAAATGAGTAAAGTCCTGAATATGAGGTATAGGATAACGGTCAGGTTCTGTTATACTATTAAGTTGGCGGAAGTCCCCGCATGGCCTCCATTCTCCATTTTTCTTGCGAACCATATGCAAAGGGCTTGCCCATGGGCTTCGTGACGGACGACATATACCCAGGTCCATCAACATTCTTATTTCCGATTTTGCTATTTTTAATTTTTCAGGACATAAACGTCTAGGTTTAGCAAAAACTGGTTGACCTTTAGTAATGATGTGGTGAGTTACGTCATGTTTAATAATTTTGGTGTTTAAATTACTCTGGGTGATGTCTTTGAATTCGTTGAGCAAATCTTTGAAAGGATCGTTTTGATTGAGTTGACTTGAGTTGTGAATTCTTATCGTAAATAATAAGACGGCAATTTTTTGCAACTAGTCTGTCGTTAGCCGTCACGTCGGACAGACTATTTAGTTTTTTGCATTTCGGCAGGGTTGACGACACTTTTTTGCTTTATCGCCAAACTTACGATGGTACCAGCACAATTCCTCGGCATCGGATCGGCCATGAGATCGGGATCTACTACGCGAACGTTGATTAAATTTTGTTTTCAATTCAGCTACTTCTTTCACAAGTAAACTGATTTGTTTTTCAAGTGACGTTTGTATCGGTGCTCCGTTCTGTGGCGATGAAACAGCGTTAATATGTGGAATGTCGCTTACTTCAAATATCTTGTCAGCGAGTAGAGCTAATTTATCAGACGAGTCGCTGCTTATAGAAATTATGGAACGCACGTTTGGTGGCAGACGACTCATCCATACAGATTTTAGCATATTGTCGTTCATTTCGTTACCTGCAAGATCACGCATCTCACGTAGTAATTGAGATGGGCGCATATCCCCGAGTTCCAATTCCTGTAAAAGCTTTTTTATTCGTGTTTGCTCGGAATCAGCGTATCGTACCAAAAGTTGTGATTTAAGAGCGTCGTACATATGGTCTGCAGGTGGATTGAGTACTATGTCACTTATTTGTGCTAATACGTTGCTTTCGATAGCTGCCACAACAGTGTGGTACTTTGTTCGGTCGTTTGTTATTCCTGCAGCAGCAAATTGGGATTCTATTTGTGCAATCCATAGAGCTGGTTTAGCGTGCCAAAATGGAGGAACACGCACAGAAACTCTTGCAACTTGGTGGGAGTTGTTTCCATCATTTTGTTGCTGATTGGCGTTTACATCTACCGCTGCATCTGCACCGTCGGCCATACTGTATTTATGTAATAAACTTTAAAAACTGTCTATATTTACAAACTTTTTTCTTAAAATCGGTTTTCTTTCAAATCACGTCGGGGTCACCATTTATGGTATGCACAAGTTCGTGGTTGTTTTAGAACTAACTTTTATTCATATATTTTATAAAAACAAAACAAAACATGTTGTTTACAGAGATGTCAATTTCAGTACATTCAAAGAAACGTTAAATTAAAAATCAGAGTTAAATAAAAAGTATTCAAAATATTTATAATTGTATGTGAAGCAGTGATGCCACAAATTGAATAATTAATTATTTAGTAAAATTTTAATCTGAAACCAATTAAAAAACAATTGGTGAAAATATTTGTTTTCTGTGATGCAACAATTTCATTAGCTTTAATTAAAAAAAAACAAACAAATCATTATCATTATGCAATGATTATTTAATTTAATTTTAATTACTCATTCATTAATGGCCGCATTTCGGTTTCAATTCATTGCAAACAAAACTAATTCAGGGTTCCGTACTACCTTCAATTTATAATTTTAAAATTACGAGTTTTTTTTTGTATTATTTTTTACTAGAGCCAATTACTTAATATCCTGTGTAAATATCAAGTGTCTGCTAATAACGTTTAAAAGAGAAGCCCAAATTTGTCAAATTTTACTGCAGCTAGAGAACATCCTATCGTTTTTAATATATATATTTAGGTTTCTTGTTGTTACGGTTGATATTGTAAAACATAATCTATTGTAAATTTAAAGTGTCAGCAAAATTTAACTGTCAGTAAATTTTTTATATTTTATATTTTTTGCTATAGCGGATTTAATTTAACATACTCTGTATAAATTAGTGGTTAAATAATTCTCGCAAAAAAAGAACCGACTTCAAAACAGATAGAAGGGCACCAATTCTAAAGTAAAATTGTAAAAAGTAATCTGTATGAATTAGATTTAAACCAAATAAAAGATGCGCCAAAATTAGAGGGAAAAAAGGTAAAGACTATGAGAATTTCAAGTCTATCCCTATTACTGTTCAAAAGTTAAGCTATTTTCACCAGCATCCGACTTTTATGGGGACACCATTCAGGCCTCTGTATATAACGGTTTCAAAGATAGGGTCACATAGATAAAATAACATCACCTATTGGGACACCCTTTAACTTACAATTTTAAATTGAAGACCTGTTGTTATAGAGGACTTGGCCACAAAGATTTTTTGTATATTCCATCTATCAGTCTATAACGGTACAAAAGTATGGCCATATAAATCAAATTACATGTACTATTGGGACACCCTTTACATTATAATTCTAAATATTTATACTTGTTATTATACCCAAGAAGTAGTGGACATTCTGCCTTATTTTTAAGAGTTTGTTTTTAACGGTTCAAAAGATAGGGCCATATAGATCAAATAACATAATTTATGGGGACACCCTTTAATTTCTAAATACAAATTCTATACTTACTATAGTGGACTTTGCAATACAGGTTCCTTGTAAATTTCAGTTCAAAAGTTTGGCCACATACATAGAATTACATTAACTATTGAGACACCCTTTTATTTCCAAATTCAAATTTTATACTTTTTGTTATAGCGGACTTAGCAATACAGGTTCTTTGTAATTTTCAGTGCTCTGTGTACAACTGGTCAAGAGTATGGCCGTATACATCAAATTAAATGAACTATTGGAGCACCCTTTAATTTGAAATTTTGAATATTTATATATTCAATATTTATTTATATCATAGTAATCGATATTCTGTCAAATTTTCAAGGTTTTGTCTATAACGGTTCAAAAGATAGTCCCTTATAGGTCAAATTACGTCACCTATGGGGACACTCTTTAAATTTTAAACTTTTTTATTATTAATTTTTGCTGCTGGGAACTAAAGCGACACGCAATTTTTTTAATTTTAATTTGGTGCCCTTTACGGTTCCTAATACACGTAAAAAACATGTAAGGTGTATGGGGACACCTTTTAATTTTAAATATAATGAACTGTTTTTAAAACGGGACCAAACTTAAAGCATAACATACATAAAAAAAGCAACATTCAGACGAATAGATAACCTCCTTCTTTTTTTAAGTCGGTTAAAAAAGTAATTAGTAATTTTTGTTATAGCGGCCACGGTAATATACTGTCATCTGTTACTGTCAGAAAACCCTTTAATTTTTACTACTTGCTATAGTGGCCGTAGTACTAAACCTTCTAGTTCAAAAAATAGGTAAATTATGATTCAAAAATTATCACATCACTATCGCAACACCCTTTAATTTTTAGGTTTTCTTATTTATACTTGTTTCTATAGCGAACATACATACATAGTTTAAAATACTGTTTGTAACTTTCAAGTGTCGGTCTCTTACGGTTTTAGAAATAAAAACATACACGATAATAATACGTCACTTTCGAAACACCTTACAGTTTTTAGTATTTATGTTATATGTTATAGCGGCCCTTTAATCAGTGTTACCATTTGAAAAGATTTATCTTTTTTGAAGTTTTCGAGCTGTCAAATTAATAAAAAAAAATTTTTTTAACTACGAAAAAGATTTTTAAAAATTTGATATTTAATTATTTTCCTGTAAAAGAAAATATTAGAATGTATCACTTAAAAAGATTTTTTTGGTTGACTAGAAGATGTTTGATTAAAAAAATTTGGTAACACTAATCGTAATACAACTTGTGTGAAAATTTCAAGATTTTACCTTTTACGAAGGTGCTGACAGCAGACGGACAGACATTGTAGCGAAAACATTTGGCGAACGAAACATTTCAAGAAACGGTACTGTTAACTGGCCACCTCGTTTATCTGATTTAACGTCATTAGATTATTTTCTTTGAGGATATGGGAAGTCACTGGTTTATGCAGACAAACCAGAAATCAGACATTCAGAATTTAAGTTGCTAAAATTTTTAGTTTTAACGGTTCGTAGAAAATAATAGAAACTGATTAAGAAAGTAGTGCGGATTTACTGATTTCCTACTAGAACAGGGCAAAAAATTTCTGCCAACGGAACATCGATACACATACTCTATAAGTGAGGCTTTGTTTGAATACCAACAACAAAAATCAAATTATTTGCATCCCAGTGGTAAAATTAAAGAGGCCTTCTCACTTCAGGCCTTCTACAAGGCATGCTTAGACCTTCTCTCGGATACAATCCTCATTTTTGTGTGCCTTTCAAAGAAGGCCTTTTGGAAGGCCTTGTCTCTTTCTTCTAAAAGATTCAGTACACATTCCAATTCGCTTCTCTTAGTAGGGAAGTAGCAATGTGTACTCCTTTTGTATGGCAAAAACATAATTTTCTATTTTTAGATTTCTCATTTATAAAACACAAAAGTACATTGAAATGCCCTTTATCTACTTCATTGCTGATGCTTCTATAGACCGATTGATAGTGCACTATCAATCTATCAGACTGGAGGCTGACGGTTCGAATCCCTAAAAATTTTACTATTTCAATTAAAAATAAAAATAAATTAATAATAAAATTAGAACAACAATAAAAAAACTTATCCCAGAAATTTTTTTTTGCTACGAAAAGGCATTAAATTAAAGGTCTTCTAGCAGACAATTTTCGGAAGACCTTCTAGAACGCTTGCCGGCAGAAGCGACAGTGGAAGGCCTGCTCTGTAAAAAAGTCATGAGATTGGAATGCGAACGGTATGTAAACAGAAGGCCTTCTGACTCCAAAAGCAGGAATAAAGAGGCCCTCTAGAAGGTCTCTTTACTCCTTCTTTTTACCACTGGGATGGGATGCTTCTAATACCAGCACAGAATGTGATAGTATGTGCTTCGGTAGCACTGGATTAAATTGACATTTTCTAAAACAATATTACGTTATTACCTCAATTATTTCTTTATTTTTTCTTTATTTGCTCGCAGTTACTTTTTATGGATGAATCGAATGGCAATGGTGGATATTTAACAACAACTATAACAACAGCAGCAAACGCATCAGTCAGCAGAACAAAAAATAATATAAAAATTAAAAATAAAAATAACAACAACGTATGTAATAATATTATTATTAACAATAATAATAACAACAACAATAGCAACAGTAGCAGTAACAGTAACAGCAATAACAACAACACCAGCAATTCTAATATCAGTAATATAATGGCTGCAGCATCAAATGCAGTAACAGCGGCTCCATCTGTTGCTGGCCCTTGTGTAGGTGGCGTTCAATTGCCGAATGCCGTATCAAATGAGGATCTCAGCCAAAGTCTGTCAGAGTACACAGATGCCGACGAAAGCATATCAGCACCAACCGAATTTTTAGCAGAGGTATGAACAAAAATTCAAAATATTTTCACTTTTTCATTTAAGACACTTTTTAAAGTTGTGATTTCAAAAAAAATACACTTACATATGTATGTATGTATGTATATTGTTCCAACAAAACATAATTGTAATTTACAGATACAAAAATATCCCCTCAATTGAGGGGATAATATATTATTCAAAAAAAATAAGTTTATAGAAGCAACAACGTTATCGAGCAGGATAAAAAGCGATATCACTTGCTTGATGTGTCGATTTTTAAATATCAAAAAACTAGCTGTGCCCGCAAACGTTGTGTGCTTCCTGACAATATTTTGTTCGATTTTGCTTTGAAAATAATCCACACCAAATTTTAAGACTCTTACGTATTTACTTAATATAAAATACCCATCCCTAAATTTTATATTACATTCTAAAATTCTAAGAATTATTGTAAAGCTCTGTCCTTTTCTCGATTAGACGCTATACAGAAGATACAGCAAAAATAAGATTTTCATATATAAAAAATAGATTTTTTATAAAAAATATAGGTCGTCACAGATTTTTGTCCTTTTCTCGATTAGACGCTGTTTTAAGAAGATACAGCAAAAATAAGATTTTCATATAAAAAATTGATTTTTTATGAAAAATATAGGTCGTCACAGATTTTTGTCCTTTTCTCGATTAGACGCTGTTTTAAGAAGATACAGCAAAAATAAGATTTTCATATAAAAAATTGATTTTTTATGAAAAATATAGGTCGTCACAGATTTTTGTCCTTTTCTCGATTAGACGCTGTTTTAAGAAGATACAGCAAAAATAAGATTTTCATATAAAAAATTGATTTTTTATGAAAAATATAGGTCGTCACAGATTTTTGTCCTTTTCTCGATTAGACGCTGTTTTAAGAAGATACAGCAAAAATAAGTTTTTAATATAAGAAATAGCTTTTTTATGAAAAATATAGGTCGTCACAGATTTTTGTCCTTTTCTCGATTAGACGCTGTTTTAAGAAGATACAGCAAAAATAAGATTTTCATATAAAAAATTGATTTTTTATGAAAAATATAGGTCGTCACAGATTTTTGTCCTTTTCTCGATTAGGCACTGTTTTAAGAAGATACAGCAAAAATAAGATTTTCATATAAAAAATTGATTTTTTATGAAAAATATAGGTCGTCACAGATTTTTGTCCTTTTCTCGATTAGGCACTGTTTTAAGAAGATACAGCAAAAATAAGATTTTCATTTAAAAAATTGATTTTTTATGAAAAATATAGGTCGTCACAGATTTTTGTCCTTTTCTCGATTAGGCGCTGTTTTAAGAAGATACAGCAAAAATAAGATTTTCATATAAAAAATAGATTTTTTATGAACAATAAAGGTCGTCACAGATTTTTGTCCTTTTCTCGATTAGACGCTGTTTTAAGAAGATACAGTAAAACCTCTTTAATCCGGACCTCTTTAGTCCGGATTATCCACTAATCCGGACAGCATTTTGTTTCTCATTGTATATTCTATAGTCCGGATTGATTGCAAACTCTTTACCTCTATAATCCGGATTCGGACTTTTCTCTTGTTTTTTATTGTTTCTAATTAAAAAACAAGAATTATGCAAACGCATCTAGAAATATTGACAATCAACACAAATCATAACAACACAGCAACAACATTTACTTCATTGTTTTGTGTTAATTTTTAAAATTATAGCGGTAAATTAACGGTCATTTTTTGCTTTTGTTTTTGCCACGTGTTAGCGTTGTTTGTTCAGTAGTGCTGCACGATGCCATCAGTAAAGAGGTCTCATAAAACTTTATCTATTTTAGATAAAATTAAAATTGTAGATTCATTAAATAAAGGAATAAGTGGATCTGCATTAGCAAAAAAATATGATGTAGGGACATCTACAATTTCGGATATAAAAAAGAATAGTGAGCGTTTAAAGAGGTAAATATAAAATGATTACAATAAGAAGTAATATCAGTCAATAATATTTTATTTATTTTGCAGTTTTGTTAAGGTTTCTAACAAAAATCTTTTAAAGAAACGTAAAACTTTAAAAAAAGGCGAACATTGTGATTTTGAGGAAAAATTATATTCTTGGTTTGAGAAACAACGAAAAAAACATGTGATGATTTCTCAAGAAATTTTATGTGAAAAAGCCAGAGCATTATTTACGGATTTGTATGGAATTGAAAAAAAGTTTCTAGCAAGTCATGGATGGTACCAAAAATTTAGCAACAGGTTTTCTATCCGAAGCCTAAAAATTTGCGGTGAAAAACTATCTAGCCAACCAGACCTTGTTCCAGAATTTCAAAGGAAATTAGACAATATTATTTTCACAGAAGGCTTGCTAGATTCACAAATATACAACGCAGATGAATCTGCACTTTTTTATAAAATGCTGCCTGAAAAAACTTTAGTCCACGCAGAAGAAAAAAATGCCCCAGGTCGCAAAATGTCAAAAGAAAGGGTTACTTTCCTATGCTGCGCAAACAAATCAGGTGATCATAAGCTAGACATTGTTGTCATAGGTAAGTCACGCAATCCTCGCTCTTTTAAAAAAAACCCTCCGGTTGAATATTATTCGTCAAAAAGGGGTGGATGACATCAAGGTTATTTGAAGAATGGTTTCATAAATCTTTTGTTCCAAAAGTCAAAATTTTCCAAGAGAAAAATAATTTGCCACAAAAAGCAATTTTACTGGTTGATAATGCACCAAGTCATTTAAAAGAAGAACTTGTTTCAAACTGCAAAAACTACAAAACAATGTTTTTGCCACCGAATACGACTAGTATTGTGCAGCCAATGGATCAAAATCCCATCAGATTAACTAAAATGTATTATAAAAAATCACTTTTATGCGAAATCATAAGATCTGACGAAACAGATTATGGTAAATTCTTAAAATCATTTACTATTCAGAAGTGCTGCATTTTGCTAAAAAATGCTTGGGCAAAACTCTCTGATACAGCTATAAAATCCAGCTGGAACAAACTTTTTCCGAACAGATGGAATTCAGAGGACGATTTACCTTTGTCCATTTTACAAGAAAGACTGAGTTTCAATGAGGATTCTGAAGAAGGGACCCTTATGTTTATATCAGATACCCTTCGAAATGAATTTGATATCAATTTTACAAGTGAAGATGCTGAAGGTTGGATAAATAACACCGCCTCGTTATTATTGGATGATCTATCTTCAACCGATATTTCCGAAGAAGAAGATGAAGAAGAAAATGTGCCAATTACGCACCATATAAAAGCTAAAGATGCTTTACCTAGCATTGAAGCATCAATCAAATTTGCCGAGCAAATAGGATTTGACATTGAAAAATTGTCAGCATTATATGAATTGAGATCTCTCGCTTTGGAAAAAAGTTTATCCAAATCTCGACAGGCAAAAGTGTCGGATTTTTTTGCCAAGAAAAACTAAATTATCATTTATTTTTAGTATAATATACATATTTTTAAAAACTGATACTCATATTTTTAATTTCCTTAATGTTTTCATAAATGTATAATTGAACTACTGTATATACATGTTTAGGTTATTTGTTTTTATTAAATAAAAAAATTAATTAAAAATGTTTATAAAAAATTTGTTTTATATTTCCGATACTTTTTAACAAAAAAAAAAAAAAAATTCAATATATCCAATAATCCGGACCCTCGATAATCCGGATGAGCCCTTGCAATCAATTATCCGGATTAAAGAGGTATTACTGTACAGCAAAAATAAGATTTTCATATAAAAAATTGATTTTTTATGAAAAATATAGGTCGTCACAGATTTTTGTCCTTTTCTCGATTAGACGCTGTTTTAAGAAGATACAGCAAAAATAAGATTTTCATATAAAAAATTGATTTTTTATGAAAAATATAGGTCGTCACAGATTTTTGTCCTTTTCTCGATTAGGCGCTGTTTTAAGAAGATACAGCAAAAATAAGATTTTCATATAAAAAATAGATTTTTTATGAAAAATATAGGTCGTCACAGGTTTTTGTTCTTTTCTCGATTAGACGCTGTTTTAAGAAGATACAGCAAAAATAAGATTTTCATATAAAAAATTGATTTTTTATGAAAAATATAGGTCGTCACAGATTTTTGTCCTTTTCTCGATTAGGCGCTGTTTTAAGAAGATACAGCAAAAATAAGATTTTCATATAAAAAATTGATTTTTTATGAAAAATATAGGTCGTCTCGATTAGGCGCTGTTTTAAGAAGATACAGCAAAAATAAGATTTTCATATAAAAAATTGATTTTTTATGAAAAATATAGGTCGTCACAGATTTTTGTCATTTTCTCGATTAGGCGCTGTTTTAAGAAGATACAGCAAAAATAAGATTTTCATATAAAAAAATTGATTTTTTATGAAAAATATAGGTCGTCACAGATTTTTGTCCTTTTCTCGATTAGACGCTGTTTTAAGAAGATACAGCAAAAATAAGATTTTCATATAAAAAATAGACTTTTTATGAAAAATATAGGTCGTCACAGATTTTTGTCCTTTTCTCGATTAGGCGCTGTTTTAAGAAGATACAGCAAAAATAAGATTTTCATATAAAAAATTGATTTTTTATGAAAAATATAGGTCGTCACAGATTTCTGTCCTTTTCTCGATTAGACGCTGTTTTAAGAAGATACAGCAAAAATAAGATTTTCATATAAAAAAAATGGTTTTTTATGAAAAATATAGGTCGTCACAGATTTCTGTCCTTTTCTCGATTAGACGCTGTTTTAAGAAGATACAGCAAAAATAAGATTTTCATATAAAAAAAATGGTTTTTTATGAAAAATATAGGTCGTCACAGATTTTTGTCCTTTTCTCGATTAGGCGCTGTTTTAAGAAAATACAGCAAAAATAAGATTTTCATATAAAAAATTGATTTTTTATGAAAAATATAGGTCGTCACAGATTTTTGTCCTTTTCTCGATTAGGCACTGTTTTAAGAAGATACAGCAAAAATAAGATTTTCATATAAAAAATTGATTTTTTATGAAAAATATAGATCGTCACAGATTTTTGTCCTTTTCTCGATTAGGCACTGTTTTAAGAAGATACAGCAAAAATAAGATTTTCATTTAAAAAATTGATTTTTTATGAAAAATATAGGTCGTCACAGAT
The DNA here is from genome assembly GCA_949628195.1 of Phasia obesa. Taxonomy (NCBI): domain Eukaryota; kingdom Metazoa; phylum Arthropoda; class Insecta; order Diptera; family Tachinidae; genus Phasia; species Phasia obesa. The sequence continues at coordinate 79,463,803 of OX451215.1, forward strand.
TTTTGTCCTTTTCTCGATTAGGCGCTGTTTTAAGAAGATACAGCAAAAATAAGATTTTCATATAAAAAATAGACTTTTTATGAAAAATATAGGTCGTCACAGATTTTTGTCCTTTTCTCGATTAGGCGCTGTTTTAAGAAGATACAGCAAAAATAAGTTTTTAATATAAGAAATAGCTTTTTTATGAAAAATATAGGTCGTCACAGATTTTTGTCCTTTTCTCGATTAGACGCTGTTTTAAGAAGATACAGCAAAAATAAGATTTTCATATAAAAAATTGATTTTTTATGAAAAATATAGGTCGTCACAGATTTTTGTCCTTTTCTCGATTAGGCACTGTTTTAAGAAGATACAGCAAAAATAAGATTTTCATATAAAAAATTGATTTTTTATGAAAAATATAGATCGTCACAGATTTTTGTCCTTTTCTCGATTAGGCACTGTTTTAAGAAGATACAGCAAAAATAAGATTTTCATTTAAAAAATTGATTTTTTATGAAAAATATAGGTCGTCACAGATTTTTGTCCTTTTCTCGATTAGGCGCTGTTTTAAGAAGATACAGCAAAAATAAGATTTTCATATAAAAAATTGATTTTTTATGAACAATAAAGGTCGTCACAGATTTTTGTCCTTTTCTCGATTAGACGCTGTTTTAAGAAGATACAGCAAAAATAAGATTTTCATATAAAAAATAGATTTTTTATGAACAATAAAGGTCGTCACAGATTTTTGTCCTTTTCTCGATTAGACGCTGTTTTAAGAAGATACAGCAAAAATAAGATTTTCATATAAAAAATAGATTTTTTATGAACAATAAAGGTCGTCACAGATTTTTGTCCTTTTCTCGATTAGACGCTGTTTTAAGAAGATACAGCAAAAATAAGATTTTCATATAAAAAATTGATTTTTTATGAAAAATATAGGTCGTCACAGATTTTTGTCCTTTTCTCGATTAGGCGCTGTTTTAAGAAGATACAGCAAAAATAAGATTTTCATATAAAAAATAGATTTTTTATGAAAAATATAGGTCGTCACAGGTTTTTGTCCTTTTCTCGATTAGACGCTGTTTTAAGAAGATACAGCAAAAATAAGATTTTCATATAAAAAAATAGATTTTTTATGAAAAATATAGTCGTCACAGATTTTTGTCCTTTTCTCGATTAGACGCTGTTTTAAGAAAATACAGCAAAAATAAGATTTTCATATAAAAAATTGATTTTTTATGAAAAATATAGGTCGTCACAGATTTTTGTCCTTTTCTCGATTAGGCACTGTTTTAAGAAGATACAGCAAAAATAAGATTTTCATATAAAAAATTGATTTTTTATGAAAAATATAGATCGTCACAGATTTTTGTCCTTTTCTCGATTAGGCACTGTTTTAAGAAGATACAGCAAAAATAAGATTTTCATTTAAAAAATTGATTTTTTATGAAAAATATAGGTCGTCACAGATTTTTGTCCTTTTCTCGATTAGGCGCTGTTTTAAGAAGATACAGCAAAAATAAGATTTTCATATAAAAAATTGATTTTTTATGAACAATAAAGGTCGTCACAGATTTTTGTCCTTTTCTCGATTAGACGCTGTTTTAAGAAGATACAGCAAAAATAAGATTTTCATATAAAAAATAGATTTTTTATGAACAATAAAGGTCGTCACAGATTTTTGTCCTTTTCTCGATTAGACGCTGTTTTAAGAAGATACAGCAAAAATAAGATTTTCATATAAAAAATAGATTTTTTATGAACAATAAAGGTCGTCACAGATTTTTGTCCTTTTCTCGATTAGACGCTGTTTTAAGAAGATACAGCAAAAATAAGATTTTCATATAAAAAATTGATTTTTTATGAAAAATATAGGTCGTCACAGATTTTTGTCCTTTTCTCGATTAGGCGCTGTTTTAAGAAGATACAGCAAAAATAAGATTTTCATATAAAAAATAGATTTTTTATGAAAAATATAGGTCGTCACAGGTTTTTGTCCTTTTCTCGATTAGACGCTGTTTTAAGAAGATACAGCAAAAATAAGATTTTCATATAAAAAAATAGATTTTTTATGAAAAATATAGTCGTCACAGATTTTTGTCCTTTTCTCGATTAGACGCTGTTTTAAGAAGATACAGCAAAAATAAGATTTTCATATAAAAAATAGACTTTTTATGAAAAATATAGGTCGTCACAGATTTTTGTCCTTTTCTCGATTAGGCGCTGTTTTAAGAAGATACAGCAAAAATAAGATTTTCATATAAAAAATAGACTTTTTATGAAAAATATAGGTCGTCACAGATTTTTGTCATTTTCTCGATTAGGCGCTGGTTTAAGAAGATACAGCAAAAATAAGATTTTCATATAAAAAAATTGATTTTTTATGAAAAATATAGGTCGTCACAGATTTTTGTCCTTTTCTCGATTAGACGCTGTTTTAAGAAGATACAGCAAAAATAAGATTTTCATATAAAAAATTGACTTTTTATGAAAAATATAGGTCGTCACAGATTTTTGTCCTTTTCTCGATTAGGCGCTGTTTTAAGAAGATACAGCAAAAATAAGATTTTCATATAAAAAATTGATTTTTTATGAAAAATATAGGTCGTCACAGATTTCTGTCCTTTTCTCGATTAGACGCTGTTTTAAGAAGATACAGCAAAAATAAGATTTTCATATAAAAAAAATGGTTTTTTATGAAAAATATAGGTCGTCACAGATTTTTGTCCTTTTCTCGATTAGGCGCTGTTTTAAGAAGATACAGCAAAAATAAGATTTTCATATAAAAAAATAGATTTTTTATGAAAAATATAGGTCGTCACAGATTTCTGTCCTTTTCTCGATTAGACGCTGTTTTAAGAAGATACAGCAAAAATAAGATTTTCATATAAAAAAAATGGTTTTTTATGAAAAATATAGGTCGTCACAGATTTTTGTCCTTTTCTCGATTAGGCGCTGTTTTAAGAAGATACAGCAAAAATAAGATTTTCATATAAAAATAGATTTTTTATGAAAAATATAGGTCGTCACAGATTTTTGTCCTTTCTCGATTAGACGCTGTTTTAAGAAGATACAGCAAAAATAAGATTTTCATATAAAAAATTGATTTTTTATGAAAAATATAGGTCGTCACAGATTTTTGTCCTTTTCTCGATTAGGCGCTGTTTTAAGAAGATACAGCAAAAATAAGATTTTCATATAAAAAATAGACTTTTTATGAAAAATATAGGTCGTCACAGATTTTTGTCCTTTTCTCGATTAGGCGCTGTTTTAAGAAGATACAGCAAAAATAAGTTTTTAATATAAGAAATAGCTTTTTTATGAAAAATATAGGTCGTCACAGATTTTTGTCCTTTTCTCGATTAGACGCTGTTTTAAGAAGATACAGCAAAAATAAGATTTTCATATAAAAAATTGATTTTTTATGAAAAATATAGGTCGTCACAGATTTTTGTCCTTTTCTCGATTAGGCACTGTTTTAAGAAGATACAGCAAAAATAAGATTTTCATATAAAAAATTGATTTTTTATGAAAAATATAGGTCGTCACAGATTTCTGTCCTTTTCTCGATTAGGCGCTGTTTTAAGAAGATACAGCAAAAATAAGATTTTCATATAAAAAATAGATTTTTTATGAACAATAAAGGTCGTCACAGATTTTTGTCCTTTTCTCGATTAGACGCTGTTTTAAGAAGATACAGCAAAAATAAGATTTTCATATAAAAAATTGATTTTTTATGAAAAATATAGGTCGTCACAGATTTTTGTCCTTTTCTCGATTAGGCGCTGTTTTAAGAAGATACAGCAAAAATAAGATTTTCATATAAAAAATAGATTTTTTATGAAAAATATAGGTCGTCACAGGTTTTTGTCCTTTTCTCGATTAGACGCTGTTTTAAGAAGATACAGCAAAAATAAGATTTTCATATAAAAAATTGATTTTTTATGAAAAATATAGGTCGTCACAGATTTCTGTCCTTTTCTCGATTAGGCGCTGTTTTAAGAAGATACAGCAAAAATAAGATTTTCATATAAAAAATAGATTTTTTATGAACAATAAAGGTCGTCACAGATTTTTGTCCTTTTCTCGATTAGACGCTGTTTTAAGAAGATACAGCAAAAATAAGATTTTCATATAAAAAATTGATTTTTTATGAAAAATATAGGTCGTCACAGATTTTTGTCCTTTTCTCGATTAGGCGCTGTTTTAAGAAGATACAGCAAAAATAAGATTTTCATATAAAAAATAGATTTTTTATGAAAAATATAGGTCGTCACAGGTTTTTGTCCTTTTCTCGATTAGACGCTGTTTTAAGAAGATACAGCAAAAATAAGATTTTCATATAAAAAATTGATTTTTTATGAAAAATATAGGTCGTCACAGATTTTTGTCCTTTTCTCGATTAGGCGCTGTTTTAGGAAGATACAGCAAAAATAAGATTTTCATATAAAAAATTGATTTTTTATGAAAAATATAGGTCGTCACAGATTTTTGTCCTTTTCTCGATTAGGCGCTGTTTTAAGAAGATACAGCAAAAATAAGATTTTTCATATAAAAAAATAGATTTTTTATGAAAAATATAGGTCGTCACAGATTTTTGTCCTTTTCTCGATTAGACGCTGTTTTAAGAAGATACAGCAAAAATAAGATTTTCATATAAAAAATAGACTTTTTATGAAAAATATAGGTCGTCACAGATTTTTGTCCTTTTCTCGATTAGACGCTGTTTTAAGAAGATACAGCAAAAATAAGATTTTCATATAAAAAATTGATTTTTTATGAAAAATATAGGTCGTCACAGATTTTTGTCATTTTCTCGATTAGGCGCTGTTTTAAGAAGATACAGCAAAAATAAGATTTTCATAAAAAAAATTGATTTTTTATGAAAAATATAGGTCGTCACAGATTTTTGTCCTTTTCTCGATTAGGCGCTGTTTTAAGAAGATACAGCAAAAATAAGATTTTCATATAAAAAATAGATTTTTTATGAAAAATATAGGTCGTCACAGATTTTTGTCCTTTTCTCGATTAGACGCTGTTTTAAGAAGATACAGCAAAAAAAAGATTTTCATATAAAAAAATGGTTTTTTATGAAAAATATAGGTCTTCACAGATTTTTGTCCTTTTCTCGATTAGGCGCTGTTTTAAGAAGATACAGCAAAAATAAGATTTTCATATAAAAAATAGACTTTTTATGAAAAATATAGGTCGTCACAGATTTTTGTCCTTTTCTCGATTAGTTGCTGTTTTAAGAAGATACAGCAAAAATAAGATTTTCATATAAAAAATAGACTTTTTATGAAAAATATAGGTCGTCACAGATTTTTGTCCTTTTCTCGATTAGACGCTGTTTTAAGAAGATACAGCAAAAATAAGATTTTCATATAAAAAATAGATTTTTTATGAAAAATATAGGTCGTCACAGATTTTTGTCCTTTTCTCGATTAGACGCTGTTTTAAGAAGATATAGCAAAAATAAGATTTTCATATAAAAAAAATGGTTTTCATATAAAAAATTGATTTTTTATGAAAAATATAGGTCGTCACAGATTTTTGTCCTTTTCTCGATTAGGCGCTGTTTTAAGAAGATACAGCAAAAATAAGATTTTCATATAAAAAATAGATTTTTTATGAAAAATATAGGTCGTCACAGATTTTTGTCCTTTTCTCGATTAGACGCTGTTTTAAGAAGATACAGCAAAAATAAGATTTTCATATAAAAAAAATGGTTTTTTATGAAAAATATAGGTCTTCACAGATTTTTGTCCTTTTCTCGATTAGGCGCTGTTTTAAGAAGATACAGCAAAAATAAGATTTTCATATAAAAATAGATTTTTTATGAAAAATATAGGTCGTCACAGATTTTTGTCCTTTTCTCGATTAGACGCTGTTTTAAGAAGATACAGCAAAAATAAGATTTTCATATAAAAAATTGATTTTTTATGAAAAATATAGGTCGTCACAGATTTTTGTCCTTTTCTCGATTAGGCGCTGTTTTAAGAAGATACAGCAAAAATAAGATTTTCATATAAAAAATAGATTTTTTATGAAAAATATAGGTCGTCACAGATTTTTGTCCTTTTCTCGATTAGACGCTGTTTTAAGAAGATACAGCAAAAATAAGATTTTCATATAAAAAATTGATTTTTTATGAAAAATATAGGTCGTCACAGATTTTTGTCCTTTTCTCGATTAGGCGCTGTTTTAAGAAGATACAGCAAAAATAAGATTTTCATATAAAAAATTGATTTTTTATGAAAAATATAGGTCGTCACAGATTTTTGTCCTTTTCTCGATTAGGCGCTGTTTTAAGAAGATACAGCAAAAATAAGATTTTCATATAAAAAATAGATTTTTTATGAAAAATATAGGTCGTCACAGATTTTTGTCCTTTTCTCGATTAGACGCTGTTTTAAGAAGTTACAGCAAAAAAAAGATTTTCATATAAAAAAATGGTTTTTTATGAAAAATATAGGTCTTCACAGATTTTTGTCCTTTTCTCGATTAGGCGCTGTTTTAAGAAGATACAGCAAAAATAAGATTTTCATATAAAAAATAGACTTTTTATGAAAAATATAGGTCGTCACAGATTTTTGTCCTTTTCTCGATTAGTTGCTGTTTTAAGAAGATACAGCAAAAATAAGATTTTCATATAAAAAATAGACTTTTTATGAAAAATATAGGTCGTCACAGATTTTTGTCCTTTTCTCGATTAGACGCTGTTTTAAGAAGATACAGCAAAAATAAGATTTTCATATAAAAAATAGATTTTTTATGAAAAATATAGGTCGTCACAGATTTTTGTCCTTCTCTCGATTAGGCGCTGTTTTAAGAAGATACAGCAAAAATAAGATTTTCATATAAAAAATAGATTTTTTATGAAAAATATAGGTCGTCACAGATTTTTGTCCTTTTCTCGATTAGGCGCTGTTTTAAGAAGATACAGCAAAAATAAGATTTTCATATAAAAATAGATTTTTTATGAAAAATATAGGTCGTCACAGATTTTTGTCCTTTTCTCGATTAGACGCTGTTTTAAGAAGATACAGCAAAAATAAGATTTTCATATAAAAAATTGATTTTTTATGAAAAATATAGGTCGTCACAGATTTTTGTCCTTTTCTCGATTAGGCGCTGTTTTAAGAAGATACAGCAAAAATAAGATTTTCATATAAAAATAGATTTTTTATGAAAAATATAGGTCGTCACAGATTTTTGTCCTTTTCTCGATTAGACGCTGTTTTAAGAAGATACAGCAAAAATAAGATTTTCATATAAAAAAAATGGTTTTTTATGAAAAATATAGGTCTTCACAGATTTTTGTCCTTTTCTCGATTAGGCGCTGTTTTAAGAAGATACAGCAAAAATAAGATTTTCATATAAAAATAGATTTTTTATGAAAAATATAGGTCGTCACAGATTTTTGTCCTTTTCTCGATTAGACGCTGTTTTAAGAAGATACAGCAAAAATAAGATTTTCATATAAAAAAAATGGTTTTTTATGAAAAATATAGGTCTTCACAGATTTTTGTCCTTTTCTCGATTAGGCGCTGTTTTAAGAAGATACAGCAAAAATAAGATTTTCATATAAAAATAGATTTTTTATGAAAAATATAGGTCGTCACAGATTTTTGTCCTTTTCTCGATTAGACGCTGTTTTAAGAAGATACAGCAAAAATAAGATTTTCATATAAAAAATTGATTTTTTATGAAAAATATAGGTCGTCACAGATTTTTGTCCCTTTCTCGATTAGGCGCTGTTTTAAGAAGATACAGCAAAAATAAGATTTTCATATAAAAAATTGATTTTTTATGAAAAATATAGGTCGTCACAGATTTTTGTCCTTTTCTCGATTAGGCGCTGTTTTAAGAAGATACAGCAAAAATAAGATTTTCATATAAAAAATTGATTTTTTATGAAAAATATAGGTCGTCACAGATTTTTGTCCTTTTCTCGATTAGGCGCTGTTTTAAGAAGATACAGCAAAAATAAGATTTTCATATAAAAAATAGATTTTTTATGAAAAATATAGGTCGTCACAGATTTTTGTCCTTTTCTCGATTAGACGCTGTTTTAAGAAGATACAGCAAAAATAAGATTTTCATATAAAAAAAATGGTTTTTTATGAAAAATATAGGTCTTCACAGATTTTTGTCCTTTTCTCGATTAGGCGCTGTTTTAAGAAGATACAGCAAAAATAAGATTTTCATATAAAAATAGATTTTTTATGAAAAATATAGGTCGTCACAGATTTTTGTCCTTTTCTCGATTAGGCGCTGTTTTAAGAAGATACAGCAAAAATAAGATTTTCATATAAAAAATAGACTTTTTATGAAAAATATAGGTCGTCACAGATTTTTGTCCTTTTCTCGATTAGGCGCTGTTTTAAGAAGATACAGCAAAAATAAGATTTTCATATAAAAAATAGATTTTTTATGAAAAATATAGGTCGTCACAGATTTTTGTCCTTTTCTCGATTAGGCGCTGTTTTAAGAAGATACAGCAAAAATAAGATTTTCATATAAAAAATAGATTTTTTCTGAAAAATATAGGTCGTCACAGATTTTTGTCCTTTTCTCGATTAGGCGCTGTTTTAAGAAGATATAGCAAAAATAAGATTTTCATATAAAAATAGATTTTTTATGAAAAATATAGGTCGTCACAGATTTTTGTCCTTTTCTCGATTAGGCGCTGTTTTAAGAAGATACAGCAAAAATAAGATTTTCATATAAAAAATAGATTTTTTATGAAAAATATAGGTCGTCACAGATTTTTGTCCTTTTCTCGATTAGGCGCTGTTTTAAGAAGATACAGCAAAAATAAGATTTTCATATAAAAAATAGATTTTTTCTGAAAAATATAGGTCGTCACAGATTTTTGTCCTTTTCTCGATTAGGCGCTGTTTTAAGAAGATACAGCAAAAATAAGATTTTTCATATAAAAAAATAGATTTTTTATGAAAAATATAGGTCGTCACAGATTTTTGTCCTTTTCTCGATTAGACGCTGTTTTAAGAAGATACAGCAAAAATAAGATTTTCATATAAAAAATAGACTTTTTATGAAAAATATGGGTCGTCACAGATTTTTGTCCTTTTCTCGATTAGACGCTGTTTTAAGAAGATACAGCAAAAATAAGATTTTCATATAAAAAATTGATTTTTTATGAAAAATATAGGTCGTCACAGATTTTTGTCATTTTCTCGATTAGGCGCTGTTTTAAGAAGATACAGCAAAAATAAGATTTTCATAAAAAAAATTGATTTTTTATGAAAAATATAGGTCGTCACAGATTTTTGTCCTTTTCTCGATTAGGCGCTGTTTTAAGAAGATACAGCAAAAATAAGATTTTCATATAAAAAATAGATTTTTTATGAAAAATATAGGTCGTCACAGATTTTTGTCCTTTTCTCGATTAGACGCTGTTTTAAGAAGATACAGCAAAAAAAAGATTTTCATATAAAAAAATGGTTTTTTATGAAAAATATAGGTCTTCACAGATTTTTGTCCTTTTCTCGATTAGGCGCTGTTTTAAGAAGATACAGCAAAAATAAGATTTTCATATAAAAAATAGACTTTTTATGAAAAATATAGGTCGTCACAGATTTTTGTCCTTTTCTCGATTAGTTGCTGTTTTAAGAAGATACAGCAAAAATAAGATTTTCATATAAAAAATAGACTTTTTATGAAAAATATAGGTCGTCACAGATTTTTGTCCTTTTCTCGATTAGACGCTGTTTTAAGAAGATACAGCAAAAATAAGATTTTCATATAAAAAATAGATTTTTTATGAAAAATATAGGTCGTCACAGATTTTTGTCCTTTTCTCGATTAGACGCTGTTTTAAGAAGATATAGCAAAAATAAGATTTTCATATAAAAAAAATGGTTTTTTATGAAAAATATAGGTCTTCACAGATTTTTGTCCTTTTCTCGATTAGGCGCTGTTTTAAGAAGATACAGCAAAAATAAGATTTTCATATAAAAATAGATTTTTTATGAAAAATATAGGTCGTCACAGATTTTTGTCCTTTTCTCGATTAGACGCTGTTTTAAGAAGATACAGCAAAAATAAGATTTTCATATAAAAAATTGATTTTTTATGAAAAATATAGGTCGTCACAGATTTTTGTCCCTTTCTCGATTAGGCGCTGTTTTAAGAAGATACAGCAAAAATAAGATTTTCATATAAAAAATTGATTTTTTATGAAAAATATAGGTCGTCACAGATTTTTGTCCTTTTCTCGATTAGGCGCTGTTTTAAGAAGATACAGCAAAAATAAGATTTTCATATAAAAAATTGATTTTTTATGAAAAATATAGGTCGTCACAGATTTTTGTCCTTTTCTCGATTAGGCGCTGTTTTAAGAAGATACAGCAAAAATAAGATTTTCATATAAAAAATAGATTTTTTATGAAAAATATAGGTCGTCACAGATTTTTGTCCTTTTCTCGATTAGACGCTGTTTTAAGAAGATACAGCAAAAATAAGATTTTCATATAAAAAAAATGGTTTTTTATGAAAAATATAGGTCTTCACAGATTTTTGTCCTTTTCTCGATTAGGCGCTGTTTTAAGAAGATACAGCAAAAATAAGATTTTCATATAAAAATAGATTTTTTATGAAAAATATAGGTCGTCACAGATTTTTGTCCTTTTCTCGATTAGACGCTGTTTTAAGAAGATACAGCAAAAATAAGATTTTCATATAAAAAATTGATTTTTTATGAAAAATATAGGTCGTCACAGATTTTTGTCCTTTTCTCGATTAGGCGCTGTTTTAAGAAGATACAGCAAAAATAAGATTTTCATATAAAAAATAGATTTTTTATGAAAAATATAGGTCGTCACAGATTTTTGTCCTTTTCTCGATTAGACGCTGTTTTAAGAAGATACAGCAAAAATAAGATTTTCATATAAAAAATTGATTTTTTATGAAAAATATAGGTCGTCACAGATTTTTGTCCTTTTCTCGATTAGGCGCTGTTTTAAGAAGATACAGCAAAAATAAGATTTTCATATAAAAAATTGATTTTTTATGAAAAATATAGGTCGTCACAGATTTTTGTCCTTTTCTCGATTAGGCGCTGTTTTAAGAAGATACAGCAAAAATAAGATTTTCATATAAAAAATAGATTTTTTATGAAAAATATAGGTCGTCACAGATTTTTGTCCTTTTCTCGATTAGACGCTGTTTTAAGAAGTTACAGCAAAAAAAAGATTTTCATATAAAAAAATGGTTTTTTATGAAAAATATAGGTCTTCACAGATTTTTGTCCTTTTCTCGATTAGGCGCTGTTTTAAGAAGATACAGCAAAAATAAGATTTTCATATAAAAAATAGACTTTTTATGAAAAATATAGGTCGTCACAGATTTTTGTCCTTTTCTCGATTAGTTGCTGTTTTAAGAAGATACAGCAAAAATAAGATTTTCATATAAAAAATAGACTTTTTATGAAAAATATAGGTCGTCACAGATTTTTGTCCTTTTCTCGATTAGACGCTGTTTTAAGAAGATACAGCAAAAATAAGATTTTCATATAAAAAATAGATTTTTTATGAAAAATATAGGTCGTCACAGATTTTTGTCCTTTTCTCGATTAGACGCTGTTTTAAGAAGATATAGCAAAAATAAGATTTTCATATAAAAAAAATGGTTTTTTATGAAAAATATAGGTCTTCACAGATTTTTGTCCTTTTCTCGATTAGGCGCTGTTTTAAGAAGATACAGCAAAAATAAGATTTTCATATAAAAATAGATTTTTTATGAAAAATATAGGTCGTCACAGATTTTTGTCCTTTTCTCGATTAGACGCTGTTTTAAGAAGATACAGCAAAAATAAGATTTTCATATAAAAAATTGATTTTTTATGAAAAATATAGGTCGTCACAGATTTTTGTCCCTTTCTCGATTAGGCGCTGTTTTAAGAAGATACAGCAAAAATAAGATTTTCATATAAAAAATTGATTTTTTATGAAAAATATAGGTCGTCACAGATTTTTGTCCTTTTCTCGATTAGGCGCTGTTTTAAGAAGATACAGCAAAAATAAGATTTTCATATAAAAAATTGATTTTTTATGAAAAATATAGGTCGTCACAGATTTTTGTCCTTTTCTCGATTAGGCGCTGTTTTAAGAAGATACAGCAAAAATAAGATTTTCATATAAAAAATAGATTTTTTATGAAAAATATAGGTCGTCACAGATTTTTGTCCTTTTCTCGATTAGACGCTGTTTTAAGAAGATACAGCAAAAATAAGATTTTCATATAAAAAAAATGGTTTTTTATGAAAAATATAGGTCTTCACAGATTTTTGTCCTTTTCTCGATTAGGCGCTGTTTTAAGAAGATACAGCAAAAATAAGATTTTCATATAAAAATAGATTTTTTATGAAAAATATAGGTCGTCACAGATTTTTGTCCTTTTCTCGATTAGACGCTGTTTTAAGAAGATACAGCAAAAATAAGATTTTCATATAAAAAATTGATTTTTTATGAAAAATATAGGTCGTCACAGATTTTTGTCCTTTTCTCGATTAGGCGCTGTTTTAAGAAGATACAGCAAAAATAAGATTTTCATATAAAAAATAGACTTTTTATGAAAAATATAGGTCGTCACAGATTTTTGTCCTTTTCTCGATTAGGCGCTGTTTTAAGAAGATACAGCAAAAATAAGATTTTCATATAAAAAATAGATTTTTTATGAAAAATATAGGTCGTCACAGATTTTTGTCCTTTTCTCGATTAGGCGCTGTTTTAAGAAGATACAGCAAAAATAAGATTTTCATATAAAAAATAGATTTTTTCTGAAAAATATAGGTCGTCACAGATTTTTGTCCTTTTCTCGATTAGGCGCTGTTTTAAGAAGATATAGCAAAAATAAGATTTTCATATAAAAATTGATTTTTTAAGAAAAATATAGGTCGTCACAGATTTTTGTCCTTTTCTCGATTAGGCGCTGTTTTAAGAAGATATAGCAAAAATAAGATTTTCATATAAAAATAGATTTTTTATGAAAAATATAGGTCGTCACAGATTTTTGTCCTTTTCTCGATTAGACGCTGTTTTAAGAAGATACAGCAAAAATAAGATTTTCATATAAAAAATTGATTTTTTATGAAAAATATAGGTCGTCACATAGGTCATAGGTCGATTAGGCGCTGTTTTAAGAAGATATAGCAAAAATAAGATTTTCATATAAAAATAGATTTTTTATGAAAAATATAGGTCGTCACAGATTTTTGTCCTTTTCTCGAGTAGACGCTGTTTTAAGAAGATACAGCAAAAATAAGATTTTCATATAAAAAATTGATTTTTTATGAAAAATATAGGTCGTCACAGATTTTTGTCCTTTTCTCGATTAGGCGCTGTTTTAAGAAGATACAGCTAAAATAAGATTTTCATATAAAAAATTGATTTTTTAAGAAAAATATAGGTCGTCACAGATTTTTGTCCTTTTCTCGATTAGGCGCTGTTTTAAGAAGATATAGCAAAAATAAGATTTTCATATAAAAATAGATTTTTTATGAAAAATATAGGTCGTCACAGATTTTTGTCCTTTTCTCGATTAGACGCTGTTTTAAGAAGATACAGCAAAAATAAGATTTTCATATAAAAAACTGATTTTTTATGAAAAATATAGGTCGTCACAGATTTTTGTCCTTTTCTCGATTAGACGCTGTTTTAAGAAGATACAGCAAAAATAAGATTTTCATATAAAAAATTGATTTTTTATGAAAAATATAGGTCGTCACAGATTTTTGTCCTTTTCTCGATTAGACGCTGTTTTAAGAAGATACAGCAAAAATAAGATTTTCATATAAAAAATAGACTTTTTATGAAAAATATAGGACGTCACAGATTTTTGTCCTTTTCTCGATTAGGCACTGTTTTAAGAAGATACAGCAAAAATAAGATTTTCATATAAAAAATAGATTTTTTATGAAAAATATAGGTCGTCACAGATTTTTGTCCTTTTCTCGATTAGGCGCTGTTTTAAGAAGATACAGCAAAAATAAGATTTTCATATAAAAAATAGACTTTTTATGAAAAATATAGGTCGTCACAGATTTTTGTCCTTTTCTCGATTAGGCACTGTTTTAAGAAGATACAGCAAAAATAAGATTTTCATATAAAAAATTGATTTTTTATGAAAAATATAGGTCGTCACAGATTTTTGTCCTTTTCTCGATTAGGCGCTGTTTTAAGAAGATACAGCAAAAATAAGATTTTCATATAAAAAATAGACTTTTTATGAAAAATATAGGTCGTCACAGATTTTTGTCCTTTTCTCGATTAGACGCTGTTTTAAGAAGATACAGCAAAAATAAGATTTTCATATAAAAAATAGACTTTTTATGAAAAATATAGGTCGTCACAGATTTTTGTCCTTTTCTCGATTAGACGCTGTTTTAAGAAGATACAGCAAAAATAAGATTTTCATATAAAAAATTGATTTTTTATGAAAAATATAGGTCGTCACAGATTTTTGTCCTTTTCTCGATTAGGCGCTGTTTTAAAAAGATACAGCAAAAAGAAGATTTTCATATAAAAAATAGACTTTTTATGAAAAATATAGGTCGTCACAGATTTTTGTCCTTTTCTCGATTAGGCGCTGTTTTAAGAAGATACAGCAAAAATAAGATTTTCATATAAAAAATAGACTTTTTATGAAAAATATAGGTCGTCACAGATTTTTGTCCTTTTCTCGATTAGACGCTGTTTTAAGAAGATACAGCAAAAATAAGATTTTCATATAAATAATTCTTGCAAAAAAAAACCGACTTCAAAACAGACAAACTTAAAAGCATGTTTCTTTAAGACGGTAACTATTGCGACACCCTGTAATTTCCGAATTCAAATTTTATACTAGTTATAGCGGTCGTAGCAATACAGGTTTGTTGTAAATTTCAACCTTCTGTCTGTAACGGTTTAAAAGTTTGGTCATATACATCAAATTACATAAACTATTGCGACACCCTGTAATTTATAATTTTAAATAATTATACTTATTATAACAGATATAGTAATGGACATTCTGTCTAATTGTTAAGTGTTTATCAATAACTGTTTAAAAGATAGGGTCATATATATCAAATGACGTCACCTATTGGGACACCCTTTAAATTCAAATTTTAATATAAATACTTTTTAAAGAACACTTTGTAATACAGATTCTTTTTAAATTTTAACTTTGTGTCCATATACATCAAATTACATCAACTATTGGGACACCCTATAATTTCCAATTTTAAATATTTATACTTGTTGTTATTCGAGACATAGTAGTGAACATTTTGTCTATTTTTCAAGTGTTTGTCTATAACGGTTCTAAAGATGTGGACATAATGGTCAAATAACATCAATAATGGGGACACCCTTTAATTTATAGATCCAAGTTTTATACTTGTTTTAATAGCGGACTAAGCAATATAGGTTCTTTGTAAATTTCAACTGTCTATCTATAACAGTTGAAAAGTTTGGCCATATATATTACTTTTACATTAACTATTGGAACACCCTTTAATTTCCAAATTCATATTTTACACTTGTTATTTTAGCGGACTTAGCAATACAAGTACTTTGTAAATTTCAACTGTCTGTCTATAAAGGTTCAAAAGTTTGGCCATATATATATCAAAATAAACCAACTAATGGGACACCCTTTAATTTCTAATTTTAAATATATATACTTATTATAACAGACATAGTAACGAACATTCTGTGCAACTTTCAAGTGTTTGTCTATAACGGTTCAAAAGATAGGAGAATAAGGGTGAAATTAAGTCACCTATGGGGTCACCCTTTAATTTTTAATTTTATTTTTTAATTACTTTTTGTTGTTGGGAGCTACTGTGATACGCACTTTTTTTTAATTTTAAATTGGTGACCTATAATGTTCATAATACACGTAAAAAACATGTATGTTGTATGGGGACACCCTTTAATTTTAAAAATTTTGAACTTCTTTTAAAATGGGACCAATCTGTAGCCATAACCTTTCTAATAGTGCAAAATTTTTAAAATCGGTTCAGAAATGACTGAGTTCTGCGGGCACAAACATAAAAAAAAAGCAACATTCAGACGAATTGATAACCTCCTTCTTTTTTTGAAGTCGGTTAAAAATTGATTTTTTATGAAAAATATAGGTCGTCACAGATTTTTGTCCTTTTCTCGATTAGGCGCTGTTTTAAGAAGATACAGCAAAAATAAGATTTTCATATAAAAAATTGATTTTTTATGAAAAATATAGGTCGTCACAGATTTTTGTCCTTTTCTCGATTAAACGCTGTTTTAAGAAGATATAGCAAAAATAAGATTTTCATATAAAAATAGATTTTTTATGAAAAATATAGGTCGTCACAGATTTTTGTCCTTTTCTCGATTAGGCGCTGTTTTAAGAAGATACAGCTAAAATAAGATTTTCATATAAAAAATTGATTTTTTAAGAAAAATATAGGTCGTCACAGATTTTTGTCCTTTTCTCGATTAGGCGCTGTTTTAAGAAGATATAGCAAAAATAAGATTTTCATATAAAAAATTGATTTTTTATGAAAAATATAGGTCGTCACAGATTTTTGTCCTTTTCTCGATTAGGCGCTGTTTTAAGAAGATATAGCAAAAATAAGATTTTCATTAAAAAATAGATTTTTTATGAACAATATAAGTCGTCACAGATTTTTGTCCTTTTCTCGATTAGACGCTGTTTTAAGAAGATACAGCAAAAATAAGATTTTCATATAAAAAATTGATTTTTTATGAAAAATATAGGTCGTCACATAGGTCATAGGTCGATTAGGCGCTGTTTTAAGAAGATATAGCAAAAATAAGATTTTCATATAAAAATAGATTTTTTATGAAAAATATAGGTCGTCACAGATTTTTGTCCTTTTCTCGAGTAGACGCTGTTTTAAGAAGATACAGCAAAAATAAGATTTTCATATAAAAAATTGATTTTTTATGAAAAATATAGGTCGTCACAGATTTTTGTCCTTTTCTCGATTAGGCGCTGTTTTAAGAAGATACAGCTAAAATAAGATTTTCATATAAAAAATTGATTTTTTAAGAAAAATATAGGTCGTCACAGATTTTTGTCCTTTTCTCGATTAGGCGCTGTTTTAAGAAGATATAGCAAAAATAAGATTTTCATATAAAAATAGATTTTTTATGAAAAATATAGGTCGTCACAGATTTTTGTCCTTTTCTCGATTAGACGCTGTTTTAAGAAGATACAGCAAAAATAAGATTTTCATATAAAAAACTGATTTTTTATGAAAAATATAGGTCGTCACAGATTTTTGTCCTTTTCTCGATTAGACGCTGTTTTAAGAAGATACAGCAAAAATAAGATTTTCATATAAAAAATTGATTTTTTATGAAAAATATAGGTCGTCACAGATTTTTGTCCTTTTCTCGATTAGACGCTGTTTTAAGAAGATACAGCAAAAATAAGATTTTCATATAAAAAATAGACTTTTTATGAAAAATATAGGACGTCACAGATTTTTGTCCTTTTCTCGATTAGGCACTGTTTTAAGAAGATACAGCAAAAATAAGATTTTCATATAAAAAATTGATTTTTTATGAAAAATATAGGTCGTCACAGATTTTTGTCCTTTTCTCGATTAGACGCTGTTTTAAGAAGATACAGCAAAAATAAGATTTTCATATAAAAAATAGACTTTTTATGAAAAATATAGGTCGTCACAGATTTTTGTCCTTTTCTCGATTAGACGCTGTTTTAAGAAGATACAGCAAAAATAAGATTTTCATATAAAAAATTGATTTTTTATGAAAAATATAGGTCGTCACAGATTTTTGTCCTTTTCTCGATTAGGCGCTGTTTTAAGAAGATACAGCTAAAATAAGATTTTCATATAAAAAATTGATTTTTTATGAAAAATATAGGTCGTCACAGATTTTTGTCCTTTTCTCGATTAGGCGCTGTTTTAAGAAGATATAGCAAAAATAAGATTTTCATATAAAAAATAGATTTTTTATGAGCAATATAAGTCGTCACAGATTTTTGTCCTTTTCTCGATTAGACGCTGTTTTAAGAAGATACAGCAAAAATAAGATTTTCATATAAAAAATTGATTTTTTATGAAAAATATAGGTCGTCACAGATTTTTGTCCTTTTCTCGATTAGACGCTGTTTTAAGAAGATACAGCAAAAATAAGATTTTCATATAAAAAGTTGATTTTTTATGAAAAATATAGGTCGTCACAGATTTTTGTCCTTTTCTCGATTAGGCGCTGTTTTAAGAAGATACAGCTAAAATAAGATTTTCATATAAAAAATTGATTTTTTATGAAAAATATAGGTCGTCACAGATTTTTGTCCTTTTCTCGATTAGGCGCTGTTTTAAGAAGATATAGCAAAAATAAGATTTTCATATAAAAATAGATTTTTTATGAAAAATATAGGTCGTCACAGATTTTTGTCCTTTTCTCGATTAGACGCTGTTTTAAGAAGATACAGCAAAAATAAGATTTTCATATAAAAATTGATTTTTTATGAAAAATATAGGTCGTCACAGATTTTTGTCCTTTTCTCGATTAGACGCTGTTTTAAGAAGATACAGCAAAAATAAGATTTTCATATAAAAAATTGATTTTTTATGAAAAATATAGGTCGTCACAGATTTTTGTCCTTTTCTCGATTAGACGCTGTTTTAAGAAGATACAGCAAAAATAAGATTTTCATATAAAAAATAGACTTTTTATGAAAAATATAGGTCGTCACAGATTTTTGTCCTTTTCTCGATTAGGCACTGTTTTAAGAAGATACAGCAAAAATAAGATTTTCATATAAAAAATTGATTTTTTATGAAAAATATAGGTCGTCACAGATTTTTGTCCTTTTCTCGATTAGACGCTGTTTTAAGAAGATACAGCAAAAATAAGATTTTCATATAAAAAATAGACTTTTTATGAAAAATATAGGTCGTCACAGATTTTTGTCCTTTTCTCGATTAGACGCTGTTTTAAGAAGATACAGCAAAAATAAGATTTTCATATAAAAAATTGATTTTTTATGAAAAATATAGGTCGTCACAGATTTTTGTCCTTTTCTCGATTAGGCGCTGTTTTAAGAAGATACAGCTAAAATAAGATTTTCATATAAAAAATTGATTTTTTATGAAAAATATAGGTCGTCACAGATTTTTGTCCTTTTCTCGATTAGGCGCTGTTTTAAGAAGATATAGCAAAAATAAGATTTTCATATAAAAAATAGATTTTTTATGAGCAATATAAGTCGTCACAGATTTTTGTCCTTTTCTCGATTAGACGCTGTTTTAAGAAGATACAGCAAAAATAAGATTTTCATATAAAAAATTGATTTTTTATGAAAAATATAGGTCGTCACAGATTTTTGTCCTTTTCTCGATTAGACGCTGTTTTAAGAAGATACAGCAAAAATAAGATTTTCATATAAAAAGTTGATTTTTTATGAAAAATATAGGTCGTCACAGATTTTTGTCCTTTTCTCGATTAGGCGCTGTTTTAAGAAGATACAGCTAAAATAAGATTTTCATATAAAAAATTGATTTTTTATGAAAAATATAGGTCGTCACAGATTTTTGTCCTTTTCTCGATTAGGCGCTGTTTTAAGAAGATATAGCAAAAATAAGATTTTCATATAAAAATAGATTTTTTATGAAAAATATAGGTCGTCACAGATTTTTGTCCTTTTCTCGATTAGACGCTGTTTTAAGAAGATACAGCAAAAATAAGATTTTCATATAAAAATTGATTTTTTATGAAAAATATAGGTCGTCACAGATTTTTGTCCTTTTCTCGATTAGACGCTGTTTTAAGAAGATACAGCAAAAATAAGATTTTCATATAAAAAATTGATTTTTTATGAAAAATATAGGTCGTCACAGATTTTTGTCCTTTTCTCGATTAGACGCTGTTTTAAGAAGATACAGCAAAAATAAGATTTTCATATAAAAAATAGACTTTTTATGAAAAATATAGGTCGTCACAGATTTTTGTCCTTTTCTCGATTAGGCACTGTTTTAAGAAGATACAGCAAAAATAAGATTTTCATATAAAAAATAGATTTTTTATGAAAAATATAGGTCGTCACAGATTTTTGTCCTTTTCTCGATTAGGCGCTGTTTTAAGAAGATACAGCAAAAATAAGATTTTCATATAAAAAATAGACTTTTTATGAAAAATATAGGTCGTCACAGATTTTTGTCCTTTTCTCGATTAGACGCTGTTTTAAGAAGATACAGCAAAAATAAGATTTTCATATAAAAAATAGACTTTTTATGAAAAATATAGGTCGTCACAGATTTTTGTCCTTTTCTCGATTAGACGCTGTTTTAAGAAGATACAGCAAAAATAAGATTTTCATATAAAAAATTGATTTTTTATGAAAAATATAGGTCGTCACGGATTTTTGTCCTTTTCTCGATTAGGCGCTGTTTTAAGAAGATACAGCAAAAATAAGATTTTCATATAAAAAATAGATTTTTTATGAAAAATATAGGTCGTCACAGATTTTTGTGCTTTTCTCGATTAGACGCTGTTTTAAGAAGATACAGCAAAAATAAGATTTTCATATAAAAATAGATTTTTTATGAAAAATATAGGTCGTCACAGATTTTTGTCCTTTTCTCGATTAGACGCTGTTTTAAGAAGATACAGCAAAAATAAGATTTTCATATAAAAAAATAGATTTTTTATGAAAAATATAGGTCGTCACAGATTTTTGTCCTTTTCTCGATTAGACGCTGTTTTAAGAAGATACAGCAAAAATAAGATTTTCATATAAAAATAGATTTTTTATGAAAAATATAGGTCGTCACAGATTTTTGTCCTTTTCACGATTAGGCGCTGTTTTAAGAAGATACAGCAAAAAAAAGATTTTCATATAAAAAATAGATTTTTTATGAAAAATATAGGTCGTCACAGATTTTTGTCCTTTTCTCAATTAGACGCTGTTTTAAGAAGATACAGCAAAAATAAGATTTTCATATAAAAAATTGATTTTTTATGAAAAATATAGGTCGTCACAGATTTTTGTCCTTTTCTCGATTAGACGCTGTTTTAAGAAGATACAGCAAAAATAAGATTTTCATATAAAAAATTGATTTTTTATGAAAAATATAGGTCGTCACAGGTTTTTGTCCTTTTCTCGATTAGGCGCTGTTTTAAGAAGATACAGCAAAAATAAGATTTTCATATAAAAATAGATTTTTTATGAAAAATATAGGTCGTCACAGATTTTTGTCCTTTTCTCGATTAGACGCTGTTTTAAGAAGATACAGCAAAAATAAGATTTTCATATAAAAAATTGATTTTTTATGAAAAATATAGGTCGTCACAGATTTTTGTCCTTTTCTCGATTAGACGCTGTTTTAAGAAGATACAGCAAAAATAAGATTTTCATATAAAAAATTGATTTTTTATGAAAAATATAGGTCGTCACAGATTTTTGTCCTTTTCTCGATTAGACGCTGTTTTAAGAAGATACAGCAAAAATAAGATTTTCATATAAAAAAATAGATTTTTTATGAAAAATATAGGTCGTCACAGATTTTTGTCCTTTTCTCGATTAGACGCTGTTTTAAGAAGATACAGCAAAAATAAGATTTTCATATAAAAATAGATTTTTTATGAAAAATATAGGTCGTCACAGATTTTTGTCCTTTTCACGATTAGGCGCTGTTTTAAGAAGATACAGCAAAAAAAAGATTTTCATATAAAAAATAGATTTTTTATGAAAAATATAGGTCGTCACAGATTTTTGTCCTTTTCTCAATTAGACGCTGTTTTAAGAAGATACAGCAAAAATAAGATTTTCATATAAAAAATAGATTTTTTATGAAAAATATAGGTCGTCACAGATTTTTGTCCTTTTCTCGATTAGACGCTGTTTTAAGAAGATACAGCAAAAATAAGATTTTCATATAAAAAATAGATTTTTTATGAAAAATATAGGTCGTCACAGGTTTTTGTCCTTTTCTCGATTAGGCGCTGTTTTAAGAAGATACAGCAAAAATAAGATTTTCATATAAAAATAGATTTTTTATGAAAAATATAGGTCGTCACAGATTTTTGTCCTTTTCTCGATTAGACGCTGTTTTAAGAAGATACAGCAAAAATAAGATTTTCATATAAAAAATTGATTTTTTATGAAAAATATAGGTCGTCACAGATTTTTGTCCTTTTCTCGATTAGACGCTGTTTTAAGAAGATACAGCAAAAATAAGATTTTCATATAAAAAATTGATTTTTTATGAAAAATATAGGTCGTCACAGATTTTTGTCCTTTTCTCGATTAGGCGCTGTTTTAAGAAGATACAGCAAAAATAAGATTTTCATATAAAAATAGATTTTTTATGAAAAATATAGGTCGTCACAGATTTTTGTCCTTTTCTCGATTAGACACTGTTTTAAGAAGATACAGCAAAAATAAGATTTTCATATAAAAAATTGATTTTTTATGAAAAATATAGGTCGTCACAGATTTTTGTCCTTTTCTCGATTACGCGCTGTTTTAAGAAGATACAGCAAAAATAAGATTTTCATATAAAAAATAGACTTTTTATGAAAAATATAGGTCGTCACAGATTTTTGTCCTTTTCTCGATTAGACGCTGTTTTAAGAAGATACAGCAAAAATAAGATTTTCATATAAAAAAGAGACTTTTTATGAAAAATATAGGTCGTCACAGATTTTTGTCCTTTTCTCGATTAGACGCTGTTTTAAGAAGATGCATCAAAAATAAGATTTTCATATAAAAAATTGATTTTTTATGAAAAATATAGGTCGTCACAGATTTTTGTCCTTTTCTCGATTAGGCGCTGTTTTAAGAAGATACAGCAAAAATAAGATTTTCATATAAAAAATAGACTTTTTATGAAAAATATAGGTCGTCACAGATTTTTGTCCTTTTCTCGATTAGACGCTGTTTTAAGAAGATACAGCAAAAGTAAGATTTTCATATATAGAAATTGATTTTTATGAAAAATATAGGTCGTCACAGATTTTTGTCCTTTTCTCGATTAGACGCTGTTTTAAGAAGATACAGCAAAAATAAGATTTTCATATAAAAAATTGATTTTTTATGAAAAATATAGGTCATCACAGATTTTTGTCCTTTTCTCGATTAGGCGCTGTTTTAAGAAGATACAGCAAAAATAAGATTTTCATATAAAAAAATGATTTTTTATGAAAAATATAGGTCGTCACAGATTTTTGTCCTTTTCTCGATTAGACGCTGTTTTAAGAAGATACAGCAAAAATAAGATTTTCATATTAAAAATTGATTTTTTATGAAAAATATAGGTCGTCACAGATTTTTGTCCTTTTCTCGATTAGGCGCTGTTTTAAGAAGATACAGCAAAAATAAGATTTTCATATAAAAAAATGATTTTTTATGAAAAATATAGGTCGTCACAGATTTTTGTCCTTTTCTCGATTAGACGCTGTTTTAAGAAGATACAGCAAAAATAAGATTTTCATATAAAAAATTGATTTTTTATGAAAAATATAGGTCGTCACAGATTTTTGTCCTTTTCTCGATTAGGCGCTGTTTTAAGAAGATACAGCAAAAATAAGATTTTCATATAAAAAATTGATTTTTTATGAAAAATATAGGTCGTCACAGATTTTTGTCCTTTTCTCGATTAGGCGCTGTTTTAAGAAGATACAGCAAAAATAAGATTTTCATATAAAAAGTAGACTTTTTATGAAAAATATAGGTCGTCACAGATTTTTGTCCTTTTCTCGATTAGACGCTGTTTTAAGAAGATACAGCAAAAATAAGATTTTCATATAAAAAATTGATTTTTTATGAAAAATATAGGTCGTCACAGATTTTTGTCCTTTTCTCGATTAGGCGCTGTTTTAAGAAGATACAGCAAAAATAAGATTTTCATATAAAAAATAGATTTTTTATGAAAAATATAGGTAGTCACAGATTTTTGTCCTTTTCTCGATTAGACGCTGTTTTAAGAAAATACAGCAAAAATAAGATTTTCATATAAAAAAATGGTTTTTTATGAAAAATATAGGTCGTCACAGATTTTTGTCCTTTTCTCGATTAGGCGCTGTTTTAGGAAGATACAGCAAAAATAAGATTTTCATATAAAAATAGATTTTTTATGAAAAATATAGGTCGTCACAGATTTTTGTCCTTTTCTCGATTAGACGCTGTTTTAAGAAGATACAGCAAAAATAAGATTTTCATATAAAAAATTTTTTTTATGAAAAATTTAGGTCGTCACAGATTTTTGTCCTTTTCTCGATTAGGCGCTGTTTTAAGAAGATACAGCAAAAATAAGATTTTCATATAAAAAATAGACTTTTTATGAAAAATATAGGTCGTCACAGATTTTTGTCCTTTTCTCGATTAGACGCTGTTTTAAGAAGATACAGCAAAAATAAGATTTTCATATAAAAAATAGACTTTTTATGAAAAATATAGGTCGTCACAGATTTTTGTCCTTTTCTCGATTAGACGCTGTTTTAAGAAGATACAGCAAAAATAAGATTTTCATATAAAAAATTGATTTTTTATGAAAAATATAGGTCGTCACGGATTTTTGTCCTTTTCTCGATTAGGCGCTGTTTTAAGAAGATACAGCAAAAATAAGATTTTCATATAAAAAATAGATTTTTTATGAAAAATATAGGTCGTCACAGATTTTTGTGCTTTTCTCGATTAGACGCTGTTTTAAGAAGATACAGCAAAAATAAGATTTTCATATAAAAATAGATTTTTTATGAAAAATATAGGTCGTCACAGATTTTTGTCCTTTTCTCGATTAGGCGCTGTTTTAAGAAGATACAGCAAAAATAAGATTTTCATATAAAAAAATGATTTTTTATGAAAAATATAGGTCGTCACAGATTTTTGTCCTTTTCTCGATTAGACGCTGTTTTAAGAAGATACAGCAAAAATAAGATTTTCATATAAAAAATTGATTTTTTATGAAAAATATAGGTCGTCACAGATTTTTGTCCTTTTCTCGATTAGGCGCTGTTTTAAGAAGATACAGCAAAAATAAGATTTTCATATAAAAAATTGATTTTTTATGAAAAATATAGGTCGTCACAGATTTTTGTCCTTTTCTCGATTAGGCGCTGTTTTAAGAAGATACAGCAAAAATAAGATTTTCATATAAAAAGTAGACTTTTTATGAAAAATATAGGTCGTCACAGATTTTTGTCCTTTTCTCGATTAGACGCTGTTTTAAGAAGATACAGCAAAAATAAGATTTTCATATAAAAAATTTATTTTTTATGAAAAATATAGGTCGTCACAGATTTTTGTCCTTTTCTCGATTAGGCGCTGTTTTAAGAAGATACAGCAAAAATAAGATTTTCATATAAAAAATAGATTTTTTATGAAAAATATAGGTAGTCACAGATTTTTGTCCTTTTCTCGATTAGACGCTGTTTTAAGAAGATACAGCAAAAATAAGATTTTCATATAAAAAATTGATTTTTTATGAAAAATATAGGTCGTCACAGATTTTTGTCCTTTTCTCGATTAGGCGCTGTTTTAAGAAGATACAGCAAAAATAAGATTTTCATATAAAAAATAGATTTTTTATGAAAAATATAGGTTGTCACAGATTTTTGTCCTTTTCTCGATTATACGCCGTTTTAAGAAGATACAGCAAAAATTAGATTTTCATATAAAAAATAGATTTTTTATGAAAAATATAGGTAGTCACAGATTTTTGTCCTTTTCTCGATTAGACGCCGTTTTAAGAAGATACAGCAAAAATAAGATTTTCATGTAAAAAATAGATTTTTTATGAAAAATATAGGTCGTCACAGATTTTCGTCCTTTTCTCGATTAGACGCCGTTTTAAGAAGATACAGCAAAAATAAGATTTTCATATAAAAAATAGATTTTTTATGAAAAATATAGGTCGTCACAGATTTTTGTCCTTTTCTCGATTAGACGCTGTTTTAAGAAGATACAACAAAAATAAGATTTTCATATAAAAAATTGATTTTTTATGAAAAATATAGGTCGTCACAGATTTTTGTCCTTTTCTCGATTAGGCGCTGTTTTAAGAAGATACAGCAAAAATAAGATTTTCATATAAAAAATAGATTTTTTATGAAAAATATAGGTCGTCACAGATTTTTGTCCTTTTCTCGATTATACGCCGTTTTAAGAAGATACAGCAAAAATTAGATTTTCATATAAAAAATAGATTTTTTATGAAAAATATAGGTCGTCACAGATTTTTGTCCTTTTCTCGATTAGACGCTGTTTTAAGAAGATACAGCAAAAATAAGATTTTCATATAAAAATAGATTTTTTATGAAAAATATAGGTCGTCACAGATTTCTGTCCTTTTCTCGATTAGACGCTGTTTTAAGAAGATACAGCAAAAATAAGATTTTCATATAAAAAAAATGGTTTTTTATGAAAAATATAGGTCGTCACAGATTTTTGTCCTTTTCTCGATTAGACGCCGTTTTAAGAAGATACAGCAAAAATTAGATTTTCATATAAAAAATAGATTTTTTATGAAAAATATAGGTCGTCACAGATTTTTGTCCTTTTCTCGATTAGGCGCTGTTTTAAGAAGATACAGCAAAAATAAGATTTTCATATAAAAAATAGATTTTTTATGAAAAATATAGGTCGTCACAGATTTTTGTCCTTTTCTCGATTAGACGCTGTTTTAAGAAGATACAGCAAAAATAAGATTTTCATATAAAAATAGATTTTTTATGAAAAATATAGGTCGTCACAGATTTCTGTCCTTTTCTCGATTAGACGCTGTTTTAAGAAGATACAGCAAAAATAAGATTTTCATATAAAAAATAGGTTTTTTATGAAAAATATAGGTCGTCACAGATTTTTGTCCTTTTCTCGATTAGACGCTGTTTTAAGAAGATACAGCAAAAATAAGATTTTCATATAAAAAATAGATTTTTTATGAAAAATATAGGTCGTCACAGATTTTTGTCCTTTTCTCGATTAGACGCTGTTTTAAGAAGATACAGCAAAAATAAGATTTTCATATAAAAAATAGATTTTTTATGAAAAATATAGGTCGTCACAGATTTTTGTCCTTTTCTCGATTAGACGCTGTTTTAAGAAGATACAGCAAAAATAAGATTTTCATATAAAAAAAATGGTTTTTTATGAAAAATATAGGTCGTCACAGATTTTTGTCCTTTTCTCGATTAGACGCCGTTTTAAGAAGATACAGCAAAAATAAGATTTTCATGTAAAAAATAGATTTTTTATGAAAAATATAGGTCGTCACAGATTTTCGTCCTTTTCTCGATTAGACGCTGTTTTAAGAAGATACAACAAAAATAAGATTTTCATATAAAAAATTGATTTTTTATGAAAAATATAGGTCGTCACAGATTTTTGTCCTTTTCTCGATTAGGCGCTGTTTTAAGAAGATACAGCAAAAATAAGATTTTCATATAAAAAATAGATTTTTTATGTAAAATATAGGTCGTCACAGATTTTTGTCCTTTTCTCGATTAGACGCTGTTTTAAGAAGATACAGCAAAAATAAGATTTTCATATAAAAATAGATTTTTTATGAAAAATATAGGTCGTCACAGATTTCTGTCCTTTTCTCGATTAGACGCTGTTTTAAGAAGATACAGCAAAAATAAGATTTTCATATAAAAAATAGATTTTTTATGAAAAATATAGGTCGTCACAGATTTTTGTCCTTTTCTCGATTAGACGCTGTTTTAAGAAGATACAGCAAAAATAAGATTTTCATATAAAAAATAGATTTTTTATGAAAAATATAGGTCGTCACAGATTTTTGTCCTTTTCTCGATTAGACGCTGTTTTAAGAAGATACAGCAAAAATAAGATTTTCATATAAAAAATAGATTTTTTATGAAAAATATAGGTCGTCACAGATTTTCGTCCTTTTCTCGATTAGACGCCGTTTTAAGAAGATACAGCAAAAATAAGATTTTCATATAAAAAATAGATTTTTTATGAAAAATATAGGTCGTCACAGATTTCTGTCCTTTTCTCGATTAGACGCTGTTTTAAGAAGATACAGCAAAAATAAGATTTTCATATAAAAAATAGATTTTTTATGAAAAATATAGGTCGTCACAGATTTTCGTCCTTTTCTCGATTAGACGCTGTTTTAAGAAGATACAGCAAAAATAAGATTTTCATATAAAAAATAGATTTTTTATGAAAAATATAGGTCGTCACAGATTTTCGTCCTTTTCTCGATTAGACGCCGTTTTAAGAAGATACAGCAAAAATAAGATTTTCATATAAAAAATAGATTTTTTATGAAAAATATAGGACGTCACAGATTTCTGTCCTTTTCTCGATTAGACGCTGTTTTAAGAAGATACAGCAAAAATAAGATTTTCATATAAAAAATAGATTTTTTATGAAAAATATAGGTCGTCACAGATTTTTGTCCTTTTCTCGATTAGACGCTGTTTTAAGAAGATACAGCAAAAATAAGATTTTCTTATAAAAAATAGATTTTTTATGAAAAATATAGGTCGTCACAGATTTTCGTCCTTTTCTCGATTAGACGCCGTTTTAAGAAGATACAGCAAAAATAAGATTTTCATATAAAAAAAATAGATTTTTTATGAAAAATATAGGTCGTCACAGATTTCTGTCCTTTTCTCGATTAGACGCTGTTTTAAGAAGATACAGCAAAAATAAGATTTTCATATAAAAAATAGATTTTTTATGAAAAATATAGGTCGTCACAGATTTTCGTCCCTTTCTCGATTAGACGCTGTTTTAAGAAGATACAGCAAAAATAAGATTTTCATATAAAAAAATAGATTTTTTATGAAAAATATAGGTCGTCACAGATTTTCGTCCTTTTCTCGATTAGACGCCGTTTTAAGAAGATACAGCAAAAATAAGATTTTCATATAAAAAATAGATTTTTTATGAAAAATATAGGTCGTCACAGATTTCTGTCCTTTTCTCGATTAGACGCTGTTTTAAGAAGATACAGCAAAAATAAGATTTTCATATAAAAAATAGATTTTTTATGAAAAATATAGGTCGTCACAGATTTTTGTCCTTTTCTCGATTAGACGCTGTTTTAAGAAGATACAGCAAAAATAAGATTTTCATATAAAAAATAGATTTTTTATGAAAAATATAGGTCGTCACAGATTTTTGTCCTTTTCTCGATTAGACGCTGTTTTAAGAAGATACAGCAAAAATAAGATTTTCATATAAAAAAAATGGTTTTTTATGAAAAATATAGGTCGTCACAGATTTTTGTCCTTTTCTCGATTAGACGCCGTTTTAAGAAGATAAAGCAAAAATAAGATTTTCATATAAAAAAAATGGTTTTTTATGAAAAATATAGGTCGTCACAGATTTTCGTCCTTTTCTCGATTAGACGCTGTTTTAAGAAGATACAGCAAAAATAAGATTTTCATATAAAAAATAGATTTTTTATGAAAAATATAGGTCGTCACAGATTTTCGTCCTTTTCTCGATTAGACGCCGTTTTAAGAAGATACAGCAAAAATAAGATTTTCATATAAAAAATAGATTTTTTATGAAAAATATAGGACGTCACAGATTTCTGTCCTTTTCTCGATTAGACGCTGTTTTAAGAAGATACAGCAAAAATAAGATTTTCATATAAAAAATAGATTTTTTATGAAAAATATAGGTCGTCACAGATTTTTGTCCTTTTCTCGATTAGACGCTGTTTTAAGAAGATACAGCAAAAATAAGATTTTCTTATAAAAAATAGATTTTTTATGAAAAATATAGGTCGTCACAGATTTTCGTCCTTTTCTCGATTAGACGCCGTTTTAAGAAGATACAGCAAAAATAAGATTTTCATATAAAAAAAATAGATTTTTTATGAAAAATATAGGTCGTCACAGATTTCTGTCCTTTTCTCGATTAGACGCTGTTTTAAGAAGATACAGCAAAAATAAGATTTTCATATAAAAAATAGATTTTTTATGAAAAATATAGGTCGTCACAGATTTTCGTCCCTTTCTCGATTAGACGCTGTTTTAAGAAGATACAGCAAAAATAAGATTTTCATATAAAAAAATAGATTTTTTATGAAAAATATAGGTCGTCACAGATTTTCGTCCTTTTCTCGATTAGACGCCGTTTTAAGAAGATACAGCAAAAATAAGATTTTCATATAAAAAATAGATTTTTTATGAAAAATATAGGTCGTCACAGATTTCTGTCCTTTTCTCGATTAGACGCTGTTTTAAGAAGATACAGCAAAAATAAGATTTTCATATAAAAATAGATTTTTTATGAAAATATAGGTCGTCACAGATTTTTGTCCTTTTCTCGATTAGACGCTGTTTTAAGAAGATACAGCAAAAATAAGATTTTCATTATAAAAAATAGATTTTTTATGAAAAATATAGGTCGTCACAGATTTTTGTCCTTTTCTCGATTAGACGCTGTTTTAAGAAGATACAGCAAAAATAAGATTTTCATATAAAAAAAATGGTTTTTTATGAAAAATATAGGTCGTCACAGATTTTCGTCCTTTTCTCGATTAGACGCTGTTTTAAGAAGATACAGCAAAAATAAGATTTTCATATAAAAATAGATTTTTATGAAAAATATAGGTCGTCACAGATTTCTGTCCTTTTCTCGATTAGACGCTGTTTTAAGAAGATACAGCAAAAATAAGATTTTCATATAAAAAATAGATTTTTTATGAAAAATATAGGTCGTCACAGATTTTTGTCCTTTTCTCGATTAGACGCTGTTTTAAGAAGATACAGCAAAAATAAGATTTTCATATAAAAATAGATTTTTTATGAAAAATATAGGTCGTCACAGATTTTGTCCTTTTCTCGATTAGACGCTGTTTTAAGAAGGATACAGCAAAAATAAGATTTTCATATAAAAAAATGGTTTTTTATGAAAAATATAGGTCGTCACAGATTTTTGTCCTTTTCTCGATTAGACGCCGTTTTAAGAAGATACAGCAAAAATAAGATTTTCATATAAAAAATAGAGTTTTTATGAAAATATAGGTCGTCACAGATTTTCGTCCTTTTCTCGATTAGACGCCGTTTTAAGAAGATACAGCAAAAATAAGATTTTCATATAAAAAATAGATTTTTTATGAAAAATATAGGTCGTCACAGATTTCTGTCCTTTTCTCGATTAGACGCTGTTTTAAGAAGATACAGCAAAAATAAGATTTTCATATAAAAAATAGATTTTTTATGAAAAATATAGGTCGTCACAGATTTTTGTCCTTTTCTCGATTAGACGCTGTTTTAAGAAGATACAGCAAAAATAAGATTTTCATATAAAAAATAGATTTTTTATGAAAAATATAGGTCGTCACAGATTTT